>CM032623.1:34202121-34802121 GCA_019097785.1 Fraxinus excelsior
AAGCAGCCGGCACACTCTAGTGATAAGAATGAATACTTACTGATGCTTCCACCTCAGTCCAGTTTCAATGTTTTGCCCAATGACCTACCTGGGTTCAGGTACATTTTATCCAGATAGGTTCAATTTGAACTAAAATTGGGGATCTATCTTCAGATTCTCTACCTCGATAATGTATTGATCAAAATTACTTGTATTCTTAGTTGAGGATTAATATGTGTTGCCAGGGAAGTACTTGAAGAGATGTTCAACAATTTCAGCAAGACAGGTGAAGTTGTGGAGAGCATTTTGAACGATTGCTTGGGTCTTCCTCCTAATTTTCTCAAGGAATTCAACGATGACAGAAACTGGGATCTTATGTCGGCTAAGCGGTACTTCCCAGCAACAGAAACTGAAAACATTGGGATATCCGAACACGAAGACTCTAATTGTGTCACTATCATTTTTCAAGATGAAGTTGGAGGTCTTGAGGTTCTTAAGCACGGAGAATGGATTCCAGTTGTTCCTGTTAAAGGCACGATAGTTGTCAATGTAGCCGATGTTATTCAGGTAACTTCATTTTCACCACTGACATGTTTGGTAAGTTAAAATATTGTCATACCTTAGTAGTGCTGAACATATAAATGTTTTTATTTGATGAACTAAGGTTTTGAATATATTCAATTTTCAGGTCTTATCTAACAGTATGTTCAAGAGTGCAACTCACAGAGTGATAAGATCAAAGGGAAGAAGTCGTCACTCGTTTTCCTTTTTCTATAACTTGCAAGGAGACAAAAGAGTCGAACCATTACCGTATTTCACAGAACATATTGGAGAACCACCGAAATATAAACAATTCGTGTACAAGAGTTATCAAGCGTTGAGGATAAGAAACAAGACTCATCCATCACAGAGGCCCGAAGATGTGATCAACATAAGTCATTATGCAATTTCCCCACACAATAATCAAGTTATACACTAGTGAGTAGTCAGATGAACTCTATGTTATATAAATTGTTGTTCAAATATTGTTGATTGAGAAATTGAGTTGAAAGTTTTGCCTAAGGCCATTTGGACGTGCGTACGCACATTTGGAGTTGAGAAGAACTAAGGTAAAATTGCGTCTACTATGTGTACGCATGGTTTTGCCTATGCTTACGCACGGGCCAATTAAACTAGCCGTTGGGCTGGTTTTGATTTTTTCCATTTTGGCACCTTTTGATCATTTTTTTCCATCTTTTCATGGATGGTTGGCATCCTTACGAAGAAGTATGAGAGAATTCTATAAATAGGGACATAATTCATGTTTTTCATAAATCAATTCTCTCTTTATACTTTGAGATTTTATCCCCAAACTCTCTCAAATTAAACTTAGAATTATTCTTTATATTCTCTTCTTGTTCCTTCCTTCCGGGTTTCAATTGTGCTAATTGCAACCCGATTTCTAGACTTGAAATCCGTTAAAGCTATTTGCATGTTGGTCCTTTAGCATTCTCATTACCGAGAAGGAGCAAATATAGCTTTTAGGACAACATTCTATGTGATTCGAGTCTTGTTCTTATATTCTTATTCTTCCATCTTGTTTTTTGATTGTTATATATTTTTCTGGAGTTTCTTGTATTATCTTTTGGAAGCATCATTGGAAGCCTTGATATCTACTTCAGAGGACCATTTTCTCAACAATCTAAAAGCTATATTCGGTTTGCACAATGACAACCGAAGGAGATACCACCATGGCTACTATGAAACTCATGAATCAAAATTTGGTAAGGCTGGACTGTTTTGATGGATCAAAATTCACAAGGTGGCAAGACAAGATAAAATTCTTGTTCACGGCACTCAAAATCTTCTACATACTTGATCCAAATTTGGAGGATCTACATGAACCATCCGACAATGAAACCGAACAATCAAGGGTTGACCGGAAGAAGCGTGAAAAAGATGAACTCATATGTCGTGGCCATGTCTTGAATGCCTTATCAGATCAACTCTATGACTTATATACCAACACAACATCGACAAAAGAAATTTGGAATGCACTAGAAAATAAATACAAGGTTGAAGAAGAAGGTACCCAAAAGTTTTTAATTTCTAAGTATTTTGATTTCAAGTTCTTAGATAATATTCCGCTATTGCCCAAGTACATGAACTTTGAGTTATTGTAAATAAACTGAAAGTGGTGAAGATTGAACTTTCGGAATCATTCCAAGTAGGAGCAATTATTGCTAAATTGCCTTATACTTGGAGATGATATAGGAAGAAAATTCTTCATAACTTCGAAGACTTTTCGTTGGAGCAAATTCAAAAACATCTATGTATTGAGGAAGAGTCAAGGGTAAGAGATGAGAATGAAAATTCTCATGTTGGTACTTCAAAAGTCAATACTGTGGAGAGTAACAACAAAGTCATCAAAGTAAACAAAAGAAAGTTTACTAAAGACAACAACAAATTCAAAAAGAAGCCCAAGGGATAAGGCTTTGTATGTGGAAAAACCGGATACTTTGCGAAAGAATCCTGACATAGAAAGCAAAGCAAATTTGGAGGCAATGTGAATTCCATTGACAAGGATGAGATAGTTGTCACTATAAGTGAAGTAAATACTGTCAAAGGAAAAATTCCGGAATGGTGGTATGATACTTGCGCCACCATTCATGTTTGCTATGCCAAGACTCTTTTCAAAACATATCAAGACATTGATGATGATCAACAAATTCAAATGGGGAATGAGCATTGTTCAAAGGTCATAGGCAAAGGGAATGTTGAATTAAAATTCACATCCGAAAAGTTGTAACTCTTACTAATGTATTACATGTACCGGATATGAATAGAAATCTTGTAAGTGGAAAACCTGGGATTAAAAGTGTTTTTGAGTCGGGAAAACTTGTATTATCCCGCAATGGTTTCTTTGTTGGAAAAGGCTATTCTATTAATGGAATGGTCAAGTTGTGCACTATTGACAATATTAATACAATGAATTCTTCTTACTTTGTGTGTTCTTTAAATTTATGGCATAATAGATTAGGGTATATAGGATATTCTACTTTGCATAAAATGATTAAAGATGGTATAATATCATGTGAATTAACAAAGAATGATAAGTGTAAAATTTGTGTTGAATAAAAAAATGATTAAAAAATCTTTTCAAAGTGTAGAAAGATCATCTAACCTACTTGACTTAGTTCATACCGATATATGTGAACTTAATGACATATTAACTAGATGAGGTAATAAATATTTCATAACTTTTATTGATGATTATTCTAGATTTTGTTATGTTTATTTAATGAAACATAAGGATGAGACTTTGCATATGTTTAAAGTGTATAAAAATGAAGTATAAAATCAAAAGAATAAAAAGATTAAAATTCTTAGAAGTGATAGATGTGATGAATACTTTTCTAGAGAATATGATATCTTTTGTGAAGAACATGACATAATACTTCAAAGTAGTGCACCAAGAACACCAGAACAAAATGGTTTAGCAGAAAAGAAAAATAGAACCTTAGTTGAAATGGTGATGCTATATTAACAAGGTCTAAATTGCCTAATAATTTATGGGGAGAAGCATTACTTGCTGCATGTCATATAGGTAATAGAATTCATTCTAAGAAACTTAAAGTTACTCTTTATTAATTATGAAAAGAAAGGAAACCGAACATTGGATATTTTAAAGTGTGGGGGTGTTTAACTTATTATAAAAACACCGATTCTAGAAGAACAACACTAGGACCAAGAGGGATCAAGAGTGCTTTTGTTGGATATGCTATAAATAGTAAAGCATATAGGCTACTTGATCTAACATCCAATGTTATTATAGAATCACAAGATGTGAATTTCTTTGAAAATTTATCAAGTGTGGATGAGATTGATCACTATCCATTGGAAACTCAAAAAGAAATTCCAGCTTCTAATAAATTCCTAGAAATATCTTCACAAGATGTAAATAAGTCTAGTGAATTTAGAAGAAGCAATATATCTCGTAAAGAGAAGGTATTAGGACATGATGAGATTGATTCTCAACGGATTTCTCTATACTTGATTGAAGCAAGTAGAGAAGATATAGTAAGAACCATCCATTATGTTCTTCAAATTGATAGTGATCCTAAAACCTATAAAAAAAACAATGATTTCTAGAGATAGCACGTTTTGGAAAGATGATATAAATGATGAAATAAATTCTATAATGTCCAATAATACTTGGAAAATTGTTGACTTACAGGCTGGATCAAAAGCCATTGGTTGTAAATGGGTATTTCGTAGGAAATACAATATCGATGGTTCAATCCAAACTTACAAAGCAAGATTAGTTGTTAAAGGTTTTCGACAAAAGAAGTGAATTGATTATTTTGATACTTATGCACCGTAGCTATAATTACTACTATTAGGATTCTTTTTGCATTATCTTCTATATATGATTTATGTATGCATCAAATGGATGTTAAAACCGTATTTTTAAATGGAGAATTAGATGAAGAAGTTTATATGGAGCAACCGAAAGGTTTCATTCTTCCGGGTAATGAAAATAAAGTTTGTAAACTTGTAAATTTTTTATATGGATTAAAACAAATTCCTAAAAAATGGCATGAGAAATTTGATAATGCTATTATGTCTTTTGATTTTTTGCATAATACAGTTGATAAATGTTTATATGCTAAAAAACGTGATAATTATGTTGTATTTGTATGCTTATATGTGGACGACATGTTGATTATAAGTAATCACGTAGACGGTATTATAGAAACAAAGAGATTTCTATCTTCAACATTCAAAATGAAGGATCTTGATCAAGTAGATACCACATTGGGTATAAAAGTGATCAAGAATGATTTGGTATTTGCATTAACTCAATCACATTATATTGAGAATGTAATTGAAAAATTCAAACATTTGAACATTAAAGAGGCAAATATTTCGTTTGATTCAAGTATCAAACTTGTGAAGAATGTTGGAAGATATGTTGGACAACTTGATTATGCAAGTGCAATCGGTAGTCTAATGTATGTCGTACAATCTACAAGACCGGATATCGTATTTGCTGTAAGTAAACTTAGTAGGTTTACAAGTGATCCAGGTGTTGAACATTGTAAAGCAATTGGAATGGTACTTGGTTATTTAAAGAGAACCAAAAACCTTGCTATTTTAAATTTCCAGCTATACTTGAAAGATATACTGATGTTAGTTGGATATCAAGTGCTGGTGAAAACAAATCAACATCGGGTTGGTTGTTCACTCTTGGAGGTAGTGCAGTTTCTTGGAGATCAAATAAACAAACTATGATTACACATTCCACAATAGAATCTGAATTTGTAGCATTAGCTGAAACAGGAAAAGAAGTGGAGTGGCTTAAAGATCTTCTTTATGAAGTTCCATTAGATACGAAGAATGAGTCTTCAATATCTATACTATGCGATGGTCAAGCTACTTTAGCAAGGGCTTATAGTGAAGTCTACAATGGAAAGTCTAGACACATGAGTCTTAGACATGATTATGTAAGGAAATTAATAAAAGATGGAATAATTTCACTTACATATGTAATTTGGCTGATCCATTTACAAAACCACTTACCAAAGAGTTGGTAAGATTAACATCGAGTAAGATGTGGCTTAAACTCCTTAAATAAAATTCACCAATGACGGCAACACTACATGTTATTACGAAATGAGTAATTTAAGGGTTCAAAGGGTAACAAGTCATTTAATAAGTGAATTGATTACAACACTTAACATATTATTATTTAAAGCTCTGTCCTAAAGATATAAGTGTTGGAGTTACAGTTTTTGAGGGTTGAATAAAACTTAAAGAAATTCAGTACGTAGTACAAGTGTCTTTAAAATATAACCAAGACACTGTAAAAATTTCTCCTATATGAACTTAGAAGTGGTGCCGCTTCAAGGAAAGTTGGAGTTACTCTCTGAAAAGCTCATGAATACGGATGTGTACAAGGCCATTAACGCACCAAAGTAAAAATTGTGTAGAACATATTGAGATAGAATGTTCACGTGCGTGATATTGCCGGTAATGTCACAAGGGATAACTGGTTTAAAGTTAAGGCTACCTGGAATCTTGATATTACTTTGCAATGTTAGCACTAATGTAAGGTTTAAATCGAAAGATATCTTATATTATGTGTGACATCGTTTATAATTCCAAGTGGAATTATAATATTTGAACAAGTGGGGGATTGTTATATAAATTGTTGTTCAAATATTGTTGATTGAGAAATTGAGTTGAAAGTTTTGCCTATGCATACGTACATGCCATTTGCACGTGCGTACACACACTTGGAGTTGAGAAGAACTTAGGCAAAATTGCCTCTACTATGCGTACGCACATGCCGATTGAACTAGTCGTTAGGCTTGTTTTGATTTTTTCCGTTTTGGCACCTTTTGATCATTTTTTCCATCTTTTCATGGATAGTTAGCATCCATACGAAGGAGTATGAGAGAATTTTATAAATGGGGATAGAATTTATGTTTTTCATAAATCAATTCTCTCTTTATGCTTTGAGACTTTATCCCCAAACTCTCTCAAATTAAATTTAAAATTATTCTTTATATTCTCTTTTTGTTCATTCCTTCCGAGTTTCAATTGTGCTAATTACAACCCGGTTTCTAGACTTGAAATCTGCTAAATCTATTTGTATGTTGGTCCTTTAACATTCTCATTATCGAGAGGGCACAAATATAGCTTTTAGGACAACATTATACGTGATTCGAGTTTTGTTCTTATATTCTTATTCTTCCATCTTGTTTTTTGATTGTTACATATTTTTCTGGAGTTTCTTGTATTATCTTTTGGAAGCATCGTTGGAAGCCTTGATATCTACTTCGGAGGACCATTTTCTCAACACTTTATTTACCATATATGTTTCCTTTGCAAATGGGATGTGTTTAACTTAAATATAAGTTCATGTATGGGAGAATTTTTTGTTTGTACATAATCGAAGGCCGAATGGCTGCTCATTCTTAGGAACGAGTCGTCTATATTCAGCGCCTCTCCATATTGCTTGAACACATTAATCACCACTCGAGGGTCCAAAGAATGAATGGTCTTTCATTCTTAGGACTGACTCGCCTATGTATATGGAGACTCCCCATATTGCTTGAGCACATTAATTATGCAACTCCTTCGTAATTATTAAGTATAACTAGAGTTTACACAAACTCTTGTTATTGCATCTGTTTCCTTGTAAATGGGATGTTTGTAGCTTATATATGTAAGGTAATGATTGATGTTTTATTAAGATTATTTTGAAGATTGTATTTGTCGACATCGATTTCTTATTGGTAACGTGACCAATAGATTCTGGCTACACTCGCGTGCATGTAAAAAGTTCCTGCACATTTTGACAAATCGTTAGAAGCACGTGATCTTCTCTGAAGTGGGAGAGGAGGTCGCGAATACTAAAATGGTCAAGTCATCAACTTATATATTTTGGTGTAGGATGAATGGAAGACATGAGCTACAAGTATGTGTATAGACACCGGGCTGGAGAGAAAAAATAACAAGTGTGAGCTATTATAATATTATTGAAAGTGTAAAATTGTATTACCTTTGAATGACATTAGGTTTATAGCAGAAGGGGTGTAGTATTCATTAAAAGAAAGACATGTGACCCATTAATTATCCTACTTGGCCCATTTGTCGTTGTGGTCTGGCCCACTTGTATATCTAATCTAACCTATAACACACACACACACACACACAACTTCCTTTTTCTTTGTCCTTCACATGTTATTGCTCTCCTTTTGCTTTGAGAAAATGGCTGCCTCTTGCTTTGTGCTCCAACTGGTTTCCCCCTTTCTTTTTCTTGCCTTTGTGGTGCAATAACACTGTTCCTTTGTATCCTTTGTGGATGCACTGTAGCAATCGAAGTGTGGACGAATAGTAGTGGTTTTGGGCTGATGATTTGTGGTGTTTGATAAGGTTGAGTTTGGTAGGCTGAACTCGAAAAAACACCTTGGTTGAGCCATCTTCCGCAGCAGAAATCCTTCTATAAATCGTTGAATCTCTTATTAAAAGGTTAAATTGTTAAAGAGTTGACCCATTTGATACTTTTTCTTTATTAATATATTTAATAAGTACTCAATGAGTAAATTCGATGAATTCTTACTGAACTTTAAAATTATTACTACTTATTCACCGAACTTTAAAATCTCACATAAGAATTAGGTTTTGCAGGTGTCAGTTATGTTGATGTCGCTAAAAGCTAGAAATCTTAGTCTAAACATGGTTGCAGCTTGTCGAGTAATCCTTTTGGATCTTTGGTGGAATCCTACAACTGAAGATCAGGCTGTTGATTGAGCCCATATAATAGGACAAACGCATGAAGTTATTGTATCACGATTAACCATTAAGGACACTGTGGAAGATCGAATTTTAGCTCTTCAGGTGGTTTATATTTTGTATGATTTACCAGTTGATCCATTTACTTGTTATCTTCAGGCTAGTGTGGTGGTTAGAGATTATGCAAGAAAGTGGCAAAAAACTATTACGATTATTTCGGATCTTTCATGTTTTCCTGATCTCTCTGATATGTCCCTCTTTAATATTCTCATTTATTGGATGACATCATTTTTTTCCTCTAACCGCGCCATTTACATATATCACACATTAATTTTCTCAGGGCTTATTTACTTTTTTATATATATAGTTACTCATCCACGACTCTTTTAACTCTCATCTCTCGAAATAGATGGAAATATACACGTGGTTTACAGAAATCTATTGTGGCAAATAATTTTCGTTAAATGTTGCTTGCCTGGAATGAACCACAACTCCACATCCAAATTCATTCTCCAGTCTTAAACATTTCGCGACACCCCTCTTTTAATTTCTCTCCTGAACCCCACTCTTCCAAATCCAAATTTAAATTTATCTTCTTCAAAATTGTCCCTAAAACCAACCTCATTATAGTAAGGTATGAATGCTCTTCTCTTCTCTGGATAATGGAGGACATAGGTGGCTCACAAGAACCTTATATGAAATACAATAATTGTATGGAAGATGCACTATTGGGTGATGAGGAAGAAAGACCACATGTGGATTTTTTGGAGATAGTAGCCCAAGAAAATGCAAGAGAGAGTGCTGTTAGGGCAAATGAAGAGTGGATCAACTCAATAGAATTGATTTTTGATGGGCAACCTATGTTCTAGAAGGCTGTAGTTTAGAGCTTCAGAATGTTTTTAACAGTGTACTATTTTTTTAATTTTTTTTTGCTGTAGTTTATACATTAGAGTGGTCAGAGAATGTTTTTCAATTGTAGTTTATAGAACATGGATGAATGTTTTTTGAATGAATGGTTTTATTCCAGCAGTTTATTGGATGTAGGCAGTGAAATATTGAAATGAATGTTTTGGAATGAATGTTTTAAGAATGAATGGTTATTTTCCAATAGTTTATATTACTAGTATGTTTTTTGAATTCTCAGCAGTTTATTATTCACTAGCTTGTGGTGTATAAGGTACATTAGTCATGTATTTTAAGAATTCTCCATTTGTTGTGAAGTTTTTATTGTCTGATTGGGAATATAGTAGAGATTAAACTATTAATCTAATCTTTCTTTCTGTACAACTGAATTGATCTCTGCAGTCTGCATAGCTTGGTTTTTAGTTGGAAAGCTGTAAGTGCATAGCTTAATGGTGGGGTGGGATGGGGTGTTTCCACTCTAATCTGATGTACCGCAAAATGAATGAATTAGTCTTGTTGTACATAATGTTCTACCTAATTGGTTATCGAATTGACAAGTAGTGGCCCCCTATTGGGGGTGCCTGGGCCCGGGGGGAGTCTCCAGTCCAATCTGATGCACCACAAGCTAAATGAGTTAGTCTTGTTGTACATAATGTTCTACCTAATTGGTTACTGAATTGACAAGTAGAACATTATGTATTTGTAGCATGATTGAAGCTGAATTCTCAGCAGCTTCTTAAAACTTCAAAGCAATCTGATGCACCCGATCAATCTACTAATGCACCAGAATTATGCACCTCAATCAGCAGCTTCTTCAAACTTCACAACAATATGATGCACAATCTGGTGCATTAGATTTATTCAACTCAATCTAGTGCATCAAAGTTATGCGCTTCAATCAATCCCAAACTCCAATAACCAAAAAATTAACTTCTAATTCACACACATTACTGCCCAACTCTCAAAATTATCAAACTTAGTCCAGAAATGCACTTAGAATTAGTCTTATTGTACATAATGTTCTACCTAATTGGTTACCAAATTGACAAGTGACTACCCCTATTGGGGGCGCCTGTGGGCATAGGCGTCCCCAGTAGGGGGCCGCCACTTGTCAGTTAGGTAACCAATTAGGTAGAATATTATGTACTTGTAGGATGATTGAAGCTGAATTCTCAACAGCTTCTTAAAATTTCAAAGCAATCTGATGAACCTGATCAATCTACTAATGCACCAAATTTATGCACCTCAATCAACAGCTTCTTCAAACTTCACAACAATATGTTGCCAATCTGGTGCATTAGATTTATTCAACTCAATCTAGTGCATCACAGTTATGTGCTTCAATCAATCCCAAACTCCAATAACCAAAAAAGTAACTTCTAATTCACACACATTACTTCCCAAATCTCAAGATTATCAAACTCAGTCTAGAAATGCACTTAGAAGTTGATTCATTTATTCAACATATTTGGAATAATACAAAGTTCATAAAGCCAAGTTACAACTATTACAACTAACTACCAATACGAACTACAACAAGCAAGCTATTCAACTTTTGTGAAATACATTACCCCCAAAAAAATTAGAGCATTTTCAACCCCTACTTCATCAATCAAAGTCAAAACCCAAGTTATCTTCATATTTGTTGTGGTGGCTCTTGTATGGGCTTCTTCTTCTTCTTCTTCTTCTTCTTCTTCTTCTTCTTCTGCTACGCCTTCTCTTGTCATTTGGAATTTGTAGTTAATAGACAAAAATCCCTATAAATTGCTAGTGTGGTGGTTCCCAAATGCAAAAAATGTTGTTCCACCCATTTTGACATGCAAATGTTGATTGACTAGTTTTCTTGGACCATTTCAGTGAAAGTCCTTAATACACTACCAAACCAATAGTAAAAATGCCTCCCACCATTCTACCCACTTCCTTCTCATTAAATTGGCTATTGCCACAATAGCAGCACCACCATTTCGGCCTTGTTTTGACTCAGAAACTTGCTTGAAAGTTGAACATCTGGTTAGGTTTAGAGGATCGAGGGTTCTGGTTTAGGGATTTTGATTTGGGTTAATAACATAAAAGCATGTTTGTTTGGTTCGTTTTTGGTGACTTGAACATAATTAATGCCATCAATACGCCACGTATTCTGTTATGCACTATAATTTTCCATCTATGGGGAGATAGAAGACTCAAAAGAGTGGTGGATGGATAACCATATGAAAAGATGGGTGAGTGATGAATAACCCTTTAAAGTTTAGTGTGAGTATACATTAAATTTACTCAATACTCAAACCATGAATCTATTAGATGGTAAATCGATTTCATGAATGGTTTAGAATCTCATTGCACAAGACATCTGTTGAGCTGGTTTTCAGTCAACTGAATTGAATTTTGTTAATTTCAAGCAAAAATAGTCGTTGAAAAATTACTTAGAGAGCAAAGCCTATAAACTTTTGTAATTGTGAAAAAAAAATCTTTTCATTTAGGGGGTCACCAGACGCTGTTTTACACTATTCTTTTGTACTAATTGAATGAGATTGGATAGAGCACATGTTTTCAAGAAGAGTCAATGCTTGAATATTGTATTTTTACATTACTTCATCCCAAAAAGACCAAAACATCTTAGTTGACCAAAATTAGATTTTTACTTTAGTACTGCTTCATTGAATATTGTATAGAATTTTAGTTTAATCAAAAAATAATGTAAAGCCAGTTTGCCACCTTCGTATGTTTTTTAGCTTACGCGGTGCTTTTTTATTGGACTTCTTGGATTTGTTGAGATAAGATAAACTGGACCATTTCGGGCAGTTTTGTAAGAAAATAAAAAACATGGAAAATGACCTTTTTTGTTACTGGTTTAAACTGTGACAAATGATGGTTACATCTTTTGGATTTTGGAATATGTCATGACAAATTCACTGCCCACCTTAGAAAATGTGGTATTTATTAGTGAATCATATTTTTTTAAGAAGGGAACTGTATAGTCAAAAACGCTTTACATATTGAGTATTCTTCTTTATGTTTAAGTGATGTGGATAGTTTATTTGAATTTTAGATAGATCAAATTGTTCATTTCATGAACTTTTTGGACTTTAATATCGAATTGATTTAAATTTTTTAAAGCTAAACAACGTTGTGCAACTTGATTAGTGTATCAGAACCCATATCACATATAATTTATACCTATGTCACTGATGCAACCCGATTAGTGTATTTTGTACACTTATCTAAATCATTAAATGCGGATATTTTGTATTACTTTTGATGAATTATAACTTATTTTCATGTACATATTATTTGTTAGGTAAAACTCATTGTTTGGAGGTCAAAATGAAGAAAAGGAACACAATTTGATGGAAGGGGAAGAATTTCAAAGTTTGGGGGATCAAAGTGCAAATATTGATGATTGAAAAATACTGATTGTCAATTAGCTGAACATTATCCTAAAGTTTTATTAGCAATTCAAGAAAATGTGCTTATGTTATTACTACTAGTGTGTCACCCGTGCGATGCACAGATATTGTACTAAAAAATAAATTTATAAATGTTGAGATTAAATATTTCATTTGACTTAAAAAGTATTATTGAGGTTGTTATAAAAGTATATGAAAAAAGTATCATATATGCGTTACAATTGTCATAAAAAAAAATTAAACTGATGTTCCAATTACTACAAATTTTGGAAAACTTCCTTGAAAACAACATTTGTTGTTGAATTATCTTGTCCGTCATTCCAATCGCAAATCAAAATCTTCAACCCTTTGCGATTTATAATTCTAGACACAACAACGTATAACTGACCATGGCTAAAAACTGGTTTTCTCAAATACAGATCAACATGAGATAGTGATTGACCCTAACTTTTGTTGATTATCATTGCGTATGACACAATAAGAGGAAATTGTCTTTGTTGAAACTTGAATGGCATCATTGGATCAGGTGGAGTCAACATCATTCTAGGGACAAGAACCTTATGACCTACATTAGTTCCAGCGAGAATCTTTGCTTCCAGAACATGACTTTCGAGCCTCGTAATAATCAGTCTTGTGCCGTTGCATAAGCTGGCGGAATGGTCTATGTTGCGTAAAAGCATAACAGAAGTGCCGACCTTCAATTTCAATTCATGGTTGGGCACACCAGAACATCTAATTCCATTCAAAATCTCAGGCGTATGAAGGTCATGTAACAGGTCAACATTGGCATCTGACTTGCAAGTTGAATAAGAACTTAAATAAGTATTTCCTTCAGCCGTATTTAGAGAAATCATATAATCATGGACAGATTCAACCACATCAAGTGTCGGTGCAAGAATAGTTCTTCCTTACAAATATTTTACATCATTAACGTCGCAAGTAAACAACAGATATGTACTATCCACGATTGCTTTGACTGGATTGTCGAATCCATGCAACAAAATATCGTCCAAAATTTCAATTGTTGCATGGCCATCATACGTATGGCCAATTGTTCCTTCCCCTATACTCGCAATCTAATCAGAAAATGCATTTAACTCAACGTACTCAGCATCTGACTCGATATTTTATAGTCTCGTGTTTTTGGTCAATCTCAGAACCTTACAGTTTTTCAATAAATATGATGAATTGATAGCTGCAAGCACAATATCCTATCTACTTCCTTTTGGAATCACATGCAGGATCTTTCGAAAATCTCCTCAAAAAACAATTGTTTTTCCTCTAAAAGGTAGTTCCATACTCTGTGGATTGTTGAATCTCAAAATATCTCGCATGCTTCTATCCAAAGCCTCGAAACAATATTTGTTCATCATAGGCGCTTCATCCCAAATTTTAAGCTTGCATATAACAATCAATTCACGATAGGACTACCTTGCTTCATGTTGCACGTGGAATCTTCATTTAGATTAAGCGGTATCGCAAATCTTGAATGTGTAGTTCTACCACCGTCCAAAAGTAACGATGCTATACCGCTTGACGCCACATTCAACATAATTTCTCCTTTTGATCTTAAAGCCGCATATAAAGTTTTCCATACAAAGGTCTTCCCTGTATCTCCGTAACCATAAACAAAAAACACCACTTTTATCCGATTGAACTAAATTCAATACTGTGTTATAAACATGTCGTTACTCAGTTGTCAAATTAGAAACCATGTTCTTGTATAAGTCTATTATGAAAACTTGTAGTAAAGTATTCAGATTCTGGAAATGGCATTGAATGATAATCATGTAGACTCTTTCCACTACTCTGCATAGTTTTCTCTACCTCCACAAGAGCATAACTTTTTATTTCATCATCGCTCAGTTCCAAATCTGTACATTATTTGGAAAATATAGATTTTGATATATTAAAAAAGATAGTTGCAGTAAAATCAAACAGATCTTTACTGCAAAAAAATATAAAAACATTAAGCATTAAGCGTAATACCTTGGTGTTGCAGCATGTTTCATTGTCTATATAAAATATCATCTGATAAGTATGTCCAACACTTTTCCCACACAATTTCAAGCTGTGATAAAGAATCTGAGACTAATAAAGTGACAAACAGTTAACACATTTTATTTCATCATAACTTGTTGGTTCACGAACTATGTTGAGAAGACACCGCAAGTAATACATTTCTCCACATCCTGGAGGTACATAAAATATACGCCCAATAGAGAATCCATGCTTTCTAGGATGTCACTCTCTTGTCGATGACTTCCAAACAAATTTGGTTGGAAATTCAGCATACGTTAGTTGCTTTGCTTCGGCATATTTTTTGTTCGCATCCATCCATGCAAAAAACATACCTTGGTTAGCTGTAGGACGATTCAAGACTTCATCAATTGTATCAGAATCTGAAAAGATGACATTCTGCTCATTTGGAAGATGAAAACTCAACCTTTCGAAATGAGGATCTCTGTATTGAATTTCAAATCCGAAAATCCTCCATGATGTGTCACAAGGTGAAATGTATCTACAAACGTAGTACATATTCACTTCATCAACATTTTTACCTGAGTCCTCATCATCACTACTTTGGTAAAAAGTCGCGATAACGCGATCATGCCCCTTATTGACATATTTGAACAAATATTTGATTGATCGAGATTGGTTGTACCACTCTACATTCATGTGTGCACCGAACTTGAGTAGCAAATATCGATTGTGGGGTACAACAAATCTATTGTCAATATCAACACCATTGTTCGTCCATTATCTCTTCTTCTATAAATTGAGTAGCCATCTTCATCAACATTGGTGCAGTCAACAATTTTTTTGGGGAAATGTTTAGTACATCGACCATTCTTCATGCATGGAGAAGATTTCATGTACTCCCACATGGTCCGTGCATCATAAAATCTCTGATTGCAGCATAATATTTTGGATCAGACTCCCAATCGGGAATTTCAGCTGAAATTATTCTGTCAATGTCCTCTTGAGTAGGGTATTTGTCTTCTTTAAAAAGAAACAATAAAATGTGAGTGTGTGGAATTCAATGGTTTATATTACTGGAAAATAATATTACAGTATTCAATGTCAGTAGGAATTATTAACATTTGTATTCATATAATAAAAAATAAAATTTATTATTCACATTCTTAGATAAACATGAGTAAATATTACCTTCTTTTACATTTCCAAAAATTTTATTTCGTCGAAGATCATTCATCAAATTGTCCAATTTTATCTTAAACATTCGATAAAGAATGTCGGGCCGATCATCGGGTTTCAAACCTATGCTTTCTACATAGCGCACTATCTCCGGCCACTTTGGATTGCAAGTAAAAGTTATAAATAAATTTGGATACCCCACACATCTACATATGGCCATTGCGTCCTGGTAGTTATGAATCATGTAACGTGCCCCGCCAGTGAACGTAGACAGCAATACCACACGTTTACCCTGGGTTGAAGGATTTATTTCTCCTCTAAACAACACTTCTGTCAATCCTCTATACATCTCGGATCTCAATTGTTTTTGATGAGTACGTATGTAAGTCAATCTGGAAGTTTCGATCATTGTGTATGCATAAACAACAAAATTTTGGAAAAGTCTCTTCGAGGATATAATAATAGGTTATTCATTATCCCTCTCTTGCAATCTGAATGCAAAATCCTCTCTCATGCTTACGTGTTTTCTGCCTTCGGATGCAGACGTCTTTGAATTAGTTATAGGAATATCTTCTCTGTAGCCATCTTCACCGAATAGAAAAAGAATTGGGTATTGTAGACCAAGATATGAAGGATTCAATTCATTTATCCTCTTCAATTCTCCAGTTTGAGTTTCTACTATGATATCTCTATCACCAGGAGATGTCTTGAAATCACCTGGGATCAATCCTGCAACTTTATCAATTGAAGGCATATTATACCTCCTCGCATCCCGACCCCTACATCCAATTAACCTCAATTTCACATTTGAGCTAGGAAGAAAAACGAGAAGCCGCGCAGCAGCCCCTACTGGTGTATTTTCTGACCAACCATTCTAAATGACTTGACCAATACATTGCGTGCATCAAGCATTGATTTCAAATTCGAGACTATTTCAGCATGAATGATATTTATATCGTTTGTTTGCCTAAAAAGATAAAAAAAAAGAAATAATTATAAAAGAGAAGATGCCAAAGTAAATATAATTTCGACATGTTCATATTCAAATAATATATACCAAAATAAAATAAATTACCTGACAGATTTTATTCTGTTCGCAACTTTGTTGGCCGTATCATAAATATATAACTGGGCAAATTTTGGATATGAATGTTCCAGCGAGAGTAAACTTCCAATTAAATGATAGTTCTGACCATTTAATCTGAAAACAGATGGTGATTTTCTTTTGTTCAAGCTAGAGTCAATCTTTCCTCCCATCGAAGTAAAACATAACATATTATTGTATGATCAGATATTTTCATTAAAATGCTTGCTCCTATCGTTTGCACTAAATAATAAATCTTGAAGCTCTTGAAGAGGACTTTGCATCCACAATGCTCACATTTGAATGAAGGATCACTGAATCACAATATTTTGTGAGATAATGTAATGGTAAGGCACTACAAAAAAATTTAAATAAGTATTGTATTTATTTATCAAAGTTAATGCAAATTATAATTAAGAAATAGTATTATTTGAAATTTTTTAAACGATTTTTTAAAAACATCTACATGTATTCACTTAAAAATTATAAATATAAATGTATATTTCTTAAAAAAAACTCAATTATTATCATATGATATTGTCTCAAGCATGCTTTTTAAGGATAACGATATATAACAAATGGGGCAATTAAATGCGAGAGTCAATGCATCTTCTAAATACAACTACAATAATTGTTGGCAATATGGTAGCGTATATGAAAATATAATAAAATAATTCAAACACACACTATAGATACTCATAAAAAATCTGTAATGTCAACTTTACAAACATCGTCTACTAATTTGGTTGGATAAAGAGTGTTAAAAAAATTCACTCATCAGAATAGACACATAATTATGTACACTGATGAAATAGACAATCTAAATCTTTTTATCGTAATATAAAGATTTAAAAAAAATTACGTTCATCTAAATCGATATTTTGAGATTCGAGATCAATCACTACGCTCTCATTAAATATCTGTCATCTATCTTCAAGAACAGATGATCTCAATCCCTTGCAAGCGTTCATATCATCAGACATGCAAGTGTCAGTTGTTGGAGTAATGTCAATGGCCGAAATATTTTGGGAAGCCACTACATTAAGGCCAAGACTTCTTAAACACAGGAGTTATTTGTGATTGACTTAGACCAACAACTATAACAACAATAACAATCTTAGTAAATCAATAAACTATATGCGATAAACATACAAAAATACACTTGATACAATAATACCATTTGTGATATCACTGAAAGGAGATTTGGAATAGTTTGAAGAGCAGCTTGCGAAAAAACTTTCTTTGGGATTCGTATGCATGCTACTTCCCACAGTACAATCATTTGATTTCTTTGTAGTCGATTCAAAGTTCACCACTGAATAGCGGAAAGAAGTAGAAAATTTTATTTATGAATAAATACAATAAATTCGTTAATTGTGTCTAACTATAATCAAATCATAATATCCACTCACGCACAAAATAAATGACACAAAAAATATCATTATGAATGACCAAACCCATATTCCTTATTTGTTTTAAGTATTATCAAGCGACCATTATAATTATTATCCGTCAACATTCGACCGTATTGTCAAATTATTTTTTCAATTGATCATCCAAACCTTAGTTATTAATTAAGTAAAAAAAAAAGAAAAAGAAAATAAAAAAATTCAACCAACCAAGGCACACTACAAAACCTAGCACATTCTTAATACCATCCATATTCACAATGAAACCACCAATACCCACCGAATTATTGTCAAAATATTTTTTCAATTAATCATCCAAATCTTAGTTAATTAAGTAAAAAAAGGAAAAATAAAATAAAATAAAAGATTCAACCGACCAAGGCCTACTACAAAACCAAGCATATTCACAATGAAACCACCAATACCCACCATTTTCAACATTAAAGATGGCCGGTTGTCTCCATCTCTCACAAAAAGAAAAAGGCATTAATGATTTTGCAAATTCAATGCTACACAAACCATCCAATAATAAACCAGAAATATTTCACATTCACTCACATCTTTATTAACATTTTTTCTTTCATATTTCGGAAAAAAATTCTAGATTTTTTATTTTTTAAGTTTTTGGATAATCAGAATATTTTTATGTTTTTTGAGATGCAAATAGATCCTTTCTTGAGCAAAAAATAAATTCTTGAAAAAAATAAGTATAGAGTGGAAAAATAAATCGTTTTATTCGTTTTCCTTTTCTGCAAAAAGTCACAATTTCATTTTTTTTTTTTTGGAAAGATTATATAACCTGATCTACACATGAGCCTGTGGTTCCGTTAAAATAACCCGATTAACTGCACAAATGTATAAAAAATATACCAACGCACGACGAAAATGATTAAAAAAAATGTAAACGGATATGTGTGATACATTATTAACATGTTTGTGCAATTACATATGTTAATACCAGATCCACATGTAGATAAACCCAAAAAAATAAAAATAAAAAATTCGACAGATAATCCATAAAAAATCTGCGAAAAATACAAATGAGTTTATTACCGTCACTTGCATTAACTGTCTGGCTCGCTTGGATGAAATGATTTTTCATTTAGTAAGCTTTCTCATCGAATATGTCTATCCGGACTGCGACTTGAACGTTATACTCACAAAAATGTTGCACCCACAAATATATTCTCCGAAGACGAATAGAAAACGAAGTCTTCAAATTTCTTGTAAATGTGCTTGCATAAATCATATCTGGAGTATTGTTTACACTACTAAAATGATGAGCAATGAGGTAGAATGATGGATTTTGAAGTAAAATATTGACAAAATTGTAGTATTTCAAAATGGTATTGTCCCTACTCGGAAAACGAATAGTCACTCAGCCTCTTTATGTGCAAATCAAATTTAAAGGAAAAATAGAAATAATTAATACAGAATAGCTTTTGTAACGTTGGTTTACCTCATTTTACTATTATTAATTACTTGGGCCTCTAAATATCTACCGGGTTTCATAATTCAGAATTTTAATTCATGATTTGAGCTAACCATGGCTAATGGCTCATTTTCATAAGCGTAAAGAAAATTTTTGGTTTCCATGTGTTAGAAATTATCAAATTTAACACCATACACATTTTTTAAAAAAAAACAAAAAATAATTTTCTTTTTTCTTGTAAGATTAATCCAGATTTAGATAAGTCTATGTTAAAACTCTCACATTATCGCATTCTGTTGTTGATTACCGATTTTCAGATGAGCTTACCGGATATCCCATACTCACTACAACCTGTTGTACTTACCGGGTTCTAAGTACTTATCGTATCTACACAATTATTTAACTTACCGTATATGCACTCATCGGTCTGTACTTCACGTGTAATTGTTTTTTTTTTTTTCTCTTTCCTTGCTCCCTACTCTAGTCATTTTGTATATATTGCTGCGATTGCAATCTTGTAAATTAGTTTCAATAGAACTTTAATCCTTTGCTCCGTTTTATCAATACAATCTCATTTTTTAGCTTCAGTGTTCTAGTATCATCGTCTTCATTTTCTCAACTCTCTATGTCTCGAATTTAAAATATGAATTTTTAATAAATATTATATTAATACTTTTTTATTTCAATGTAATAAAACATATTTTTTAAGAACGATATTAACCTCTACCACCGTATCAATACAATTTGCTTATGAAAAGTTAATTAACCTTTATAATATGCCGGCTTGAATCCATGAATTGAGCAAACTATACTTAACTTTATAGCATGCAAAATTAATTTAATTAAATTAGAAAAGTATGGTGAATGAAATTAAAACAGTAGTACGAATCCTAACCAAAAAATTAAATTCATGCCTTTTAAATATTTTTCCCCCGGTTATTTACATGTTGATTTTCTTCTAATTGTTCATATGATCGAATTGATTAAATATCAGCATGTGATTTTACCTCTTTGAGAGCTTGTTTCTATTCCATCAAACTGCTATAAAAATTTTATTAACTGTTAACTAAATTAAAATAGGTAGTTTTTTATATTATCCAATAATTAGAACCATTTTATTTTATTCAAATTCAATGCCATTTGATCGTACTAATGCAATTCATGCCCTTCAAATATTTTTTTCGTGCAAAGGATTGTGTTCATGTTACCGCTTTTGTAACTGTTGTGGATCAATTTGACTAACTTGCATGATGACATTATTTTGCATTATGCTTAACGGCCTTTGTTCAATAATTTATATTCACTTGCACCATATTAATGTGGTATTTAACATAGCACACATTTCACGAATGCTGTTATACTTTATTTAATAATAATAATAATGGAAACATTAATTAAGTTTCAAAACCATAATAATAATGTAATTAGCACATACAAAACAACTTAAATGATTAAAATGATAATAATCCAAAGAAGTCCTCAACAGAAATCATAAGTTATCAGAGTCATAAACACACACGACGGAACCAAAAAAATAAAAGGTAATCCACTGGGCAGCGATAGCACAAGACGTGAAGATAAGCTTAGTTCATCGACTTCACTCCTTTTCTTGCTTAATCACAGTTTTATGTTTCTTCTCGGCAACATTAGAGGACAGTTCTTCTGCTAGGGTTGTTTTGGTTACACTTCCTTCAAGCATTCCCCCCGAATGATCAATCCTGGTGGACTCCTTCATTGGAGTTATGACCTTATCGCCGAAAGAAGAAACCTTATCAATCACACCAACACCAATTAAAAAGCTGAAAATTGAACTTAGTTACACAAACAATAAGAATTGATAAATACAGTTTACTCAATACATTATCATCTTCAACTTAAGGTCCTTTCCATCTTGGATATAACATCGAAATACTGATTTCGACTGTGGTTCACATATTTTGAGATCATGTTTGGATTGCCGATTACTTTCACAACTGTATAGACAACATTACGACAGTTAAGGTTTTGATCCCTAACTTAAACCTTGAACAAAACTTCTCAATCAACCAATGACTCAACTTCAATAGGTATAGCAACTAAGCCCGATTTCTGAAATTCATAATTGTTATAGTTAGATCAAAGAGTCTATGTATTAGGTAATTTAGGGGAAAAAGCTGTTAATAATTAGAGAAATACCGTGGTGATTTCATCTAGCAAATCAGGTGCAGTCTTCCCTATCAATTCAATGCAGTCTCTATCCCACAAAAGGAAGGACGTGTTCCCCATCCCGTCAATCACCTTCATTTGTATCTTGAATCTAACACCACAAAATTACATGTTGAAATTTAGGGAAATAATTCAAAAACAAATTATTTGCTTTCATGCATATACTTAAAAAATTAAAATGTGAACAGTAAACCTTGGATGACCGGAATTGTCAAAACGATCACTTTTTTCGCAGTAATATCTTGTCCCAACACAATTGACCTTCTTTGGACACATTTTGCAAGCCAAATACCACCACATGGGTTCAGTTTCGAACGAACACACAATAGCTAATACCTAGAAACTACCAACCTATGCATGCAAGAAAATAAAATGAAAACAATAGGATTAGAGCTTTTTATAAAATTACAAATATATATTAGCAAGTGCAAGACGGTAGCCAATTAGAGCTTATTATTTTACCTCCCCAACGGATGTTAATTGGTCAATGGTTCTAATTTCGGTATTCCTACTCTCAAGATCACCTGACACCATGTAAACAGTAGACGAAGATGGGAGACTAACTCTTTGAGAGCTTGTTTCCATTTCATCCAACAGCCTTAAAGAAAACATATTGTAAATAAAAAAATGATTCATAAAGTAGTAGACAGTAGCAAGTGGAGAGCATAGAGAATAGGCATTACATGCTATGAAAATCAGCCACCCCGTCACAACTATCGTTGATTATCATTTTAGTTACGTGAAATGTGTTGCAGACTCTATAAACCGCTGTACTAAAAATTAAATAGTTAGTTAACGAAACAAAAAATTCCCTGAGAGACAATATGTATATAATTCTGGAATGTAGGAACCCCTATACCATTCAAACCCTTTGCACAACACATTTGTAGCAATAGAATTACGGGTTCTCCATTATTTTCAGCTAACTTAGCATCAATTTCGTCAACGAAATCACCCCACAATGTACACGGAAGCCGATTTTTCCTATAAAGGATAAAAGTACTCATTTTAAAAAAAATAAAGCGGAAATACAAAGACTATTCAAAAAACAAAACATCTATACTCAAGGTCCTCGATCTCAATGTCTATGAGCTTTGCCATTCACCCGAAAACTTCCTTAGTTTTTGGCACGTCTCTACCAACTACCTCTCTAATAACATTCGAGTGAATGACATTAAAAAACGTAAATAATGTAATTGAAAAACGTAAATAAGTAAAGTAAAATATGTACGAAAAAATAATTTAGGAACATAAGCCTTATTGAACAACTCAGAATCATTAACATTAGTTGCATTCAAAATATCATTGAAATGCTTGAAGATATAGATATGTTTTGGAAGATGATTATCATTGTAAATCTAAAAAACATGTGTATTTGGCATGAAGTTAATTTTGTACTTGTGAGACGTTGTCTTGAATTTCATGTCGTTGGCCCCAACAACAAAATGTCGAATTACATATGAATGCCCTTCTTTGATCAACGGCTTGTACATCTTAATCAAAGAACTCTTAATACTTGCATGTATCCAGTTATCCTAAGTTAAAGTTTACACAGATGTGTTGTATCATTCTTTAATGTACACAGTATATTGGCACAAAATAGATAAATAAATGTGAATTTATCAAACTACTATAGACATGAACAATATAAAACAAACACTCACTTGAATTGACAATATATATGTATATATACAAATAGAGCTCTAACTACTAAAAAGGTAAAAAAAAAAAAAAAAAAAAACTAAAAAAATGTAATAAATAAAACTATATTTATGGAAACATTATTATTACGGGAAAAAAAAAAAACAAATGAAAAGTAATCTGCTAACTATTATTTTTTGAAAGGAAACATCATATCATTTAAAAAAAAAAGGATTTCATCAAATTCATGTAGTTCACAATTTTCTTAAATTTCTTGGTTATCTGTTATACTTTATTTTCTAACACAAAAAATTATGTATAAAATAAACTCTTAGTAAAGTTTGAAATGGGATAGGAAAACTTACTTCAGTGTCATGTGAAATGAACTCCAAGCTATATGTTTCATTCGGATTTGTGAACTTCGACAGCTCATATACACGGATAACACGCACTTTCAGCGCCCAATAAGTCTTGGTGACATTGATATCTCTCACAAGATCAAATATCAGTGCCATATGCACTTATGTTCTTACAAATGCTATCTTCGGCACGGCAGAAAAAGTGAAAAAAAAAATAAAGGGAAAAAAGTTAAAATCGTGAAAAAAAAAATTCATTAATAGATGTATTCGAAACAGAATTGCTAGAACAATACAATACAATACAATACCTTCAAGCTAGATAAAATGGAGGTTACAGTAACTTTTCGGTTCCAAACATTTTTTTAAAAAAAGAATGATTTAATGTACACAAAGCTCAACAAATGAAATTGTTACTACCAATAAAAGCATGCTGTAATGCTTAACTAATGGGTAGACGGACTGAATCATGGTAAAAAAAAAAAAAGAAAAAAGAAAAAAAAGAATTCGATGGAAATTGTTATTCACAACAATTAATGGTTATGAGAAAAAAAAAAAACAAAAAAAGAATTCTTTAAGAGGAAAGTACATTCTTGGTCTTGATTCATTGTAAACAAGTAATAGGGAATTCTTTTCAACTTTAAGAACAATTTGGAAATAATTTTTAATTTGAGAAAGTGACAATAAATTGTCTGAAAAAGATCTGAAGAGCTCAAATATCTTTCTATTTTTTAGTTTTCATTTTTCTTTTATTTGGAAAATTGACTCCAAATTATATGCAAAGTCCTCTTGAAAAGGTAGAAGTACTCTTGGAAGGATGGCAGTTGCCAATGTAGACTTTTCAAATTAATGGTTAAAATATTTTTTGAAATTGAATTGAAAAACAAGATACGTACAAACTATATAGATTAAAAGAAGAAAGAGACACAACACAATCAAAGTAACAATGAGCAATTTACTGGAAGTATATTAAAAATTTAATTATTTAGAATCTTAAAATCGAGAATCTCTAACTACATAATTAAATTAAATTATTCTAGAATTTAAATTGCTTTTCGTATACGTAAATAAAACGTACAGTAAACTAGTTTATGAAGAATCATGACATATTGAACTTTTATAGATTTTTAGATAAAATAGTTAAGGGAACAAAGCATGCTCTTCATTGTATACATTTTTTCTTTATTTAATCATGTCCAATCATGCCCTTGGTATTTATTTAAGTTCTAAGATATTGATTAAGCCTGAACAAATGTCCATAAAGGCAAAGGCAAAGGGCTAAAGGTGAAAATAGAAATGATTATATATACATGAATTGAGATGGGACCCATTTCCACCTTTGATTGATTTAAACCTTTTTCTTTCTAAATTTCTCAATATTTTTGACGGATAACTCTACTTGTCCAGAACGGTAGCAAACAAATTCAAAACCAAATAGGCAAAATCCCTAAAATACCCTTTTATAAAGGATTTGCAATCCAAGCCATTACAAAAAAAAAAAAAAAAAACTCCAATTAAGCCCTCAAAAGACAAAAAAATCATGAGAAGTCCCAAAACTCGTAGAATTAGCAAAATTTATAAGAAATTAAGATACAAATTAGCTCTAAGATTTTATATATCTATAATTAATAATAGATTAAGTCTTTTTAAGTTAAGAAACTACATAGAACATACAACTATTTAGTTTAAAAACATATGTATTCGGGTGGAACTCTATAGAGAAAATCAGTAATTATTGACTCTTCACCCTCGACTCGAGGATTCTAGCAGGGGTAGAACCCCGTTGCTAAGCATAATTCGAGAACTCTGATAGGTACTTTTATACTGCTGTCAAGTGAGGGCTGCTTTCGTAAACCCGGACGGTAAAGGGTGCGATCTGCGTACTCTGGTAAAAATTGTATCAGATCCATATAACGAACCTAAAATAATGATGAACATAATAGATGAAGAAAATATAAGGGTCCGTTTGATACGCTCCATTTTCCATTTTTCAACTTTTGTAGTGTTTGATTGACAAAATTTTTCAGGGAAAATATTTTCCAACTTTTCAAATTTTCCACGTTTTTGAAGAAAATAAATTCTTGATGTTTTGGTGAGAAAATATTTTCCAACTTTTCAAATTTTTTATTTTGTTTTTGAAATTGGAAAAAATTCTAAACACAATGGTAAAAGAAAATTTCACTTTTATTGACAATTTTCATGCAAAACAAAACCAAACGAATGGTATTTGTTATTTTTTTTTTCAATTTTTTTTTTTTGGCAATTGGAACAAATTCTAGACCCAATGGTAGAAAACATTATTACTTTAATGGACAATTTCCATAAAAAATGAAATCAAACGGATATCAAACTTCCGATATTTTCCATGGAAAATTATATCAATCAAACACAATTAATTACAATTTCCAACAAAATAATTTTTAGGAAAATCTTTTCCCTATAAAATATTTTTTTTCCAACCATTTTCCACCTTTCTATCAAACGGACCATAATTGAAGAATTTTTGAAAAAAGTTGAAAAACATAAAAAATCAAGCTATCCTTATTTACCTAAAAATAGTACAAATGAAAGTTTTGAAGATGTACATAAAAGATTAGAAAACCTAGAATATAATATACAAATAGGAAATGCTCTTTTAGATAAAAATTTTAAGGGAAAAGATAGGATTATAATTAATCCACCCCAAAATTACAGGATAATACAAAAAGATGAAAATAAAGGAAAAAATCATGAGATAAATCAATATATGATTGCAGAAGTTGAAGAATTAGAACAAAAATTCTTAGAATCTACTGGCGAAGAATATAATGAATACAAAAAAGGGTTAGAAGAATTGACTGAAAAAATTAAAAATACAAAAATGAATACTAATCCAACATCTAGTTATGTAAAACCAGAATTTAACAGTGATGAAGAACCTGAAAAATGGTATCCTTATGGTACACCAATACCTAATAAGAATGGTATTAATCAATATAGAAAAATACTAAAAATGTTTGAAAGAGCCATAAGAATAGAATTCTTAGGAGATAAATTCTCAATTGATGAGGAAGCTAGAAAATAAGATGAATATAATGAAGGAATGATAGCAATGAAAAATTTAATAATATGTGATATGTTGAGATACAAAGATATACATGTAAATTCGAGGAAGTATATTATACACTAAATCAAGGAAATTATCAAGAAAATAAACATGTACTAAAAGCTTATTTTACTAAGTTACCATTTCCATGAGGAAATAAGTTACTAAAAGAATATGAGAAATTACTACCTCTTGGAGAAGAAGAATGTGTAAACGTAGATAGTCTTAGAAATAGAATTGAATTCACAAAAAGAATGATAAGTACCTGGTGTAGAGAAGCTTGAGAAAATAAGAAAGCATACAAGATAAGAAAAAATTCTTTGTGTTGCTACAAAAATTTAGGTCAAATTGAACAATTTGGATGTTACAAAAAGAAATATAAGCCATATAAGAAACATAGAAGAAATTCAAAACCTATAAGAAGTTTAAGAAAAGAAGTTTTAAACCACATAAGAAATATTTTAAGAAAAGAAATTGGACTGCAAAGCCCAAACCAAAATATATCAAGAAATGTAAATGTTTCATCTGTAATGAAGAAGGACACATTGTCCCTCAATATCCTAAAAAGAAAGATAGACAGAATGTAAAAACTCTTAAAATTTATGAAGAATTCTAAAATGATAGTAATATAGAGCCAATTGAATATTTTGAAGATTTAAGTAGTGAATGTAGTAGTATTTATGAATTATATATATCCTCATCAGAAGAAGATTCTGAAGAGATAGTGGATATGAATCAAGAAATACAAGAAATAGACTAGGAAATGGAAATAGAAACAACTGAGGAAGTTGAAGATTCAATACAAGGTATAAATCAAGAAATAACTTTTGATATCAAAAGATATAAAGGAATAACTAAGAAGATATTAGATTTACAAGAAAAAAACGTATTCCACCAAGGATTCTTTGGAATGCTGCCAATAACAAATAAAACAATTGTTAGTATGAACTAAAAAGAAATATCTATTAATATAGAAGATACAATAGGAAAAGCAAGAATCCTCATAATCACAAACGAATGGGTAAAACAAAAACTAGCTAAAATTCCAGAAAATGTAAGAAGTTAAAATGTATTGAGATATGAGGAATCCAAATCATGGTGAAAGTATTCTTTAGGGAATGTATGAATATACCAATAGAAATATATTGCATGGATAATAGAATCTTACAAGATCCTATAGATGCACTATTAGGAATTATAGTAGGAAATCTAGTTTACTAGAAGATAATATTTTCAGTAAAACCAAACTATGCTGTATCATTAGTTGATGAGAATATTAACCAAAGTTTCAATCTATATTATAAAATTGGAAACTTAAAAATGTTGCGAAAAAGTAAGGCTTATTAGTGTTAGCATAAAATCAATTTTTGTTTTTAGCACTGGCAATCACAATAATTTGAGGAAAATAACTGATAATATTATCATACATAATGCCTTTAAAGGGCTAACTGAATACATACCTCTCAGAAAATATCAAGAACATGAAGTTACCATTCGAGAACAAATAATGCTTGATTTTCATAAACAATCAAGAGAAATCAATTTAGAAGGAAAATTGATAAGGAGAAATAGTGTCAGTCTAGAAGGAAATAATCTTATTGCAAGATTCCCCTCCAGACAAGAAAATAAGATAATGTAAACTAGAAAATTAAGTATTATTGAACCATCAAATTCACAATATTATATCAAAACTAGATATTTTAATCAAGAAGGATACAAGAAAAATCTTCTTGTCCTTATAGATACTGGAGCAGATAAAAGTCATGTAAATGCTAAATTTGTTAACCATTTAATAGATTTTGAGTTAACAGAGTCATATACATTTAAAGATTATTTGGGAAATAATCTTGAAATAAGAAAATATGTGAAATTTCCTCTTATATTTGTAGGAGATGATCAGAATGAGTACACTAAAGAAATAATTTTATACAAAGATGAATTATATGGAGTCAATCGTTTACCTATACTTTTACGAATGAACTTCCTTGAAAAATTTAGTCGTTATAAAATTTGTCAAGGATACTTAAAAATAACATTTGATGATAACTCAATCATTATATCAAGAATAGATGAAAATATGAAACCATTGTTATCATGGAAAGAGTAATTGGTACCAATTCCATGAGCTCATATATTGAAGTTATACTCAATATAAGAAGTTATTGCATAATTAAATTTCTTGCTTATTTAGATACAATAAGCACAATAAGCTTATGCTTACCAAATGTACTGCCAACCGAAAACTGGAAATATAATTCAAAGAAAGTTGTCACCGCTACAACAACAGGTGGAAACAAGGTAATATATAGCAAATATGCTACACACTAATATCCTTTAGACACGTATTTGTTGATACAATATATATGTCAACTACAATTGGATGTGATATTTTATTGGGACAAAATTTCTTATTAAAATATGCACCATTTACTCAATATATTGACAGATATATGTTCACAACTCCTTGTGCACACAAAATATTTACACCAAAAATAACTAAAGCTGTTAGCATAACATACAAAGAAATCAATTATTAGAGCTCCTCAACCCAACGTGGTGGATGTTGGAATACAGAAAAATTTAAACCAGTTACAATTTTAAAAATGACAACAGAAAATAAGTTGGAAAAATTGAAAAAAAAATTCTGAAACTTATTTCGAAAATCCATTAGAAAAATAGAACACGAACAAGGTAAAAGCAAAGATAGAACTAATTAATCCTGACGCTATAGTTAGGGTCAAATCCATGAAATATAGTGTTGAAGACCAAAAAGAATTGAAGGATCAAATAAAGGAACTACTAGAAGCCAAATTGATTAGGCCTAGTAAAAGCCCACATAGCAGTCCAGCATTTATAGTTAGAAAATATAGTGAGATAAAAAGAGGAAAAGCCAGGATGGTGATAAATTATAAAAAGATAAATGAAGTTACTAAGTTTGATGGATATTACTTGCCTAATAAGGATACCCTTATTAAACAAGTACAGAATAAGAAGATATTTTCAACATTTGATTGTAAGTCAGGGTTTTGACAAATCCTACTTATAGAAGAAAGTAAACCACTAACTGCATTTAGTACCCCCTAGTCCTTTAGGACAATATGAATGGAATGTAATGTCATTTGAGTTGAAAAATGCACTACAGATATTTCAAAGAAGAATAGATAAGGTAATAAAACCAATTACTCATTTCTGCATTGCTTATGTTGATGATTTACTTATTCATTCAAATGATATAAATGAACATATTGAACATCTTGAGAAATTTTGTTATATTATGAAAAAACATGGTATTACACTTTCTCAAAAGAAAGCTGAGATAACTAAAACAGAAATATAATTTATGGGATTATTCATAAAAGAAGGAGAATTGCAATTGCAATCTTATATTGGTGAAAAACTTCAAGAATTTTCTGAAGAAATCAAAGATAAAAAACAGTTACAAAGCTTCCTTAGTATATTAAATTATGTTGAAAGATTCATTGAAAATTGTGCCAAGTTAAAACACTATTTTCTACCAAAATTAAGAAAAAATGTAATGTGGTCTTGGGAAGAACAAATTGTGAGAGTATAAGGAATGTAAAAGAGGAATTAAGGGTTTTGCCTAAACTTGTAATTCCATAAGAAGAAGATTTCTTTATCGTTGAAATTGATGCTTCAGATAATTACTGAGGTGCAGTATTAAAGGTTAAAAAGAATCATAAATAATATAAATGTGAAAAGAATTGTTCTTGTCCTGAGATACTTGCAGAATATACATCAAGAACATTCAAGGAAGTTGAAACAAGATATGAGACAAACAGAAAAGAACTCATTGCTGTGAAACGAGGAGTACAAAAATATGAAAATTATTTATTGCCAAAGAAGTTCTTGATTAGAACTGATAACAGTCAAGTTAAAGCATTTTTTAAAAATAATGTTGATCCATCTATTGCCAACAGATATATTATCATGATTCAAATTTGGTTTTCTTATTTCAAATTTGATATTGAATATATAAAAGGAAAAACTAACTTTTTTCCTGATTATCTTAGCAGGGATGTATCTAGAACAACTAAGAATGAAAGTCCAAATACTTGAGATAAAAGTTTCCTACTTGGAAACACAAATTCAAAATATACAAGATAACCTTCGAGGAAAATATATAGCCCTTGAGGTAGAAGAATCTTGTACCAAGTCTAGTATTCCTTCATAGGGACTTGTGAATACTAGTGTTCTTCCCGAGGATAAAGAGAAAGAAGGTAATAGGAACCCCTTCACAGGGAATACTCAAACATATTATTAGTAAAGAAGATATGAAAAATCTCATTAGGGATATTCAAGATATCAGAATTAGCAAATGTAGCTCTTCATCGAGCCAAAATGTATCTAAGCTAACTATTGCAAATATCGATCCAAAAGATATTATCAAAATATGTCATGGAGTAAAGCTTCCTTAAAAAAATAACTATGAAGAAGTGATATTCTTTATTGTTATTTTTAACATATTATCCGACTGGTATTTTGAGATAGGAAAGTGGATCAAAATACTCCACTACGAAAAATACAACAAGAATGATTTTTTATCCAGGAGCACCAGCCAGCTGGGTAAGAAATTGCTTTGAAGTGGGAAATATACTATGTATGTATCTTAGCAAAAATCTCAAGGAAATAGCCCAACTTCTAACTGATGTTAGGAAAGTAGTAAAGAGATATACTAAAGTTGTCAAAAGTACAAATATATACATCAGATTCCATTCAGCACCTATGGAATGGGATTATGTCCTTGAATATATGCAATCATCGTTCCATGTTATAAAAAAGGAACTCACAAATCAACATTTTTTACCAACCAGTCAAAATGTTGTTAAAAATGGATATCAAGATATCATTAATATGATGTCATATAGAAGAGCAAAAGGGTAAAAGAAATATTTAAAAATCTAACTCAGTTAATTACTGAGAAAGAGAAGATCCATCTATCCCTCTAAAGAATTTATAATTTATTCCAATGCAAAAGTCCCTACAAAGGATAAAGATATGTATCTTCTTGACAATTTACTATCCACCATAATCTCAAATCAAGTTAATGGATCAGAAGACATGTCAAAAGAATTGTGCAAAATACTCTGGGATTACAATTATTATCATTGCAAACACCGTGTTGTGGAAGATATGAGCCAAGGAGCATCTCTCAACAGTGAAGAATTCCCCGCTGAATTCTTTGATTCGAGGATGGAAAAGTAATGGAGCCAAGAAAATGACCATTTATTATTACTTTAATAAAACTCTTTATTAAAGAAAAATTGTGGTCACTAAGAGACAGAAGATAATAGAAATATGTCACAATTCAATTCAAAAGATAAACCCACCTAACACTACCCAACAAAGGAGAGTAGAAGACAAGAAATAATGGAAGACACCCATGAAGATAAGATTCTTTTCACAACCTAACAAAAGATAGTGGGAGAATAGCTATAAAGATAAGATTCCTTATCACTAAAGGAATGACTCAAGACTTCTATAAATGATGAAAGGTATGCAGAAGGGAGATATCTCGAAAAACCTTGGAGGAAACACATCTTAAATTCTCTTCTTTGTAATCTGGATACACCACTTATATTAAGGAAATCTATTATCTAGTTTTTGAAGATAGCAAAGCTTGTAATAAGGTAATCGCTTACGGAGTTTTAAACTTCATAAGGTGAGTACCAAAGGTATGTAAATATAGTATGCAGGCATGTACTATTTCAGTTTATGAATATAAAGATGAAGTTTGTTATGTTCAACAAAGTTTTCATAAAAAGATTTCGTTAAGTTTCTTATGATTCCTCGACAGTACAAACAAAGATTTTCAAAACATTATTTTTGAATGGATGTTAGACATGCCAAAGTACTCGTCTTTGATGAATGTTTTAGGAGAAAATGGCAGTTTTTTAACAAAAATTGTAGCACTTTGAGTGTGATTTTATTTTTTAAAATTTCGTTCTAAATAAGAACTTGTTTCTGAAAAATGTTTGAATAGAGGTGAAAACAGAAACTCTGGATACTGTGAGATATCGTTTGTGGCAACACGGCTAGTTCTCTAGAGTGAGAAATGCAACCTTAATTGAAAAGCATTTTGCGAAAACAGTTGTGGACCCAAATGATTCCAAAACATTTTAAATATTCATCTGATTCAGAAGATTGATTAAGTACATGCAAGACAACTATAAGAACATGTTGGAGAGAAAGCCTAGTTATTTCCATTGATTACCGTAAGTTAATTACATGCTTCTATATATGCTTTGAATATTAATCTACATGAAGACTTTACAAGCATCCATATCCAATAATGATAGTCTTAAATTATGTTTGAATAATACAGATATTTCGGTTTTACCAAGATTAATTAAAAAAATCTAAAGATATACTTCTTGTTGGCCAAGAAAACCTTGAAAAAATATATCTTGATGTAGATCATGCTTGTAAGTATAATATATGATTTGATCTTGTAGAAACTTATAAAGAAATAAAAAAGATAGGAGATATCATAACCAAACACGAAAATATAGAATAATAAGTTTCAGAATAAATTATTTTTGGATACATAATTAAAAATGATCAACATGAAGTCTTTGAAAAATTAACAAAATATAGAGAAAATTTAAGGGAAGCTGAAAGGTTTAAAAAGATATTGTATAAATAGTAACCTTGATTAGTTTAATGATTCATGAAGATATTGAAAGATTTGAAAGAATCCAAGACAATACCAGCAAATTAAGATTAAGAGAAGTTATGATACTCATTGAAGAGCTAAGAAGAGAAGAAAATTAGGAAAAAAGAGAAAAAATAAAAACAACTATAAGATATCACCAATACAAACAACAACAATACTTAATTCGTCGAGAAGTACATATAGAACTAAGATTCCTAGAATCAGCTCTAAGAGCCTACGATCTAAATTAACGAAAGGATTGTAAGATACAACCCTGAAAGACCTAATAACTAAAAGTTATAGGATCTATCCTGCAAAATACTTCAGTAAGGGCAAAATAGATATTTTATAATATTATTTTAACTACCTGGATTCTAGCCTGTTTTTTAGCCTAGCCGTGTAGCATTGTCCATTTTTTACTAGGGATTGGGTCCTACCACTGGAATGATAAAAAGAGCACCTCACGTTGACATATCCTCCCTGTACAACCACATATCAATAAAAATAAATCATTTCAGATATTAATTTGGGGAATTTACAAAAATGGTCAATTTCATGCTTTAAATTGAAAAGTGTCTAATTTTGATAAACTCTTACAAAAATGATCAAATTTGATACGAAATTATTTATTGTATCCTCAATAAAAAAATAAAGCAAATTTTTTTTTTTTTTCAATTTGACATGAATTTCAAAAAGAACAAATAGTTTAATGCTAACTAATACCCGATGGATTCATTTCCTTTCATTATCTATAAGGTACTTATCAAGGACTTTGAGAAAAAATAAAGAAGATGAAGTAGAAAAGTAATTAACACTTAAAAAATTATATGGTTCCAATTCAAAAGAAAATCATATAATTTCATTTCGAAAATTTTTTATCATCCAAATTTGCGAGTTGATCTAATTTTTCACAATTCTTGGTAGAAGGTAATTTTTCTTTAAAATTTTGTTTTTGTTAATAAGTTATGTTAAATAGTTGTTGTTCTGGACATTCCATGACATTCTTGACATTTTAAAAGTTGTTATCAACATTTTAATTGTGTTTATCTTGACACTCGATACTTCATTTGTTTAGAACGAGATTTCGTTTTAAACATGAGAAATCTCTACATTTCATAATGTTTTTGACATTTTAAGTAGAGTTTTTGACATTTTATAAATATTTTATTTGCCCACTTATGGGGAGAAGTGAGTATCTAATGCATGTTGGCATGATACTTTTTTAAATAAGCAGTGCAGATTATGTGTCAAGTTATTATTGATCAATACAATTTTTAATTATATAAATAATTTTGTCCTCATCGTGGAATTTAAAATGGCTAATGAGACATTTTGATCTAAATTATAGTAAAATGAACATTGAAGAACTTTTGGACATATTTGTAAATGACTGTGTAAAAGTGGATATTTTTTTGCAATTTCCTCTATTAAATAATTTCCAAAACGCTATAGAAATCTGAAATCTCCATTGTTTTTTTTTTTTTTTGATGTAATTTCAAATCCACCCAACACGAGGTATATGTTTTTATTTTGCCTTTGTTAACATTTTTTGCTTTTAAAAGCAAGCTCACCCATATAATTCCTATTCATTATCTTTGTTTCTGAAATATCTGTCACCCTCTTTCTTTCTTTCTTTCTTTCTCTATCTATCTTTCTTTAATTGTGTCTTAGATAGCTGAAGTAACATATAGAAGGTGAAAGTGATTTCAAGGCATCAAGTCCAATTAGAAATTGAAAGCGATTTTAGTTGTTCTAGCAGCCGGAGAACTAGCTTCCTCCAATGTTGGTTTGACTCTTTGATCATAAGAGTGTTGGTTTTAAGGAAGAGTACTTGTTTAATCTAAGAACAGACCGCTAATTAATTCGATAGTTCTACCTATTGGTCGGTTCTATCATAGGCTCCCTATTCTTGACACAATCCCTCTTAGAAGAACCCTTTTTTATCCTTTTTCATTATTATAAGCTTGCTAGTCCATCCATCACACAATTCATATCTAATTAAATGAAATCTTTTCTCTCTCATAATTGTAGAGAGAGAACATGTTCATATAAAATCAAAGAGGCTAAGGAAAGTAGTTAATGGTGGTATTTTCTTGGTTTCATCTCATGAAATTATGGAAGGATTAGGTGATAATCATCTTCACCAAAAACATAGCCCCAAATTTCCATTACAATTGCTCGAGAAGAAGGAAGATGAAAACGCTTACTCTTCCCTTGCCATTTCGGCGGATACATCGAACTATAGCATCATTACTCGATCAACTGCTGCCTTGTCCAGCCTAGACACAGCCGAGGCGTCTAAGAAGCCACCGCCCAAGCGACCATCAACAAAAGATCGCCACACAAAAGTTGATGGACGTGGGCGGCGCATCCACATGCCCGCACTTTGCGCTGCTAGGGTTTTTTAGCTAACGAGAGAGCTAGGTCACAAGACTGACGGGGAAACCATCGAATGGCTTCTTCAACAAGCATAGCCAGCAGTTATTGCCGCTACTGGTACCGGTATTGTTAATCATCTCATCTAAAACCTTAAGATATTAAAGAGCTATCATATTTATTCATTAAATTCTTGTCTTCAACACGCTCTCACCTATAAATAAAAAATCTAACATTAATTTGTCACAAATGGGGGTGGTTTGATTCATTTAATTCTTGTATTCAACAGGTATAATTCCAACGAATTTCACTTCTCTCAATATAAGCTTACGTAGCTCGGGTTCTAGTATGTCAGTACCATCTTAATTAAGATCTACATATTACAATCCGAATTTTGCAATGCAACAACGTCATGGAATTTTTTTCGGGCTTATTATCAGAGAATTCCTTGACAACTTTGTTGAATTTTCAGGCTGAAAATTTATACCCTAGTTTGATGCAAGCTAAGCAAGAAATGTGCCAACATTCATTAGACTCAACAGAGCCTGAGGATAGTTTAGGGCGGAAGCGGAGGGTGGTTTGATTCATTTAATTCTTGTATTCAACAAGTACAATCCCAGCGAATTTTACTTCTCTCAATATAAGCTCACGTAGCTCGGGTTCTAGTATGTCAGTACCATCTTAATTAAGATCTACATATTACAATCCGAATTTTGCAATGCAACAACGCCGTGGAATTTTTTCGGGCTTATTATCAGAGAATTCCTTGACAACTTTGTTGAATTTTCAGGCCGAAAATTTATACCCTAGTTTGATGCAAGCTAAGCAAGAAATGTGCCAACATTCATTAGACTCAACGGAGCCTGAGGATAGTTTAGGGCGGAAGCGGAGGGTGGAGCAAGAGTTGCAGCCACCGCATCACCACCAAATGGGGACTTATTTACTACAGTCAACCACCAGGTCGATGCCGGTGAGTACTGCCTCAGTTCCGTCCAATTTTTGGATGATTCCAAATTTAAACAACCAAGTTATGGGGAATGATCCAATATATAACAGTGCTGCTGCTTTTTATAGAGACATTATGTCTCATGGGTTGCATATCATGAATTTTCCGACCACGGTGGCTCTATTGCCTAATCAACAGCCGAGCATCGGCCGCGGATTAGGTGAGGGGCAGTTGAGGTTGATGGGGCCAAATCCTTATTGGTCTGATGGTGAAGTATCAGAATCTCAGATGAGTGGTTCCTTTGGCAGCGGTGATGATCGGCACACGACGAGCCACAATTCATAAAGTTGCTTTGCTTTTACTTGAATATTTCAGATTTTTTGGTGTGATTAATGTGGAGGATTTAAGGTTTGGAGAAATTTTTTGAGATTAGTGTTTTGGATGGTTTATTCTTTTTACCGATACAGTGTTAAGCCATTATTTTATTTTTATGTTTTATTTAAGAGATACGTGTAATTCTATGATTTGTTTTCCATGATATTGAAATAAATATGGATTTTTATTTAAATATTTTCCCTTTTTTTTTCTTTTTAAATACTTATGACGTGAGATGTTTTATTTCCTATATTGTTGTAAACATCATATGCAAAAAACATTATTCTCTTAAATTTGTTCATTTGAAATTTGAGTTCTTGGCTTGTGTAGAAAGGGCAATGTTTGCACTTCAATTGGGACTTCTTGCCTTGTTTGAAAATGCAACATTTGTCACATCAATTGGGAGAAGAGGAGATTACACCCAAACCCACTTTGCAACTTCTCATTTTAACAATAAGCTACAAAGTTTTTTCTTTCAAAAATCAAGTGTATCCCACCCAATTCCAAACAACAACCCACTATAACTCTAATTCATTTTGAACACACGAAAAGATCACCTTTATTCCACTTCTTCCTCACCTGCACTTTCCTCACTTCTCTCGCACTGACTTCATAGTAGCTTCACGACAGTAGCTCGTCGTCGTGCGCACACTTAGCGGCACCCATCGCAGTGGCACTCGTCACCTTTGTTAAGCAACGATGCTTGCATATGCTTAGTAGCGTTGCCCCTCCTCCCCACTGGCCTTCTTACAGCCTGACTTTTCCTTTACATCTTTGAATCTGCCTCTAATCAGCCACTCACAATCTTGGGACGCCACTGCATTTTTGTTTCTTTCTTCTTCTAATTTTGTTGTGGCTTGAGTTCGATTGTAAGGCTAATTGCACAACGGAAGTAAAAAACCAACAATTACAGAACAAATCTCGCAGCCAAGAAACGAATTCTCATTGCATTTTAGGGCTCAGAATATTCATATAGACATTTAACCCTTCTGTTCAAAGCAATAGCCACAAACTACCCCAAATCCCTAGTCTAAAACAACACCGATTACTCAATGGCTCGACAAACTACACGGCCAAACCGGACAGCCCACTCATTCTCCAACACAACCACTAAGGCCACTAATCACAAAGATCAAGGATTAAAACCACAAGCTAAAATCCACTCAAGATTCATAAAGAAAAGAAGGAGAAGAGAGTCATGCAGAAGCTTTCGAAAGGAATCGCCAGAAACACGAGAACAAGAGAAAATGAAGTGATTCCCCCAAATAATGGATGTTCCAGCAGCTCTATAATGGCCCAAGTAATGGGCCAAATAATGAGCCCACAATTCAACCCTTGTAGTCACGGACTAGAGCAGCTCTAATGTGTCTAGAATTTTGGACAGAGGGGTTTAGGCCAATTGCTTTGAGTTATTGGGCAATGGTAATTTATTTGTTCCAACAAAATTGGGCTAGGCCCATTTCATTATCGCCTCAAATGTTAAAATCAAATGTCACAAATGGCATCAAAATTCCAACAAATCTCCCATTTGATGCCAATGCCATAAACCACCAAACGCATTAGTGATTCATAACACTAACACCAAGAAGGTTAGTACCTGCACAACACAAAGTTAACCGGTATCAATCTTTAGAATTTGCAAACATGATTTAAACTTGGACAGAGGTAATACCTTTGTTCCCATATCCGCGGGATTGAATTATGTCGGGATTTTCTCAAGTAAAATAGATTCCTAATGAACTATATCTCTAATGAAATGTCACCTAACATCTATATGCTTAGTCCTATCACGAAAAACATGATTTTTGCATAAATGTATAGCACTTTAACTATCACAATACACCACAACAGGTTCATGCAATTCATTTAGTTCACATAACAAGCTTTTAAGCCACAAAAACTCTTTTATAGCTTCAGTAGCAGCTACATACTCAGCTTCAATAGTAGATAAGGCAACAATAGACTGCAATTGAGACTTCCAACTAATGCAAGTACCACATAAAGTAAACACATATGCAGTTGTAGATTTCCTATTATCTTTATTACTAGCATAATCATAATCTACATACCATTTCAACACAACACTATCTTTACAATGTTTAAAATGCAATCCGAAGTCGGCAAAACCTTTCAAATATCTTAAAAGCCATTTTAAAACAATCCAATGATCAATACCAAGGTTTGCCATAAATCTACTCAAAATGCTAATAGCATGCTCAACATCAGGACGAGTACATACCATAGTATACATAACAGATCCAACAGTATTAGCATAAGGCGCCTTTTGAATGTATTTAATATCAGATTCATCATGTGGACATTGTTCTTTACTCAACTTAAAATGACAAGCAAGAGGCAAAGTAACATGCTTAGAATCATGCATAGCAAATTTAGATATCACATTTTTTACATAGTCAGATTGGGTTAAAAGAAGAGATTGTTGTGATCTATTTCTTTTAATATCCATACCTAAAATCCTTCTAGCATGTCCTAAGTCTTTCATTTCAAATTTAGCACTCAAAGCCTTTTTAATGTCATTAATATCACTCATTTTATGTCCAACCAACAACAGCTCATCAACATACAAAAGTAAGTAAACAATCACATCATTCTCATAATTTCTTTTAAAATAAAGACAATGATCAAAGGCACTTCGCACAAAGCTAATAGAAGACACATATTTGTCAAATCTAATATACCATTGCCTAGGTGATTGTTTCAAACCATACAAAGATCGATTAAGCAAACAAACATGATTAGGCCTTTTAGAATCAATAAAACCATGATATTGTTTCATATAAATCGTTTCATCCAAGTCACCATGCAAGAAGGCAGTTTTAACATCCCTTTGTTCAAGCTCCAAATCATATTGAGCAACCAAAGTATGCATGACTTTTATAGTAGTATATTTCACAAGAGGAGAAAATATTTCATTATAATCAATACCAGGTTTCTGTGTAAACCCCTTTGCAACAAGTCTAACCTTAAACCTAAGAGGCTCTTTAGAAGAACTACCTTTCTTAATACTATAAACCCATTTACAATCTACCAAAGACTTATCCTTGGGTTTAGGAACCAAAGTCCAAGTATTATTCTTCACAAAGGACTTCATCTCCTCTTCCATAGCACATAGCCACTCTTTAGATTGTCGACAACTCACAGCCTCCTCATAAGTTTTAGGCTCATTAAACACTAAGTCTTAATAAGACAAAACAACAAAAGATTGATAATCACCCATCCTTAGGGTTCTCCAATCTCCCTCCTAGCTCTATCACAAGCAAGTTGATAATCACTTAGAGGACCAACTACATCACCTACTAAGTCATGATCACCGCCTTCAACAGGTTCATGAGAACCAGTGACACTATCATTCTCCCCCTCAACCTTATTCTCAACTTGTTCTTCCTCAATAGGTCCAGGAGAATGATCTAAACTCACTTGCATTCTAATCCCCTTATCATCATCCTTCTCGGGAACATCACTAGAGACTTTCTTACTCAAACATGGCATATCGACTTCATTAAAAGTCACATTCCTACTGGCTATCATCTTAAAACCTTTCTCATCTCTCACCCAAAGTATGTATCATTTCACTCCCTCAGGATACCCCATAAAAACATATTTCTGAGATCTAGACTCCAACTTGCCTATATTTTGGTGAAAATATGCAGCACATCCAAAAGTCATCAAAGTAGTATAATCAGATAGTCTTCCTGACCATACCTCTTCAGGTGTCTTGCAATCCAAGACATTAGAAGAAGTTCTATTCACAATATAAATCGCTATCATAACAGCCTCATCCCAAAGAACTTTAGGAACACCAGAACTAATCATCATGCATCTAACCTTATCCAATAAAGTCCTATTCATTCTTTCAGCAACTCCATTTTGATGAGGAGTATAAGGAATAGTTTTATGCATGAGGATCCCATCATCTCAACACAATTGATCAAATTCAGAATTACAAAATTCCAGACCATTGTCTATTCTTAAAACTTTGATCTTTTTATCCATTTGATTTTCAATTAAAGTTTTTCAATTTTTAAACTTTTCAAAGGTGTCTGATTTTTGTTTAAAAAAAAACCAAATATGTGGGGTCCACTTTTTTTAATAATATTTAAATTAGGAAAACTTCTAGCATGAATAATTTTGTACATTCAACATTTTTCTACAAATATTGTATGCTTTCATAAAAAGGATCATCTAACTTGATGTTTTCGCTTTAATTTGTTGTCAAATTATATTAATGTTATTGTAGTAGAATGGATGATGCATTTTTTATTTCTTTTTTCTTTTTGTCCATTCAATAAAATTTTGATTTTTAAACAACATTAGTCAAAGCCCGTGCAATGCATGGGTTGTGATAATTTTGAAAGTTATGTTAGTGTCGAAATTAATGAGTAGGTTAAACTATTTAGATTGGAAGGTATTTTGGCTCCAATACATGTTTCCAATTTGTTGATACATTGTTAAAGAGATAATGAAATTCAACCCGACCCTAATTTTTCTACCTATTGAGGTAAGACATTATGTCTCATTCATCTCGTGCTCATAGAATCTCCAATTACATGTATCAGTTGTACTAGTATTTAATTTCTTTACAAAAACCATATGCAAGACGTATGTAGTCAAGACTAATTAATTAATAATAATACAGTGCATAATTTAGGACAAATCAAGGGTTTCTATCAGTATTAAAACCACAACACAACTAAAATTTCCATCATAGAGGCAAAAAGAATAACAAACGATCACCTAACTTCATAGATTCCGTCGAATATCTTTTTAACATGTTCCAATGATACCGTACATTAAAAATCAATTTTTTAAAAAATCATAATAATTCACTTTATAGAAGATGTTTGTTTACCAGTACTGTATGATATAGGAGGATTCTTTTGAAAATCATTGAGTTCCTTCAATATCCATTTTGACGTCATAAATTTACCCTTTTTAACCGTAAAAACTGAAGAAAAATGAAATTGAGAAAAATTGGTATGAGTATGGAGATTGAGGGTGGATAGAAAAGAAAAATTAACGATTATAATTTTACGTTTAATAATTTAAGATATAAACTGAAGAAAAATAAAATTGAAAGAAATTAGTGTGAGTATAGGGGTTGATGGTGGGTAGAAAAGAAATATTAACGATTATGATTTTACGTTTAGTAATCTAAGATAATTTGTATATTTAAACTTAATCGACAATATATTTATTATTATCATATTTTAAGTTTTTTTTTTAAAAAAGTTAAATCGATCCAAATGGATATTCATATCATGAAAAATCGAATCAAACGTTGTAGAAAAAATAAAGTTCGAAAAAATGATATTGTAATAAGGTAGAGATTGAAAATAAACATAAACAATTACGACTTTACATTTCACAATTAATGTAAAATTATTTTTGATATTTAAAACTTATTGACCATATATTTAGCATGATCGTACTTCAAGATTTCCAACAAATTTTAAATCGTTTAAAACATATATTTGTAACTTAACATATTGAATCAAACGTTAAAAAAAGGGGTTTAATTTAAGATAAAAATTGAAGAAAAATTAATTGAGAGAAATTGGTGTGAATATGGGGGTTGATGGTGGTAGAAAATAAAAATTAACGATCATGATTCTACGTTTAATAATCTAAGATAATTTTTATATTTAAATTTAATCGATAATATATTTATTGTTATCATATTGTAAGTTTTTTTTTATAAAAATTTAAATCGACCCAAATGGATATTCATATCGCGAAATATCAAATCAAACGTCATAGGAAAAATAAAGTTCGAAAAAATGACATTGGAATGATGTTGAGATTGAAAAGAAACATAAACAATCACGACTTTACGTTTCACAATTAATATAAAATTATTATTGATATTTAAAATTTATCGATCATATATTTATCATGACCGCATTTCAATATTTCGAACAAACTTTAAATCGGTTAAAATGCATATTTGTAATCTAAAATATTGAATCAAACATAAAAAAAAAAAAAATGTGATGCTATAGGTACATTGGAATGTCTATAAGGGCGTCCATAATGGACACCCGGCACCTCCCTATTGGATAGAGTGTCGGACCCCTCCGACACTCCATCCAATAGGGAGGTGTCGGGTGTCCATTATGGACGCCCTTATGGACACCCCAATGTACAAGAAGACTAATCCATAAAAAAAGGGTTTAGCCGAGCCATAAAGCCATTCGGTTCAGCTCGGCTCAGCTCGTGAATAGTACACAAAACTAGGTCTTTTGTTATAGTTATAGATTTTGGATGTAAACTATTCATAAGGGCCTACACTATTAAAAGAACGAAAGGTAAATGCATGTTTAATACTCTTTAATTTATTTTATGATTTTCTAGAAGATCATTTTCAATCATACATTCATACACTAAGGGATTGTTTGAGCCCCATTTTTTTTTAAAAAATTATTTTTTTCAAAACTCATTTTCAATTACATATTTTTAAATAAAATAATATTACACGTAAATCGAAAAAAAATCTTAATTTTAATCACATGTTCTCCAAAACTCACTATTTAAAAATGTTGAAAATTGGGACTCCAAACTCCAAAATTCCGGGCTCAGTTTCAACCAATCGACACCACAATCATCCGACCAAATCACAAACTAAAACACAAAATCGGTTGCTCTACGATTTGCCTACAAAGGGTTGAGTCTGAAGGGGTTATGGAAGCTCACAGGTAAGCCACAAAGGCTAAGGTAGAGGGTGAAAACAAGCACGGTAAGCACAAAGCAAAACTGGAAGCACTAAGCCATGAACGTTGTTTTCTCTCAATACCCAGCTGCCCAAATTTTTACACTACATCAACAGTAACAGGGTGAGCAAGATAAAGGAATTGGGGATGGGCTTTTAGGTTAGGGAATAGTAAGGCCCAAAAGGTAACAAATAAATGGGTTATCAACCAACAACCCACTTTTATCTATTTTTTAACTACACTTTCTTCTAAAAAATAACTATTTAAACCTCTTTTATCCCAAAATGGTTGTCAAACAGGCTATAAATATGGTGCCTTCAATATTTGTTGGGAACTTATTTTCACTTTTTGTAAAGTTAGTGGAGACCCGTTGCAATTTCTTTCCTAAATATATTGCATTATTTACTATTGCCAAGACCCAAGATCATATCTCCTAAAAGTTCGCTGAATTCTGTATTGATTCGAAAAAGCAAAAAAATCGTTTCTGGTGGCATTCTGAGAATTGAGCTCGGGGGACCTCTTACACCGTATGCGAGAATCATATCACTAGACCAAATGGCCTACAGCTTACTTAAAATTTGACCAGAAAATGGCGGGAAAGAGGTTAGCAGAACCTGCAACGAACTGTTCCTGCAATAAAATGACAAAAAAAGCCATCTGCATCATAACAGATTTAGATTCTGTTGCTTACGTGGCACCACTACAAAATCCAATCCGCGAATCGGTTTTCCCTTCGTAACAATTTCCATTTCATTTTGTGAAAAAACAAAAAATGATTCATTCAACCGAAAATCCGCCTTCTTAGCTGCAAATTTTGTAATTTCATCGCCTTGTTTTCACTTTTATTATATGTCGGTGCTGAAATTGGCTTCAAATTCTTCGAATACTCGCCGATGAGCACTTTGCAGTTAGTTTTTACCATCTCATGGGTACGAAAATCATTTTTGATTGAATGTGCCTTTTAAAGCGTTGTTTGTGTTTCAACAAATTATAAATTGTGACAAATAATTGATGCATGTTTGCCTGAAAATAAAATCTAGCATACAGATTGATTTTCACAAATTGAAACATTGCGGATGGTTACGATGATATAATGAATTTATTGTTCATGTTGATTTTACCCATTTTTTATTTGTTCATTTGACGAATTTATAGCATTTTGGATATGGAGGTTTTAACTTGATTTGAAGAGTTCATTGTAGTTGATTACTTTATGTACAGTTTCCGTGAGGAATTTCTTTTTATTCTTCCGGATGTTTAGTTAATATGTGTTATTATTTACGAGGTGTAAGTAGAATCTATATGTGGAATCGTTTTATTTTTTTTTTCCCATTAAATTATATTTGATTCTGAACGTAGTAATAAATGAATGAATTTAAACATCATTCAGAGGCTTCAATATGTCTTAATGCATTTCATTTTCTGTATGTTATTCATGAATTGTGGCCAGGGGACTGTTTGAATGGTATGTGATTGGTCATTATATTTTTGGCTGGTCTCAATAGTCCAGGTTAAAGGAAAAAAAAAACTAAATTTTGTGCCTTCTGTTTAAACTGTGCCTAAAGAGATATTGACATTGTGACGTGCTTGAGATTTTAATAATTGATATCAATTACAATTAGGAGGGAGTTTAACTGTCTTTTCATTTTTGTTTTACTGCTTAGAAGTGCAGGGTGCATTACAGAAGTAGCAGAGTAAGCTGAATTTTCTTCGGTGATTTCTGGTGCTATTTAGTCATCTTCTAGAGGTTTGGCATCGTCAAGATGGGTTTCATCTTATGCAAAAGGCCTCGGTTAATATTATAGCTTGAATGAGTAACCTACAGAGTAGTCGTCCTGGTGAGAGGAATGCTGAGCAGGTACATAACCGTATCAAACTTTCTTTACATCACATTTTGTTTCAGTATTGTGTAAATAAGAAGAGAAGCTATAGAAGTTCTTGAAGTAATTACTATAAAAAATCCTGGATTTAGATGGTGTCATAGTTTTTCCTCTAGAAGAGTGTTCTTTAGGATTCTTCGGTTACAATCTTTAATGGTTGACATAACACTCGTGTGAAAGAGCTTAACAAAGAAGATAGTTTTACTCAAACCTTCAAAATGCAGAAAGTGTCCAGTTTTGTATTTTACCTCTTTCTTCTTTTGTTTGAACCCCAGGATAATAACCCTCTTGGTAAAGTTCAGTTATCATGATGTTTGGTTCAGATGATGTTCTTGATTTTAATTAGTTATTTTTCTTTATTAGTTATTACTTGTTATCTTTGTAGTTTCAATCCTTAATAAATGTTGTCTGAGTTTTTATTTGTCGTTTTATTTGCTAACATTCTAATTCATCCTGTTTGATTTTTGTATACTGACTACAGTCCATTACTGCCTTAAAAAGAGGCTCTTATCTGCTAAAGTATGGGCGAAGGGGAAAACCAAAGTTCTGCCATTTCCAACTTTCTAAGGCAAGTTCCATTTCATTCCATCACTGACAGGGCTAGGCATTGGTGTTATCCAATTTCTCATTACAGTAAACTGTATGGATGTTTACTATATGAAATATTTATGAATTTATAGTCCTACAACCACTTTGTTCATCCATTCTAAGTTTAGTCTGCAAAAATTAATCAATTTTTTTATATTTAATGCATTGATTATTTTAGGTCTAATTTTAAATAATCAAATCTTTGTGATATGCTGAGAATAATATTAGTCAACCAATTACTAGGATTTTTGGCTAGACAGTTATTCACTGCTGAACTGATAGGATTGGATTATAAGGCAGTTTTCTGATTTTTCTTGGATTCTAGAAAAGATTGTTAGCATATTATATTGGATACAAGCATTTTTGTTATTCTTTTTCCCTTCTTCCTTCTGATGTGTTTCGTGTTTACAAGCTCTCTAAAGGTGGTTTAGACCATACAGCTCTGCAAGAGTCAGTCAAGAAATGGATAATATTTGAGTTTTCTTCTGTTCTTCTGATATGTGTTAGTTTTGTGCTTATATTAACTTCTATTTACAATTTACAGTTATAGGGATTGCATAATAAAATATAGCATTTTGTAGCATGCTTACTGAAACTTATTCTGGATAATACACTTTATGAAAGACTGCATTCATGATGCCACTAACTGCATATTCTCTAATTCTTGTCCTATTGCATTAATCAAATTCCAGGATGAAACAGCAATAATTTGGTATTCTGGCAGAAAGGAGAAACAGCTCAGACTAAGTCAAGTTTCAAGGATTATACCTGGACAACGTACCGTAAGTTTGTTCTTCGCCTTCACTTAATATACACAAAGTTTGTTTGCTGAATTGTTTACTGGTCGGGAGATGATAATAAATAATACAATAATATATATATATATATATATATATATATATATATATATATATATATATATATATATATATATTATTTTATTTTATTTTATTTTATTTTATTTATTTTTTTTTCCTGAAATTCATTGATCTGCTTCTTCACATATTGAGAAAGTTCATTTATTTATGATTTGTTCCCTTTTACACCTTAATTTATCTCCAGTCGCCCTCTCCCATGATGTCATATTACTACTATATGAGCTTGTTAATTTCGTAAATTTTTTTAATCTCTCTTTTATTCTTATAAATAGGTGGCTTAAAACTGTTGCTCTTTACGATATCATTAAACAATTTTGTCAACCATAAGTATCCACATTACACACAGTTCCATACTTCAATATTCCATTGTTCCCATCTTCATCCTTTCTACAGCCTCCTATACTTTCGAACCACCCCTAATTCTTCTAATATAGTTGATATTCGATGTAGGTTATTGTCACTACTTTGCCTCAAAAGCTATAGCTCATGGTACAGTTTCAAGCCACTCTATATCATTGATAATCAATCGTGAGAATCCATTCCAAGCCAGTCCATCAGGTCCACCCCATTTCAAACATGCTCCTGCATTATCCACCCCACTCCATGGGAATGCTCCAACATCAACTCGAACACGGGGACTTCCAACTCTGATACTGATTGATGTAGGGTATTGCCACCACTTTGCCCGAAAGCTATAGCTCATGTCACAAATGCAATCCACCCTATATCACCCAAAATTAAGTCTGAGAATCCATCCCAAGCCTATTCCTTCGGCACACCCTCGTTTCATGCATGCTCCTACAATAATATTCTTATCTATAATGGAGTTTGACTAAACTCAACTCCACCTTATGCCTTTCATTACATAAAATGGTTTCTCCATTTTCTTGGATGTCGTCATTGTCGTTGCAGAGTACAGAAAGCCATGAATCTGAAAGGGATTAGGGAAGGAGAAAGGGTTTTGTTGGACTGGCCCTTGAAAAAAAAAAAATTGGGATTTTGAGTTTTTTTTTTTTTTAAAAAAAAAAATTATCCACTGGTCTTTAGTTTTGGGCTCTTCTTTTTTTTATTAAAAAAAAAAAAAAAATTATCCACTAGCCTTTAGTTTTGGGTGAGCCTTAATACGTGCGGGAAACAAAAAATATCTTGGGTGGGGGATAAAATGGGCTTTTGTAATTGGGTAATTTAGGAGTGATGTGTTTTTTTATATATATCAATTTTACTTTAATATTTCCGTACTTGTGAGACTAAAAATATTTCGATGTAATTAATGAATATTTTATTAAAATGTCTTATGTGGTGTAATTTGCACTTGTAGATTGTTTTTTTAAGTGTTTATAAACAGGCATGTAAAATCATTTCATTGGACCATTTATAAACTGGCCGCCAAATTAATTGATCTTATTATAAATTATAATACATAAAATGCAATCACATCTACAACAAATGAAAAGATTTTCTTTTAAATTTATGGGAGAAAATTGCCATTTATTATAAATAACAATATATAATTGGCCATTTAATTATTATTTAATTTTTTACATGTGAATTTTTGGGAAAAAATTGAAGTTTCAAAAATGTATCCGCGTACGTGTCTGAAATTTGGACTCTTTTTAATCATGTTCCCGCATCTTACATTTTAGAAAATAAAAGATCTAATACTTGAATACGCATTCGTACCCGAGTCGGAATGTCATAGCACTTGACTTGGTTTAATAATCTTCTTCCCTTCTCCTTTGTATCTTGTAAAAAGCTTCCTCCCATTCTTTATTCTAAGATAACTTTTCAAATTCTCATATTTTCTCCACATGGTACTCATGGTTCACCTTCTTGTCTTCTCCAAGGCTAGCTAACTTACACTTTTCAAAAGTCTCCGCAATTTTATATTTTGATAAGTTTCTATATCATTCTTTTTTCTTCTTACCTGCCATCCGAACGTTCTCGTTCCATCACTTTGTTTCCTTATTAGTTCTACTCTAGGATCTTCTAATAAATCCTCCACTATGTTTAAAATGCAACTAGCGACCTCTACAATATGATATTTCTATTTGTTCATATCCCTATTTCTTTCCTTCAAAACCACATCATTAAATTTACCTTTTTCCCCCATAGATTCCCCATCTTGTTGACCCAAACGTATTTGGCATTGCTTCTATTTGGGATTTCTTTTCTTCCTTATATACCAAAGCTTCTATTCCATAATAATGTTGCCTTCTCTGCCACCCATTTGACCTCGTGTATTTGACTGTATATTCATAGATTATTTTGTACCAACATTTATTAGGGAATTAAATGGTACTTTGTACATTACTATGCAAGATTCAAGGAACAAATTCGTAGCGTGAAGTTATAGCTATTATCTTCTCCTGAATCTTATCGTGTCCATTTTCTATGCACATGCATATGCATGTCACTGTCACTGTACATATGAGTATATTAATGAATTGTGTATGCATGCATGTATGCCCATACATGCGTGTATCTGTAATCTGTGTCTTACATAGATAAGGACATCCATATACTTTTGTATACAATAATATTCTCCAAGTCATTTGATGTGGATTAGGATTTAAATGTTCAACTTGGTTATGTCTTCTTACCTTTTTTCTTCGCTCATAAAATTCAAGTATAATTTTCTATAAATGTAATGAGAACTGTATCACCAGTATGCGACTTCATTACAATAAGTTTCTGTTGATATTAACGTACGCTAACATACAAGGTTTTACAGGCAACATTTCAGAGGTATCCGCAACCTGAGAAGGAATATCAGTCATTTTCTCTTATCTATGGCAAAGGTTCCTTAGATGTGGTATGTAAAGCTCTACTCATTCTTTTACTTTTGGTTCAAGACAAGAAGTGAAAGGCAGTTTATAACACAGCAAAAATAAATAAATAAATTACTAGTTTATAAAATGTTTAGGACTAATGACCAATCTGTGATTAAAGTGAGAAAGAGCTACATAGTTTAATGAGAGTTTTTGCAAAGAAAAAAGAAGTCGATAAAGTGGCAAGAGAACTAAAATGCGATGCCAAGATTCTGAGCACCGGAGATGCGAACCCAAATTATTGGAAACGCATCTTTCTACCTTGGTGTGCACATCAATTGTACTGAATCTGCTGGAAAAATAATGGGGAAAAACCTTTTCACTAATATATCGTCTGCTAATGGAATCTAGTAGAATTTTTTATACATAGTGGAAAACCAAATCGGTGCTAAAATAGAGTAATTGCAAAAGGTTTCTCCCAGATGCTTTGATATTTGGCCTGTGTCTCTGGTCATTTCAACTTATTTTTTCCCTTATAAAAGACTAGATTTTTATCTGCTTGATCATTTTTCATCGAATAATATTGAGCTTGTAGATAAAATATGAAGTGGGATCTACTGTGGAGATTTTATAACTCATCGTTTACAAATGTGAAAAAATAAAATTAGTTAGCAAAGAATTGTAAATTGTTCACTTTGATAAAGAAAACATGCTAAGTGTAATTTGTGGAAGGCTTGAGATACACTTGTGCCCGTGCTTTTACTTGGTTTATTAACTCTGTTAGCAGGTTTAGTTGACATTAGTCTTGGCAAAACACTTTAGCTTGATGTTAACGATTGAACTACAACCTCAAATTGTTCGCTCCAAATCATCAGAATACATCCTCTACAACTTCAGTGTTAAACCAGAATAAACAAATGGCTGCTGCTGCACAATAGATTGATAATTGAACAAACATGAATGAATAGGAAAAAATAATCAGCAAATGATATTATTTTACTGAGTTGGAAATTAGCAAAGAAAAGAATAGGAGACAAACTCTTTCTTAAATGCATCTGCTGATGCTGATTAATTTCAGCAGATATGCAAAGACAAGGATGAAGCAGAGATCTGGTTTGTTGCCTTGGAGGCACTGACTTCACAGGGTAACTTTCAAAAATGGAGAACTGGAATTGGAATTGATAGCACGTCGTCAGATAATTCAAGTGCACTTACAGAAGGGAATTCTGAATCCATTTTGTCAATTAGCAGCTGTGATACAAAGAATGAGGTCTTATCTTTTCCTATTTATGGAACAGTTATAGCCTATTCACTTGCTCTTTTGGCTAGTGGTACTCTTTCTATTGGCCTGATCTCATAAAGGCTTGTGATATATAATTCTCTTTGTATGATTTTTGCAGGATAGACTACACCGTCAGATAGTTCCTATCTCGTTTGAGAGACCCCCTCAAAAAAGACTTGGCAGAGTTTTTTCTGAATTTTTACTGTATAATGAAGCTGGTCAATGCTCTAGACAGAGAGAGTTTGTCACCAGTTCTCATAGTCCACAACCACAACAGAATGTAGGTGATCTTTACGAGAAGATATCCACAGATACTTCTTCAGTCAGTTTCTCCAGTGCCATAAGTACTTCATGTAGCGTGGAATCCTCTCTTGAAGATAATGTTACTTCTAGTGATATCTTCATTTGGGGAGAAGGAACTGAGGATGGATTGCTTGGTGGAGGTGTTCATAGAATTGGAGGATCAGTTTTTCCTAGAAAGGATGCCCTTTTGCCAAGCGTTTTGGAATCTACTTTGGTACTTGATGCTCAAAATATTGCTTGTGGCGATGAACACGCTGTGTTAATCACAAGACAAGGGGAAATTTTTAGCTGGGGAGTGGGCTCAGGGGGACGCCTAGGGCATGGAGTAGAAGCTGATGTGTCTACTCCAAAGCTAATCAACACTCTTAGTGGACTGAACATTGTATCAATAGCATGCGGAGAATATCATACTTGTGCTGTGACACTTTCTGGAGATCTATATACATGGGGGGATGGCATCAATAACTTTGGCCTTCTGGGGCATGGCACTGAAGTTAGTCACTGGACTCCAAAAAAAGTAAGGGGTCAGATGGAGGGTATCCATGTAACGTCCATATCTTGTGGACCTTGGCATTCGGCTGTTATTGCCTCAGGGGGTGAGTTGTTTACCTTTGGAGATGGAACTTTTGGTGCCCTAGGTCATGGAGATCGTTGTAGCACAAATGTTCCAATGGAAGTTGAAACTTTAAAAGGACTAAGGGTTATCAATGTATCTTGTGGATTTTGGCATACTGCTGCTATCATAGAGGTTCCTTATGAATCATCAAGTTCCAATGTCTCTTCAACTAGAAAGCTGTTCACCTGGGGAAATGGAGATGAAGGCCAGCTTGGACATGGAGACAAACTATCTAGACTTGTTCCATGCTGTGTTTCTGTGCCAACTGATACAAACTTCTGTCAAGTAGCCTGTGGACATAGCATCACTGTTGGTCTTACAACCTGGGGACAGATATACGCCATGGGGAGTGCTGATTGTGGTCAACTCGGGAGTCCAGGAAGTGCCACTACATTACCCTTGCGTATCGAAGGTAAAATAAAAAGTAGCTTCATTGAAGAAATTTCATGTGGCTCTCATCATGTAGTTGCCCTGACCTCAAAATCTGAAGTTTTCACTTGGGGAAAAGGAAGAAATGGTCAGTTAGGGCATGGGGACAATGCTGACAGGAATACTCCTACTCTTGTAGAAGCTCTGAAAGACAAACTAGTGAAGAGAGTATTTTGTGGAAACAATTTCACGGCAGCAATTTGTCTTCACAAACGGATGTGTGTAGCTGATCGCTCAATTTGTTCTGGTTGCCACAATCCATTTAATTTCAGAAGGAAACGTCATAATTGCTACAACTGTGGGCTTGTGTTTTGTAGCACATGTAGCAATAAGAAATCGTTCAAGGCTTCTTTGGCTCCAAATAGAAAGAAACCATATCGTGTCTGTGAAGATTGTTTTCGAAAACTGAACAAGGGGTTGGATTTGAGCTCTCGACCTCCCAAGGCCAGTAGTGGAAATGTGTGTGGGGATCATGGTAAAATGAAGGAGAAAGAGTCCTCCAAAGCTAAACCACGTGGCCTACTTTCTAGACTCTCATCATTTGATTCATTTAGACGGTCTGATAGTGGACTTTCTAAGAAGAACCAGAAGCTATACTCGAACAGTAATCATAATTCTCACTTTCACTCTAGAAGTTTTGAGTGGAACGGGTCTCATCCATCAAGTCCATCAACATCTATCTTTGACTACTGCGAGAAAATAAATGCTTCACTCTCAGGTTCAGCAAGGCATTCTATAGCATCTTCTCCTTTCTCTGCAAATTCAAGTCCATATCATTCTATTTCTCTTGCGTCGTCATTTGCTAGTGTTCCTTCAGAAGAAGTTATTGATGATTCAAATAAAAAAAATGACAATCTCGCTGAAGAATTCTCAGTTCTGAGAGAGCAGGTAAATATATATGGCGACCAAAATTTTCCATCAGTTTCTCTGTATGTTCAATTAATGCTCTTCTACTTGTTCATTGCTTCATTGTCTACGAAAATTGCCTGCATATTCTTGTCTGTGTGAAGGAACTGAAGAAATCATGACAAATTTCCCTTGCACCTCATTTCACCAGTTTCTGATAAATATCTTCCGTTCAATTCAAAGAGGGCTGATCCAGAATGTGAAATTATATCAAAACTGGAGACATTCGAGTTCGAGGACTCTGATTATTGTACATAAGATCACAAATTTGATTTTTTCCCCTTCTACTATCCATGTAATTCATGGTCAGTGTCAAACCTGGAGTGGAGAAAACTAATAGCTAATACAGTCAATATTCGTAGGTACATATGTTGTTCTTTGTGTATTGACTCCTGACATGTCTTTGTTCAGTGCATTCTATACCTTCATGTGTAGTGACAAATCATCATTAATCTTGCTTTTTGGGCAGAAAAATGCTTATTCTTTCTCCTGAGTAAGAAATATTTGAATATGTTTCTTTTTGTATAAACTGTATTTTGACCTCTAGGCTATCGAATATTAAGGGTGGCATTTCAAAAATCTTCAAACACTGCTAAATAAGTGCAATAGCTAACTACAGAACTCATTTTACAAAATCAAAACCATTAGAAGGATCTCTTTCCGCATAAATTAATGATTTTTCCTTTTACTTGAATTGGTAAAACGGGCTTAAATAATATCTATTGTTGGAATTGGCATGTAGGTGGAGGCTCTCAATTGTAGGTCTCAATTTCTAGCAGCTGAACTTGAAAGAACATCTGATCAATTAAAAGAGGCAATGGAATTTGTTCAGGACGAAGCAGAGAAAAATAATGCTGCAAAAGAAGTAATAAAGTGTCTCGTGAGACAGGTAAGTGAATTATGTTGTTCTTGAAGTGTCTTCTGAAAGTTAATTGTAGCCATTGAATAGCTAGAACTTTCTCTATATGTGTATGAATTCGTCCATTCATAGATCAAACTACTTTTTATTATTCACACATTTTGTGAGACTCATAAGTAATACTCACTTATCCACCACTCATATTTGTTTATAATTAAACCATTTATAAGCACCTCCCAAACATACTTTATAAACTATGAATCCTAATGGTCTATACTGTAATTAGGTGGTCTCAGTTTCTAGAGTCATGGCAACATATGACTATCTTCGCAATATCTGAGTATTCATGTGCTTCTCATGTGCATTACAAATTAACCATGTATGATTAGAATATGTAGCCACTGGCGAGATGAGTGGACATACATAGAACACCTGAAATGATAGCAGAATCCCCAAGAAAGTGTTGAATGCAACTCTATATACCAGAGTTACTAGAAATCACTGAACCAGAGTGCGTTCATGTTGGTACAGTAAGGGTACTCCAAACCCCCTCATTGTGTCTAGATGGAGAGAGTTTTAATTAAGAAGAAAAGAATGCATTCATATTAGTATGGCCAGTTAGAATTTTGTTAAAATTGAATTTGGAATGCTGAGCTAGCAATCCTTTTCTTATTGCTTTCTTAGTGTTGTGGTGAAGGTAAATCTGAGAAAGTCTGTCCTTAATGATGATTGATATCAATCCTTTTACATGGTCGAAAACACTTTAGATTCTTGTAGAATTTAGTTTACCTCTTGGCAACCTTTTTCATTTTTTTCCACAGTACTGGTTCTGATCTCTGAGTATTGTTAATCTAGTAAAGAAATATTGACACTAAGCTTTGTGCGGTTCATCTCTTTTTTCAGTTAAAAGACATGGCTGTACGGGTACCTCAGGGATCTTCCTGCCGAGCAACAGATTCATTTGCTGACAACATGTCCCATGTTCTGAGCACTGCTTCTACGTAGAGTCAATGGACCTTCTAGGTGTGCTTTCAACTGTAGATGTAAACTATAAACAGATTTATACCATAACACCCTCCATAGAACCTCCATAGAAAGATTGTTTCATTTCTCAAACATTTATCTACAGAATATAAGACCAACTATATTGTTTCCTTTGCTTTTTACCGACACTTTTACATTTCTATTCTATTTCGGCAGCACTTTCAACTAGAAACTGAGAAACGAGCAGCCATGAAGGAGAGGAATATGAGAACTATCAAAAGGATGGAGAAAGTTTCGGTATCTCTATTATCATCTGTAAAACAAAGGCCAATCCAGGTTTTGTAGTGTATGAGCATGTCTTCGTAGGAAATGGCGGAGTTTGTTTCACTGTTACGATGAAGTTGGTATAAAACATTAATGCTCTGGTAAAATAGTATCCAGCGGAATAGGAACTGATAGGAGTGGAAGAGGGAATTTGTAAATGTTGCGTATTTTGTATCACGAGTGTTGCATTTTTTGTATCACGAGTGCACGATATCGTAACAAATAATATAGTGGACCTTTGAGTCTGGATTATCATTTCCACGAGGACTATACTTTAGTCTTAATTTAATTTTTCTAATTCCTATTTGATGAAAGTAAACAAAGATTTATGCATTGATGTGAATTTTTTATTCAAACAGTTTAACTTAATTAAAATGCACATAAAGATTGGTTGAGACTTCAAATAATGGCTGAAAATTAGGGATGAACAATTCACCTATTGATCACCTTTAAGTCCGAATTTAAGATTCAAGAGCCTAATGTAGTGTTTGATCGAATTTTTCTATGGTATTCAATTTACCCCTCTCGAGTTCTCATTGAACCTATTTAACTATTTCAATCTCATATCTCCATGCGAATCTACCTTAGTTAAACTAAATTTTAGTTCTAAGAATTCATGTATGATCGCAATATTTAATATAGATATCTCAACATGTTAAACTAAATTATCGAATTTTACTATATGGTCTAAATCTTAAACTCACCTCTCGATTCATAAAAGATTCACACAGTCATCAAATTAGTGATCAAGTAATTTAATACATTAAACTCATAGTAAAATCAACACATGAACTATAAAATACCAAAAATCTTGAATAAAAGACAGGTTTTCAAGTAGATTACATCGTTCACCCTAATTTAAAATTTAGCTACTCATAATAAATAAAGAAGAAAAACAAAGTTGATATTGAGTACATCGCCTTATTTTAAATATAGATGTAAAAAAAATAAATAAAGCTTGCACCAAGATCTTCTTCCAATCAATGTTTAAAAACTTGAATCCCTTGAGTTTTCCTCCTTTGAATTGTGCTTTTAATCTGTAATTGTATATTTGTTTTCTCAATGTGTGGAACTCATCCAATTATGTGCAATTCTTGTATTTATACTCCCCTATACGGCTTTTCAAAAATTGGAATTTTTCCTGGGCTTTTCGCGGCCTAAAGAGTATAAAACTAAAATCTGTGATGCGGCACCTAACCGCTATGATTGCAGTGCCTAGGTACAGCGATAAAACTAGAGGCGGCGCTTGGGCACTATGGTGGCAGCACCTGAGCGCTGAGTTGTTGTTCACTCTACTTCTATTTCATTATTTGTCATAATTTTTTCTTCTGATATCCGATTAAAGTGATTCAAAATGTTTTGGAAATATAACTCAAAGGACTATAACTTGAATAGCAATAGCTCTTTTCCAATTCAAACGTTTACTAGGCCAAACATGGGTCTCAATCTCCAACTAAAAATTTGGACATCATTGCGCGGTTGAAATTTGATTTGTTTTCACTTTTTTTGATCTTTAGTTGTATCCATTTCGCCCCTAGCATTCTTGAATCTTCTTCATGAGCTTCGACACAACTTTTGATTATTTTCACTTTAGCCCCTTAACTTTAGATCTTGCCAGTTTTCGCTTCTTTCTTTTAATTTCACTTTCATTCATTGAGTTTCACTTAATAACATATTATATAATAAATTAGGTTACAATTCCATTAAAAAAGTTACGAAATGTCAATATTTTAGAACCCAAATAAGTGTAGAAAATATACTTATCAAACACCTCCAAACTTAAACATTTGTTTGTGCTCAAACAAAATCATAACCTAACTTAACAAACACACAAACATACAAAAAGTTTTGAATAGATAACATGTCATTTTATCTCAAGATTTAACTCATTGCATTAAATGGAAAAATAGCTTCAAGGTCACATTACCAAAATCAATTTCTACTTTTCCAATGCAAAATTGATGTGTGTGTGTTTGTGAAGAATTAAGTATAGCATTATGATTTCATAAGTTGTTTCAATTCCCTCAATGGTCAAATATGTTCTTTCATCACTCATAAAATTCACACACCCCAAACTTTTTTTTTCTTTTGCTCTTTTCCAGTGTGTGAACTAATGTTGGATTTTTTATTTTTATTACTATTCTCACCTCTCTAGTTTAGACAAGATTTCACCAATTACAGTTCAACGTGACAATAAACAAGGATTCTCCATTAAGTTTGATTGCTTCAATCTCTAGGACTTAATTAGACTAATAATCTCTTATCAAAAATCAAATTTTCTTAAACAGGTATTTGGGACTTAACCAATGCATTGGGTGCTTCTTCTGTTTAATGCACCCATTTTTTTAATTCTTTTTTCAATTTTTTTGATAATTTTTTTCTTTATTTGAAGCATTCCCTCTCTTAAGATTTCTAAATGATCCATGTAACAAGCTTTCGGCCAATGACTCTCAAATTAGATGACCATATGACATCAGGTTTTGAAGACCCTTATAGACTTAATTGCTTGAGTCATAAAGGCTACGAGAGAAGTTTTATAATAAAATATTTTTTTATGCATTGATTAGTGCAATGTCTCTCAATTAACACAAATTCAAGTAAAACGACATCTAACTTGAGATTTTCATCCAATTGCATCTTATTGACATTAGACAATCTACACAAGATTTTTAATTTCATACATGAAATCTCTATTTATCTCAACATCTTCTCACAACAGTGAAATCCTCCTAAACTATTTTAAATTTGGTATAAGAATGTAAAATTTAGTGATTTTGTGTTTAGCATCTATTGTCAACTATTTCAACTTATTCAATTATGAAATCAACTCAATCCTACACAATGCTTAACTTATTTCATATGCTCAATATATATCAAATTTCCATGAAAAAGAAAAAATTAATCTAAGCATGCAATTTATTCACTATTCATATATCAATTCATAATTCAATATATTCGTCATTGTCGGCCAGGCCAACTAACTCACACAAACACATAAAAAGAAAAATATTTTTATATTTTTTTAACTAAAGCAGTAAAAGCACAAAAAAATACATAAAAAATGAAAACTCGTGTTTTCAACCTCCAAACTTACACTAGACATTGTCATCAATGTCTTTAATCCTAAATCCGCACATAAAGGGGTGGAAAAGAATGTGAAGAAAAGACTCCTCTTATATGACTTGTAATTCAATTACTAGCTTTCATATTGCTCATATTGGCTTCTTGGTCAATATTTGTTTAAATGTTCCGCGACATAATGTTCCTGAAAAATTAAATAAAACATTAAGATCAAATAATTGGAACAAGTGTTACTTAGTGCTAACATCTAATAAACCAACTAATATATCAAAGATATAAGGGGAAACGTGGTATGGATGATGAGTCACAAACAAACAAAATTATTCTAAAATTCAAAAACAAAATAAATAAAAAGCACAAAAGCTTGGATTACCTCCGAAGAAGCGCTTCTTTAACGTCATTAGCTTGACTTTGTGCCATGTTTGATCATGGTAGCTCGAACCAAGTTATGACATCATTGCACTTTGTGCAATTTTCATTTATGCACCCTTTTTTTGCTCTCTATATTTTGATATTTCCATTTTCATCTCTGTCAAGAAGTTCTCAAAGTTTGATTTTCTATTCTGACAACTTCGTTGATCAGATGGCTCTTCTTTATCAATTTTACAGCAATTATTGTTGTTCAAAGGTTTCTCAAATGGGGCATAAATATTAAATATCTCTTGTTTGTCCTCAACTCTTAATATTAGCTCACCCTTCTCTATGTACATTAGAGTTCGACCCGTTGTTAAGAATGGTCAACCCAATATAATTGGAATGTCTCGATCTTCTAGTATGTCCAACACAATGAACTCCATCGGAAATATTAAATTTCCTACTTTTATGAGCACATCCTCAACTTTGCCACATGGCTTTAAAATTATTTTATCAGCTAGTTGTAGATTTATTGATGTTGATTTGACTTCACTCAATCCCGATTTCTTATAAACAGAATATGACATTAGATTTATACTAGCACCCGTATCATACAATGCATTAATAACATAAGAGTTTCCAATTGAAATAGGCAAAGTAAAACTCTCTGGATCTTTCAACTTGGGAGGTAATTTGTTTTACACTCTTGCACAACTTTCCTCCGTTAATGCCACAATTTCAAACTCCGAAAGCTTTCTTTTCTTTGTCAACATCTCTTTTAAAAAATTTGTGTAGCTTGAAATTTGTAATATCACATCAATCAACGGAATATTCATCTGGAACTTCTTGAGAACGTCAATAAAATTTTCAAATTTTGTGTCTTATTTGTTTTTCTTGAGCTTTTGAGGAAAATGAATGGGAGGCACGTAAGCCTTAATTGGACTTGATGCTTTGGCAGTGGATGCTTCTGTACTTTATTTATTCTCAATTGAGGCGGGTGCAGATTTTTCCTCCATTGTAGCTTCATCAACATCTTCCTAGTTCTCTTTTCTTTCTAGTTATTTCACAGTAATCTCTAGTAATTGTACCCCACTCCTTGTAGTTATAGCATGAATATTTACCTCCATTGACTTCTTTCAAAGTCTTTGGGAAAAGTGGAGGTACATATGCTTTAACTTTTATAGAAGCCCTGGGTGGATCGTTTTCCACTACCTTTATTGCCATCAGTTTCTCTTTAGGATTTGTCATTGTATTGCTTGGTAATGATTCATGTGACCGTTCTGCCAGTTGTTGAGCTATTTGACCAATATGTGTCTCCAATTTCTTGATAGATACTTGCTGATCTCGAAAATTAGTATCAATCTGTTGGAATACTTTTTCTATTTTCTGGACATGTTGATGAAGCATCTCCCCAATCTTAGTGTTCTCCTGATAGGCATTAATTGAACCATTCCCTTGCTGATTATTTAACCTACTGAAGTTCGGGTGATGTTTCCATACTATGTTATAAGTTTGTGAATATGAGTTAAAATTGTGGGAGCCATTATGAATGAAGTTGACTTGTTCCTCGGGAAAGCCAATAGACATACAATTTTCTGTTTAATGGTTACCTCCACAATTTTCACATAATGAACCACTCATCACTGCATGTGCTCCTCTCGTTTGTGATTTTACCAACAACTCTACATGTTTTATCAAAGCTGCTATCTGCGCATTCGTAGATACTGTCCTATCTAATTCATACACCACATATGCTCTCGATGGTACCACTCTTTCTAATGAAAAAATTGAATGTGTAGTGGTAATTAGTTCAAATAAATCAAATGTTTGTTGTACTGATTTTTCTATGATCGATCCACTTGCAGAGGAATCCACCTGAGATTTTGACGGTGGTGAGAGTCCGGTGTAAAAGTACTGCGCTTGATTACCAATTGTGATTCCATGATTTGGACACTTTCGCATCAGCTCTTTGAATCTATTACATGCCTCAAGATAGCTCTCTCCGTCTTTCTGTTGGAAAGTTTGAATTTTCAATCTGATTTTAGCTACTTTCACCATTGAGAAGAATTTATTAAAGAATTTTCAGGTCAGTTCTTCCCATGTAGTAATGTTTCCATGAGGTTCGGCGTCTAACCACTCCAGTGCAAAATCTCTTAGTGTATAAGGAAATAGTTGCAACTTAATAGCGTTTTCATTAACCTCCGGAGCATGGAAGTTCTGACAATTTCTAAGAAACCTAGAGATATGTATGTTCGGATTTTCATGAGGTAACCCGTAAAATTGGATAGTGTACGATATCGTAACAAGTAATATATTGGACATTTGAGTCTGAATTATCGTTGTTACGGGGACAATTTAATTTTAGTCTTAATTTATTTTATTTTTAATTGTTATTTGATTTGATTTTACTTTCATTTATTAAAAAAAAGTGTTCGGTGTATGCTCCGTACACAATGCGACGATCTTAAACAAATAGAACGTACTTTCAAATGAAAACACAAGGACCACAAACAAAAGTAACATCAAATGGTTGACGGTCAAAATATTCCTATTCCTATTACGCCAATTGGACAAGTGACCGCAAGAGTAGCAGAAGTGAAGGGAAATAAACGAAGGAGACTTGCCAATATCAATATTTTTAACGCCAATAGCCACGTCTGCACGCTCCAGTATCGTGTATCCAGATTTTGGGGTAAATAATTTTCAGATAAGGGCGAAGTGGATCAATTTGATGAGTTGCGATACAAAAAATGCAACAAGTTTTTGGCGCCGCTACTATTTACTTTTAGTCTTAGTTATTTTATTTTTAAATGTTATTTGATTTGATTTGTTATTTATTTTTCTTTATTTCCCGTTTTATATCATTTAACTAACCACCTACAGTTTTAATCTATCTTGTATTGGTATTCTCTCTTTGTACTTTTCAGATATTTATGCATGATTCCGACATTGGTAAAGTAACAAAATTGTTTCAATTACAAATCTCTACACGGATTGTCAAGATATGCTTGGAGAATATCCAAGTTGTGAAAATTGTTACGCAGTGCATTTTAGTGGAAAATGCTTGTTCTCTAGTTTACACTAAAAGCCCAATGCTAACCAAGAAGGGGTGAATTGGTTATTAAAGCTTTTTCGTTAATCACTCAAGATTTTAATACAATGAAGACACAAATGATAGAGAATAATCTAAACACAAGTAAGCACGTAAATGGAACAATGTAAATTTGCGCAAAGTAAAAGCGTTAACTAAAAGGGATAGAGAGTGCAAACGATATAATATGGAGGTTCAATCCAATGCAATGATTTGCATCCCCTGTTACCAAACTCTCCGGCACGAGCAAAGCCTTTTTCATTATATTGATTGAGTTATAGTGCAATCCAATCCTTTACAACGCTTTCGATGACTTACAACTAAGGAGCACCAATTCTTTTACAACGTTAAGTTTTCCGGAACCTCAACACGACCCACAATTCAAAATGAGTTTACAAGTGAAATCTTCTCTTCTTAATGATTAATAGATTCAAAGTTGAGAACAAGAAGAGAAGAAGGCAAACACTTCCATAGATGACAATAAATAAGTACCCTGGCATGAGACATGCCCTCGTTGTCGTCATCGTCATCGTTATCCTCTTCTTCGAATGGTAGTGTAGAAGGCCTTGAGGCTGGATCGAACCCCTTCGTTTTAGCCACTCATTGGCCATTTTTCTTAATAATTTTCATGTGTCTAAGAGTGGTAGAACTAATAGTGTCGATCAGACGGGGTTTGAAAAGGCTTCGATGTAAAGAGGGACATTGAAGTGCTTAAATATCTTAGTGAGAATCATGCCGTAAGGAAGTGCCTTAACATATTGTGAAAAGTGTATGAGTTGCATAAGGCTAATGCAATGGTCGGGAAATCAATTTGCCGACCAACAAGGAAAGAATCGAGAATAAAAAGATAAAAATTGTTCACCTCGTCCCGATGCCCCTTCCTAGGTAGGATTACGTTAGCAATAATATTTTGTAAAACTTTACATGAAAGAGTAAGTTGGTTTGTAGAAATTTTTGTAATGTTTTCAAAATCTTTACCCATCACAAGACGACAAGCGTTGATCGAATTATAACCATCCACTTGAGGGTGGGCTTTGTGCATAAAAGTTTGAGTGTCACAAGGTTCAAGTTCAAGAAGAGTGCGAATGAGAGGTTTTGAGATAGTGATACTGACATTTTAATGAAACGGGAAATATCACCTTGACGCGTAGGAAAATTCATGTTTCTATAAAATTCCTTCATAAGTCATGGATATGCATACTCTTATAACATGAAAATTGACACCCGTCCTATATTCATGAAGTGTTCTTCTATTCTAAATACGGGTGCATCGAAAGTAAAGGAAAGAAAATCTACGTTTTTACCTAATAAGACGGGGCCACTTCTAAAAGGGGTTCGTCGGCGTCTCGGGTTCGAGGTCCATTTCTTCATCGGATGATGAAGATGGGGATCAGTGAACAGTCTGCTCGAGTTTTTCCCCAGCATCGCGAGGTCAACATTTCACCAAAAAGTTTGGGGATTTTCGAAAACTAGGGCTTGAAAGGGAGAATTTAAACTTTTGGAGAGAAATCCTTTGAATAAATGTTATGGGGTGTTAGAGAATCTTACAAATGAGTAGATTTTTCCATTAAAGTTCGGATTTTGAGCAAAATCAAAGTAAAGAGGTGAGGGGAATTTTAGGGCTCGATTCTTGAACAGGAAATGGAAGTAATGGCCGAAATGCGATCTTAGAGTACCAATTTTTTGTTGGAAATCGACTTTGGTGAGAGAAAGCTTGAGGGAAGTGATGAACAAGACGTTGATTTTGAAGTTTGTAGGTGGTGAGAGGGGGTAGAGAGAAAATGAAGAAGAAAAAAAAGGGTGAAATCACGATTTTAAGGATCTAAAAAAGTTCATACCGGACGTCCACTAAAAAAACGTAGAAAAAGAAAGAAGGTTCTATCATACCGGACGCGCTATACCGGACATCCAGTATTTTTTTTAAATATGTAATAAGATAGAGGAAGAGAAAAAAATTGAAGGAGTTTCATTTTGAATGCTATCTAACTCGATAATACTCAAATTTTGTCTAATGAACGTGAAGCGATTGAGTGCATGAGGTTTGGTGAAAATATCGACCAATTGGTTTTCTGTGTCAACAAACTCAAGTGAGATATCGTCGTTTTGAACATGATCTCTAAGAAAGTGATGTATTATCTCAATGTGCTTAGTTCGAAAACGCAAAATGAGATTTTTAGATAAGTTTATGGCACTAGTATTATCACACATGATAGGAACATGATCATAAGATAGATGAAAATCGCTAAGAGTTTGTTTCATCCATAGCACTTGTGCACAACAACTCACAATCGAGATATATTCAGCATCGACCATAGACAAGGTCACGGAGTTTTGTTTCTTGCTAAACCATAAAACTAGGGCGAAGCCTAAAACTGACAAGTGTCGTTAGTGTTTTTCCGATCAACTTGACAACCAGTCCAATCCGCATCTGAGTAACTAAGTAAATCAAGGTGAGTTCATTTTGGATATCAAAGTCCTAAATTTTGAGTCCCATTTAGATATCTAAAGATTTTTTTACGGCTTTAAAGTGGGATTCCTTAGGATATGATTGAGATCGAGCACATAAACATACACTAAACATAATATCGGGCCTACTTGCAGTTAAATAAAGAAGGGATCCGATCATACTTCGATACCTAGTGATGTCAACAGGAATGCTTTGATCATCTTTGTCAAGCTTTATGGAAGTGCTCATCGGAGTGTTCATCGGCTTAATGTCATTCATTTCGAAATTTTTTAACATGTCTAGTATGTACTTACTTTGATTTATGAACATGTCATCACATGTTTGTTTAATTTGAAGTCCGAGAAAGAACTTGAGCTCTCCCATCATGCTCATTTCAAATTTCATGCTCATATTTTTCAAAACATCTTCGAAAAGTTGAATATTTATTGCCCCAAAAATAATGTCATCTATATAAATTTGAACAATAAGTATGTCTTGCTTTTGAGTTTTAATAAAAAAAAAAAAAAAAAAGAGTAGTATCCACTTTGTCGATAGAAAAATCATTTGAAAGTAGAAATTTGCTCAATCGTTCATACCAAGCTCTAGGAGCTTGTTTTAGTCTGTAAAGAGCTTTTCTAAGTTTAAAAACATGGTTTGGAGACTTATGATTTGCAAAATCGTGTGGTTGTTTGACGAAAACTTCTTCTTGAATGAATCCATTAAAAATACAATTTTCACATCCATTTGATAAAGAGTAAAGTTTTTATAACAAGCAAATGCAAGAAGTATGCGAATGGATTCTAACCTAGCAACCGATGCAAATGTTTCTTCATAATCAATACATTCTTCTTAATTGTAACATTGGGCTACTAATCTAGCCTTGTTATGCACAATAATTTTATTTTCATCTCGTTTGTTTCTAAAGACCCATTTAGTACCAATAACGGTTTGATTAGTTGGTCTAACGACTAAATCCCAAACATGATTTCTTTCGAATTGATTTAGTTCTTTTCGCATAACTAGAATCCAAAACTGATCACACTCAGCTTCTTTGAAATTTTAGGGTTCAATTTGTGAGATGAATGCACAACTACCAAGATGATTTCTAAGAGAAATTCTAGTAGTGATACATTTTGATGGATCGCCGATTATTAACTCCTTTGGATGAGAAGAAACGAATTTCCATTCAGTTGGCAAAGTGAAGTCACTTTGAGTCTCGGTCGGCTTTTTTTCACTTTCTTGGTCGTTGGGCTCTTTTGATTGTTCTTCATTTGATACTTATTTGTTTCGGCCTTGGATATTCATTTGTTCGAAAGGAGTTTTCAAACCTACATCATCATTAATACCTTTTTCTCGATCAAGAATGTTAGTCTCATCAAAAGTAACATGTACAGATTCTTCAACGACTAGAGTTCTTTTGTTGAAAACTCTATAAGCATTGCTAGTCGATGAATATCCTAGAAAAATTCCAACATCAGATTTTGAGTCAAATTTTTCCAAATTGTCTTTTGTGTTTAAAATGAAACATTTGCAACCGAAAACTTTAAAGTAGCTAATGTTGGGAATTCTATTTTTCCAAAGCTCGTAAGGTATTTTGGTTTTCTTATGATTTACCAAAACTCTATTTATAATGTAGCATGCAGTATTGCTGGCTTCGGCCCAAAAATACTTAGGCAATTTATTTTCATTTAACATGGTTCTATCCATTTCTTGCAATGTACGATTCTTCCTTTCTACTACACCATTTTGTTGAAGTCCTAGGAGCCAAGAAATTATGTTCATACCAATTTTCTTTACAAAATCCATCGAAAGCAAGGTTGTCAAATTCTCCACCATGGTCACTTCTAATAGTCACAATAGTGTATCCCTTTTCATTTTCAACATTTTTTACAAAAATGTTTAAAAGTTTTTAGAGCTTCATCTTTTACTTTTAAAAATATGATCCATGTAAATCTTGAAAAATTATCAACAATAATGAAGGCATAATGTTTACCACCTAAGCTAGCAGTTCTTGAAGGTCCAAAAAGATCAATGTAGAGAAGTTGCAAATGTTTTGTAGTTGAGGATAAACTTTTTGGTTTGAAAGAACTTTTCACTTGCTTTCCAAATTGGCATGCATCACAAATTTTATCTTTTTCAAATTTCAAACTTGGCAATCCTTTCACAAAATAATTTTGAATTCTTTTTTAAATAAGATACATGTTAACATGGCCTAATCTTCTATGCCATAACCATATTTCATCACTTAGCCCAAGTAAACAATGTTCATTATTTTCATATTCAATATTTATGATATAAACATCTTTATTTCGACTTCCTATAAAAATCACATTTTTTGATGTAGCATCCTTAATTAGACATTTAGAATAATCGAATTTAATATTGTAACATTTATCACATAGTTGACTAATACTTAGCAAATTATGTTTGAGGTTATCAACTAATATCACATTTTCAATAGAAGGAGATAAGTGATTACCAATGTTGACAATGCCAATGATTTTTCCTTTTACGTTGTGTCCAAATGTTACATGACATGCATCCTTTCTTTTAAAGTTTGATAGAAGTGATTGATCTCCGATCATATGCTTCGAACATCCACTATCCAAAAATCATTTGCTCTTGATTTTCTTTGGTACCTACAAGTACAATTTAATTTTTGATTTTTTGTACACATACAAGCTTGAGTCCTTGGTAGTTAGCTTTTTAGGATTCTCTAATCCACTTATTTTTGTTTTCAAAATATAATTTCTTTTTAACTAAACAATTAAAAGAAACATGTCCACTTTTATTACAAAACGATTTTTGTTTTAGAGAAGGTTTGAATCCGATTTTCCCTTTGTCAAACATACATTTTTTTATTTCCAAGCATTAGATCAAAATTCTTCTTGCCTTCGGTGAATTTATAAATGACTTTCGTCAAATCTTTGACTTTTTCTTTTAAAGAAATGTTTTCCTTAACTAATAAATCGTAATCAACATTTTCTTTTTATTTTTCTAAAGTCTTCTTTAGTTCATCTTTCAATAAAGATTTTTTCTTTTTCAGAATAGAGTGACCCAAGGTAAGTTTTTCAAAATCTTCAAGCAATTCATCATAAGAACTAAATAATTCATTATAAGGATATTTTCTTTTGTACTTGATCTCGACATTGTTGAGTTCATAGGAATTAAGGTTCCATAGAGCTCTTCGAATGGATATTTATCCACATCCTTTGTGTTCTCGATTAGCATCCGTATAGGGCTCCATTCCTCCGAGAATGACCTAATCATTTTGCTCACGAGTTCACTATTAGTATATTTTCGATCAAACCCCTATCCGTAAAACGAGTAATCATGTTAACAATAGACTCACCTTGTTTCATGAAGAAATTTTCGAATTTTTTAACTAACATATTTATTTTAGTTTACTTAACTTTACTCACTCCATCATGAGTAACTTCTAGAGCATGCCAAATATCATATGCCGAATCACAAACGCTAATTCTACTAAATTCATTTCCTTCTAGTGCACAATAAAGCAAATTTTTTGCCTTAGCATTTTATGACAATTTTCTTTTATCCTCTTCATCATATTCTTCTCTAGGTTTAGGAATATTTTGATCGAGTCTTCCATCAATCTTAATAGTCTTTGTAGGCACATAAGGACCATATTCAATTATTTTCCAAATATTATAATCAATAGATTGAACATAGATTATCATCCTAGCTTTCCAATAATTGTAATGTGTGCCTTCAAAGAAAGAAGGTCGATTTGTAGAATGTCCTTCAAGATTTTGAAACATGGTGTTAGCCATTACTCAAGATTGTGAAATCTTTAAGAAGGTGAATATCGAGTTCTGATACCAATTGAAAGCCCAAGATTGGCTAATCAAGAGGGGATGAATTGGTTATTAAAACTTTTTCATTAATCACTCAAAATTTTAATACAACGAACACACAAATGATAGAGAATAATCTAAACACAAGTAAACATGTAAATGAAACAATATAAATTTGCATAAAGTAAAAACGTTAAGTAAAAGGGATAGAGAGTGTAAACGATATAATATGGAGGTTCGATCCAATGCAATGATCTATGTCCCCCATTACCAAGCTCTCCAGTATGAGCAAGACCTTTTTCACTATGTTGATTGACTTATGGTACAATCCAACCCTTTATAACACTTCCGGTGACTTACAATCAAGGAGTATCGATTCTTTTATAACGTTGAGCTTTCCAGGACCTCAATACAACCCACAATTCAAAATAAGTTTACAAGTGAAATATTCTCTTCTTGATGAATAATAGATTCAAAGTTGAGAACAAGAAAAGAAGAAGACAAACACTCGATGGTAATAAATATGGCTCAAGTGTTGGATTTGAAAAACTTTGATAGAAATCGATTTTCTAAGTTTAGAATGATCAAAAAAAATCTCAAGTATAAATCAATTTATGAGGATAAATAAATGATGAAGATCAATGATTTATCTCAATAAATACTCACTTATTGCTCTAGAAAAGATTAGAATTGAATGCAAAGTGAGTTGGTATTTATAGGTGAAAAATCATCAAAAACTTTGCCAAATCGGACGCTGTGTACCGGACGGTCAACTAGCTATTTTGTTAGAAAATCGAAATGGTAAAATTTTTGACCGTTGGGGCTAAAACTTCCATACCGGACGTCCAGTGCGACAGTTTTATGCCGAAACATCCTTGTTTTGATTTTTAACAAATGTAAGTACTTGAGAGACATTTAAAAATGATTTTCAAGGTATTTGTTATATTTCAAAATTACGTTTTTCGATTTTACCTTTGAAAACATAGTTTACGAGTAAAATATTTTTGTTGTGATTTTTCGATCGTAAAATAAAAACTTGACCTCATTTCGATTCATTGCCAAGTATTGAAATGTTTTACCTTTACATATGATCGTAAAAAGTCTAAAATCTTTGAAACGTATTGACGTGCATGCTTGAACGTACTTTGACTTTTATCTCGATTCTTGTTGAGACATCCTTTAGCGAGGTTTTAATATCAATTTTCGTATTCTCATTTTTTCTTTCCATGTCGATCATTGCATACAAATTTCTTGGCCTTGAACATCGTGTCTTCAATTTTATTGATTTGCAATAATCATTACTCGAAATCAATTTGTTAGAAATAAATACAATTTGTTTGTGATAATCAAAATGAGACGTCAATCATAGGTCAACATACACACGTCGAAACTTCTGAGATTTTGAAAATATTTGATGTGTAGAAAACAAGCAATTGAAAAATCTGATAAAGAGTACATGCTCGTGGGAGATTTTGTACCGACGATTAGGATGTAGACATCAAACTTGTAGGAGATTGTCATCCCTATTGAATGAGAAGGTACTTGCAAAGTAATTTAAAGAACTTTCCAAGTTGGATGAATACGATATGCTTATGGGAGATTTCATATACTGGAAAGGATTTCAATAATGGGGTACAATCCATTTGAATGAGTCAACGAAACCGACTTCTTATTGTCTGGGGATCTAGATTGTGATTGATCATTCAACTCGAAAATATATCGACTATGGAGGAAGGAATTAATGAGAATGAAATCAACTCACATTTTTCTGACTTTATTGATTGTCCAAAAATTGATTTTGTGATTAAGCTCAATGTAGGAGTGGAAGTCTACATAGTTGAAATTGAATCGGATGAAATTGAAAAGTCCTATTACATCGAAAAGGGCAATGTAGAAGTTTGGAGACTAAATGAAAAGTGGATCAAAATCAAACGAAGGAAAATGGGCAAGGCATCCAAAGCTTTCTTTAGGTGCTCGTGATTCAATTGACAAAGTCGAACTAAAGACTATTAAAAAACGCTTCTTGAGAGGCAATCCAAGTTTTTTTTTTTTCCTTTTATTTATTATGTTTTTGAGTTTTAGGATAGTTTAGTTTATTTTAAGTTATTTATGACTCATCATCCATACCAAGTTTTCTGTTTTATCTTCAATAAGTTCATTGATTTATTAGATGTTAGAGTAAAGTAACACTTGTTCCAATTATTTGATCTTAATATTTTATTTTATTTTTCAGGAACACGACATCGCGTAACATTTAAACCAATATTTACCAAGGAGCCAAATGAAGCAACATGAAAGCTAGTCATTGAATTACACGCCTTATCAGAGAAGTCTTTCTTTACTTTCTTTCCCACCCCTTTATATACAGATTTAGAATTAAAGACATTAGAGACAATATCTAGTTTAAGTTTGAGGGGGGAAACATGAGTTTTTCATTTTTTTTTATGTGTTTTTGTGTGTTTTTATTGTTTTAGTAAAAAAATTCTTTTTTTGTGCTTGTGTGAGTTAGTTGGCCTGACTGGCAATGATGAATAAGTTGAATCGTGAATTGATCTATGAATGGTGAATAAGTTGCATGCTTAGATTAATTTTTATTTTTTCATGTGAAATTTGATATATATATTTAGTACATAAATTAAGTTAAGCATTGTGTAGGAATGAGTTATTAACCATAGATGCTAAACCAGAAACCACGAAATTTTACATTCTTGGACTAGATTTAGAATAGATTGGAGGATTTCACTTTTATAGGAAAATGTTGAGATAAATAGGGATACCATGTGTGAAAGTGAAATTAAAAAAATCGTGTATAGATTGTTTAAGGTCAATATGATGCAATTGGGTAAAAATCTCGAGTTAAATGTCATTTTGTTTGAATTGGTGTTAAATGAGGGACATTGCATTAATCAAGGCATAAAAATAGTTTATTTGAAAATTTCTCTTTGAAACCTTTATGACTCAAGCAATTAAGTCTGTAAGGATTTTTAAAATTTGGTGTCCTATGGTCATCTGATTTGGGAGTTATCGGACAAAAGCTTATTACATGTGTCATTTAGAAAGTTTAAGGGAGAGAATGCTTCAAATAAAGGAAAAAATTGAAAAAAAAAATACAGAAAAAACAGGTGCATGAAAAGAAGATGCACCAAATGTCTTGGTTAATTCTCAAACACTTGTTTAAAAAAATTTGACTTTTGATAAGAGATTGTTAATGTAGTTAAGTCTTAGAGATTGAGGCAATCAAACTTAATGGAGGATCCTTGTCTATTGTCATGTTGAACTGCAATTTGTGAGATTTATCTAAGTTAGAGATGTAAGAATAGTAAAAAAAATCTAACATTAGTTCACACACTGGAAAAGAGAGAATGGAATAAATTTTAGGGTGTTTGAGCCTTACGAGTGATGAAATAACATATTTGACCATTGAGGGTCGAGAATTGGAATAACTTATGAATTCATAATGCCATGCTTAATTTTTCACACGCACATCAATTTTAAATTGGAAAAGTGGATTTTAATTTTTGTATTGTGATTTTGAAGTTGTGTATAGATTTGATATTATGATTCATTCCTAAAATAAAAAGTCAGGTCGCTAGCTAAATCTTGTTGCTTTATTTGATTGATTTGTCACCAATTAGGTAATTAGTATTGCATGTTTGTGTGTTTGTTAAGTTAGGTTATGGTTTTGTTTAAGGACAAACAAATGTTTCAGTTTTGGGGTGTTTGATAAGTGTATTTTATACATTTATTTGGGCTCTAAAATATTGACATTTCGTGATTCTTTTAATGAAATTATAGCCTAATTTATTATTTAATGTGTTATTGGGTGAAACTCAATGAATGGAAATGAAATTGAAAGGAAGAAGTGAAAAGATGCAAAATCTAAAGTTAGGGGACTAAAGTTCAAATATTCAAAATTTGTGTCGAAGCTCACAATGAAGATTCAAGAATTCTATGGGTCAAATGGATACAACTAAAGAAGTCACAAATTAGGGGTTCCACACATTGAAAAAATGGAGATACAATGAGAAATCGAAGAGCCAAATCAAGAGAAGAAATTCATCACGGGATTCAAGATTAAAACAAAGATTAGAAGCAGAAGAAGACCTTGGTGCAAGAGTTAATTATTTTACATATCTATATTCAAATAATCCGGTGACGTACTCAAACATAGTTATTTATTTTTCCTTTTACATTATATGTAACTAAACTCTAAATTAGGGCGAGTCTTTTTGAGATCCTTAATTCTTTAATTCCAAGATTTCTATTGTTTATTCTTTTATGTGTTGATTTTGTTATTAGGTTAATGTTTTAAATTATCTGGCCAATAATTTGATGATTACTTGAGTTTCTTACGAATCGAGAGGTGAGTTTGAAACTTAGAACGTATAATAAAATTCTGTAAAATAGTATAACATGTAGAGATACATATACTAATTATTGTGGTCGTTATAGGAATTATTAGAACCATAATTCGTTTAACTAAGGGTAATTCGCATATAGATATGGAATTAAATTAGTTAAATAGGTTCAATGAGAACTCGAGAGGGGTAAATTGAATATAAAAGAAGGATTCGACCAAACACTACATTAGGCTAGAATCTGGAATTAGAAATTGAGATTATCCTTAGATGAACTTGTTTTTCCCTAATATTCATTACTCATTCGAATCTTCTATCAATCGTTGTTTGAAATTTTTTTTATACTTTCCATTAGATTAAGTTTGTTATTTAACAAAAGAAAATAATATTCACAACTATTATCACCCGTTATTTGTTTACTTTCATCAAATAGGAGGTAAAAAATAGATTAAGACTAAAGTATAGTTCTCGTGGGAACGATAATCCAGGCTCAAAGGTTTATATAATACTTGTTATGATATCGCACACTTGCGATATAAAAAACGCAGCAAACACTGATTTAATGGAGATTCGAATAAGTAATAGACATTAGGGCGAAACAAGTTCATCTAATGATCACTTTAATTCTTAATTCAAAATCCTAGCATAAGGTAGTGTTCGGTCGAATTCTTCTATAGTATTCAATTTACCCCTTTCGAGTTCTCATTGAACCTATTTAACTAATTCAATTCCATATCTCTATGCGAATTACCCTTAGTTAAATGAATTATGGTTCTAAGAATTCATATAACGACTGCAATAATTAATATATGTATCTCTACACATTATACTACTTTACCGAGTTTTATTTTACGGTCTAAATCTCAAACTCACCTTTCGATTTGTAAGAAACTTACAAAATCATCAAATTATTGATCAAGTAATTTAATGCGTTAAACTCAAAGTAAAATCAACACATGAACTATAAAATATGAAAAATCTAGAATAAAAGACTGGTTTTCAAATAGATTATATTGTTTACCCTAATTTAAAGTTTAGCTACTCATAATAAATAAAGAAGAAAAACAAAGAGTGGATATTGAGTACATCGCCGAATTTTGAATATAGATGTAGAAAAAGAAATAAATCTTGCACCAAGATCTTCTTCTTCTTCTTCTTCTTCTTCTTCTTCTTCCAATCAATGTTTAAAAGCTTGAATCCCTTGATGTTTTCCTCCTTTGAGTTGTGCTTTTAATCTCTAATTGTATCTTTATTTTCTCAATGTGTGGAACTCATCTAATTGTGTGCAATTCTTGTATTTATACTCCCCTTAATGGCTTTTCAAAAATTGGAATCTTTCCTAGGTTTTTCACGGCCCAAATAGCATAAACCTAAAATCTGTGGCACAACGCCTAAGCTCTATGATTGCAACGCCTAGGCGCCGCGATGAATCTGGAGGCAGTGCCTGGGCGCTGAGTTGCTGTTCACTCTGCATCTACTTCAGTATTTTTGTCATAACATTTTCTCCCGATATCTGATTAAAGCGATTCAAAATGTTTTGGAAAGATAACTCAACGGACTACAACTTTAATAGAAATAGCTCTTTTTTCAATCTCCAACTGAAAATTTGGACATCCTTGCGCGGTTTTGTTTTCACTCCTTTTGATCTTTAGTTGTATCTATTTAACCCCTAGCATTCTTGAATCTTCATCGTGAGTTTCGACACAACTTTTGATTATTTACACTTTAGCCTCCTAACTTTAGATCTTGTCATTTCTCGCTTCTTTCTTTCAAATTCACTTACATTCATTGAGTTTCACCTAATAAAACATTATATAATAAATTAAGCTATAATTTCATTAAAAAAATTTACGAAATGTTAATATTTTAGGGCCCAAATAAGTGTATAAAATACACTTATCAGTAAATCATGTCAATATTTTGATGCTTATAGTAATTTTGGTAGCATTAAAGGTTTTTCTTTTTCATAAATACTAATCAATCTGCACTTTCATCATTTCAAACTTATTTTTTCTTAATACTTATTATTTCCTTTATTTTTACATATTCGAATGTTTTTCTTATAGTGCCATGGAAGAGGTTTAATTATTCACTTAATTACGTAAACAATAATTATTAGGCTACTCTTTTTTATTAAGTTGATCTTTTAAGATACAAGTCTAAGACCGAATGCATTGAATGTGATTCCTCGTTAATTCTTGAATCCCCCATGATTGCGTAATGTTTTATAAGCTCTTATCATTTTGGACAGAGCAAAAGCTCCCTTCTAAGGTCAAAATGGTGAAGGATATTGGTATCGCGGCAGGAATTCGCCTCCAGAAACTAGTATGTAAATGTTGTGTCTGAGGAAGAATTGGCTAATTTCATCCTAAGGATCCACTCCAAATCTATTGTGTTTCTTTTTGGACAGTAATTTGCCAGCAGAGGATTCTTGATTTGTTTACTTGATTGTGCCCACGAAGAATGAGACTCAAGTGTGTGTGTGTGTGTGTGTGTGTGTATGTGTGTGTGTTTATGGTGACAAGGATTAAACGTGGTAAGTAAGACGTCTCATTTATTGGAGCACGCTTGAAAATTAAGTCCTCAGATTTCAGAAATCTATGAAATGTTTTGTTAAATTGTCCTCCGTGTTTACCTTATCGAGTGCGGTGGTCCGGCTGCTTCAATCGACGATTGCTACCTACAAAATGAGGTCAGGGCTTTCTCCCGCATTGTACCTCCAGCGTGACAACCAGTAATCGATTTGTGAGAGTAAGAAGATAGTATAATATGAATTCACGTAGTTCAGGTTTCAAGAGTCCATACATTTCTCACCTTGGAGGTATTTATAAGCACATGTTGCTATGCACGTGTTCGGTAGTAAAATGGTACTACGTGTCCCACGTAGACCTTCCCACTTCCTCCATGTTCTAACGTGGTGACCCCCACTCGTCAAGCGGTTGGTTGTGCCCATGTTCGCTATTAGGTGGTTTCGGTCCTACGCATTGCCATTTGTATAGTTAAATATAATATTGACCTCATGGTGGTAGGCGGTCTATGTTAATGTAGAGGGCCCTATGGTGGTCAACGACCTCATGGGGGTAGGCGGTTGCAAGATTGTCTTTGTCACCCGTGTACGTGATTGCAAGATTAAAATTGTCACCCGCGTACACATGGGGGTAGTAGAAAACCTCAAGGGGATAGATAGCCTCAGGCGGTAGACCACCTCATGGGGTGTGGTAGACAACCACATGGGGGTCAACGACCTTATGGTGGTATTCTACGTGGAGTGCATATCAGGTGACTTAGCCATTTTGTATAATTATTAATGACATCATGTATCACTAGCCCATCTATCCCTTGTCGATGTTCATCGGCCAGGGATAGCATCTTCACTTCTTTTGTATTGCTTACATTTTTCCTTTTGGTGTCGATATTCAGTATTGCTTACATTTTTCCTTTTGGTGTCGATATTCAATATAAGCGGGTTGATCAGTTTAATTGTCGTAGAGTGGCAAAATACCATACAAGTGGCACCCCATTATCGAGTTTGAGTTTTGGGGTAGAATTTTCCCCAAAAGAATTAAAACTCCACCTCTATCCTGTACAAAAATTTTATATCTTTTTCATCTGATTAGAGTGATGGTAAGGGAGCCTTGTTCGTCGACCGACGAGGTCGATTACTTGATGGTCGACAATCGACCAACAAGGCTGGTCGACCATCAACCAATCAAGCTGTTGATGTTAATCAGCCTAGCAGGTCGATCATCGAGCAGCTAGGAGGCTGGTCATGTAGACCAGTAAGTGGTCGACCATCGACCAGCTAGGAGGCTAGTCGACCGTCGATCAACCTTTTGGTTGGTTGACCATCGACCGGTCGACCAATTTTTACTCGTCAACTGATCATTCCGACTCATCGCTCGAAATGTTAAAATGTTTAATGTTGAATGCCGGGTATGGTGATTTGAGCCTTAACCATTTTAGGTTTTGAAAACTCTCCACCCGCGAACGATTTTATGCTAGTCAATTTCTTGACTTTTTTTCACCGCTATGTGTTGGGCTATTTTGGATCGTCGAGAGCAGTGTCAGGTAATTTTGAGCCTTAACTATTTCACATTTCAAAAACTTACCACCAGCTCTTAGCGATTTTTGAAAACCCAAGATTGGCTAACCAAGAGGGGAAGGGGTGAATTAGTTTTTAAAACTTTTTCGTTAACTACACAAGATTTTAATATAATAATTACACAAATGATAGTGAAACAAATCAAACACAAATGGACACTTAGATAATTGAAATAAGTTTGCACAAGGTAAAAATGTTAAGTAATAGGGATAGAGAGTGCAAACGATATATTATGGAGGTTCGATCCAACGCAATGATCTATGTCCCCCGATACCAAACTCTCCGTCATGAGCAAAGCCTTTTTCACTATGTTGATTGACTTTTGGTGCAATCTAACCTTTTACAAAGTTTCTGATGACTTACAACCAAGGAGTACCGATCATTTTATAATGTTGAGCTTTCCGGGACCTCAACACGACCCTCAATTCACAAATGAATATACAAGTGAAAACTTCTCTTCTTGATGAATGATAGAATCAAGATTGATAACAAGAAGAGAAGAGGCAAGCACTTCTATAGATGGCAATGAGTTTAGCTCAAAGTGTTGGTATGAAATTTTTTTTTATGAACAAAGGATTTTCACAAGTTTAATCACTCAAAAATTTCTCAAGAATTTTGATGTTATTGATCTTCTAAAATGATGAAAAATAAGGTAGATAAGATCAATAAATGCCTCACTTTAATGCTCAAGAGTTTTTAAGTGAAGGAATAGTGAGGTATTTACAGCCTTTAAACGGTCAAAAATTCTATTTTACCAGACGCACTTTACCGGACGTCCGGTAAATACCGGACAGTCATATATCCGTTAAATTTTGTCAGAAAAATGGAACGTTGAAAAAATTACTGTTGGCCAAAAATTGGCTTTACCGGACGTTCGATAAGAGTACCGAACGTCTGGTACAGCCAGTTTGGCTCGGAACGTCCTCGTTTTAATTTTGTATCAATGTAGGAATTGGAGAGACGTTAAAAAATGTTTTCAAAGTGTTAAGCATATTTAAAAGTGTGTTTCGATTTTGTTTTTGAAAAAATATATTTTTGTTTTCATTTTTGTAAAAATATTTGTATCAAGAGTTTTTGCAATTTTATGACTTTGAGCATATCACGTTGCATTGCCAAATATAAGAATGTGTTACCTTTACATATAATCGTAAAAACATTTAAGTGCTAAGTATAAGTAGCTTGATGTACATGTCTTGATTTTCTTGATCTCGAACTTGTGCCATCAAATAAGTTCTTGTACAATAATCACTGTGGCTACTCAAAATCAATTTGTTAATAATAACATGATTTGTTTGTAATAATCAAAACGAGACGTCAACCATAGGTCAACAATTTTGAGTTAGCCAATTTCTTGACTTTTTGGTTCACCGTTATGCTTCGATCTATTTTGGATCGTCGAGGGCAGGGTCAAATGATTTTGAGCCTTAACCATTTCACGTTTTGGAAACTCACCACCAGCCCTTAGCGATTTTGAGCTAGCCAATTTCTAGGCTTTTTTGCTCACCGCTACGTGTCTAGTTGTCTTTGATCGTTGAGGTTGAGGTCATGTGATTTTAAGCCTTAACCATTTTTGGTTTTGAAGAACTCACCACCAGCCCCTAGCGATTTTGAGCTAGCCAATTTTTTAGCTTTTTTGCTCACCCCTATGCGTCGAGCTATTTTGGATCGTCGAGGGCAGTGTCAGGTGATTTTGAGCCTTAACCATTTCACGTTTTGAAAACTCACCACCAACCCTTAGGAGCTAGCCAATTTTTAGGCTTTTTTGCTCACCGCTATGTGTCGAGCTACTTTGGATCATCGAGGTCGAGGTCAGGTGATTTTGAGCCTTAACCATTTTTGGTTTTGAGGAACTCACCACCAGCCCCTAGCGATTTTGAGCTAGCCAATTTTTAGGCTTTTTGCTCACCGCTTATAGCCTTTATTTCAATCAATTACGAACCAACACTCCTAGCAGAATTTAATTTGCCAAGATTTGGGGACTGAGTAGGCGCACCAGGACATCCCAATTAGGCTGGCCCTTCCATAGCACCCTCATCATCTTCCGCCACTTAGCATTTTCATTAAATAAATTTCAATCGGGTGTGCCTATTGCAGGCATTACATCATGAAAACCCCCTAGCTACAATACTTACAAACAGTCATTGCATCAGAAAAACATAAATAAAAATTCACCTAACAACTATATTTACATGCAAGCACTATGTTGGTCAACTTTCCACTTGTTGGTCTACTAATAATAATACTTATTGAAATGCTATGTGTTCCATTGCCTGCCTAGTAGTTTTCCTTTAGCCCCAAATTTGTCTCAACGCTAAATTCACGTCCTCCTATTACCAAAATGTTTCCGTAGTATCAAAGGGCTCAATTTGCTCCCTTGGAGGCTCAAGATCCAACATCATCACTAGTGATGATTCTTTCATCCGTATATTGTCAACATAACACTTCCTGGAATACCGTTGATCACCCCTCACACACACCACACCACGACTGGTTGGGAATTTCATCACTTCATGGTAAGTGGAGGGAATAGGCCCAGCAGCATTCAGCAAGGGTCGACTGTAAAATTCATTATACGCCATTCGGGTCTTGACAACCAAAAAGTTCGTTAGGATTCATTTGCAGGGTAGGTTCCTAATGTCACTAGCAGCTCCACGACTCTTTCCGATATCACAGTACCCCCCCCCCCCAAATCCTAGAAGGGGGTAGATATTGCTTTCAAATTTTCCAAAGAAATTTTCTATCCTTCAAACGCTTCCCAAGTGAAAACATTCGCTACGCTGCCACCATCGACCAATACCCTTTTGACATCGTAGCCTGCTATGTCGCCGACTAACACCAATGCATCATCATGGGGGGTTGTCATGCCTATTAAATCGTCTTCACCAAAAGTGATGCTTTGATCGAATATGGCCTTCTTCTGGATGGAACATATCACAGATGTACGTGCATAACTCTTCCTAGCGGAGTTCGAGTCTTTCCCTGCTGTGATTCCTCCAATAATCACGTTTATAACATCGGCTCTAGGCGGTTGGTCGATCATCGACCATCTACTTTCCTCGATCATTCCTTACATACTTAGCCAAAAAACCCAGCTTCAAGAGACGTTCAATCTCTTCCTTCAACTGGATACACCCTTCTGTTTCATGTTCGTGGTCTTTATGGAAATGGCAATACTTGTTCGCATCCTTCTCATTGGTTGATGATGTCATTGGCCTTGGCCATTCGAGCTCTTTCATGTCTCGAATCTCCATCAATAACTTGTCCCACGGAGTATTTAAAGGAGTAAAGGCTTTGACCTCCTCCTGTCTCTGCCTAACCAACCGGTCCATAGGGTATCCCCAGCTTAAATGTCCATTCTTCTGCTTATCCTTGTCAACGTGTTTTTGCACATCGCATATCTTTCACTTATGACTTCCCATCTCTCATCCCTCTCTAAGATTTTTTGTGACCTTCTCTGTCTCTTTCGCATCAACATACTTGTCACCCTTCTTCAACAGGTCATGCATTGACTCCGGAGGGTTTTTAGAGAGTGACATCTTGAACGCCCGATTTCGCGTCTCATTCATTAATGTTGTCACCACTGTGGACATTTGAAAGTCCCTTATACCAAGGGTTGCCCGACTGAACCTAGCCAAATACTCCTGCAAAGATTCATCTTTTTCTTGTACCACCTGCATCAATCCAATAGTCGTCTTTCGTTTTCTCTTACTACTCATGAAGTATGCTACGAAGCTCCTTGAAAGCTCATCAAAAGTTTTTATAGATCTGGGTGCCAGTGCGGCCACCCAGTCTCTAGCCTCCCTCCTGAGTGTTAGGAGAAATAACCAACACATTACTGCGTCTGGGGCTGCATAGAGTCTTATTAAATTGACGAAGGTCCGCATGTGGTCCAACGGGTCCGTGAATATGTCGTATGCTTCTATCATCGGTTGTTTAAAGCCTTTCGGCAAAGGAACAACCATAATTTTAGGAGCAAAGGGTCCTCATCCAGAACCATTTGCCTATGCATGTCCTTCCTCTTAGTCAGTGCATCGTGTATCTTCTGGGTCATCATCTCCTCTATCTTCTTTCCAAGTCTGTCACGGGTTGGGAAATTTGTAGAAACACAAACCCGGAAGCCCCTCACGTCTCCTATTGTTGGCTGAGTAGCGGGCGGGGTAACCGTTTGAGCCACCTCGGGTGGTTGCTCGCGTACGGATTCCAACGAACTCTACAGTGGGGCTACGATTTTTCGTGTCTGGCTTTGCAAGAGGGTCATCATGGCTACCAATTGTGTCTCCAAGGCATTGAATTGGCTCTGCATTACCAACTGCAGTGGATGTGGTAGGTCATGACCCCGGGCAACATACTCGGACTCCGTCTCTACTGTATTTACGACCATGTGTGTTTCACTCCTAGTCCGTCTTCTTGACATAGCTTTTTTGTTAAGTGGTTTCCCACAGATGGCGCCAATGAAATGTTTCGCGAGATTGTCCTCCGTGTTTACCTTACTGGACACTCCAATAAACGGTTGCTACCTGCAAAAAGAGGTCGAGGCTTTCTCCCTCGTTGTACCTCCGACGTGAGAATCAGTTACTGATTTAGAGAAATAAAAGGGTAAAGTATAGTGTGAATTCACGTAGTTCGGGTTTCAAGAGTCTATACCTTTCTCACCTTTGAGGTATTTATAGGCACGTGTTGCTATGCACGTGTTCAATAGTAAATGGTACCACGTGTCCCATATATACCTTCTCACTTCCTCCATGTTCTAAAGTGGTGACCCCCACTCGTCAAGCGGTTGGTTGTGTCTATGTTCGCTGTTGGGTGGTTTCCATCCTAAGAATTGTCATTTGTATGGTTAAGTATAATATTGACCTCATGGTGGTAGGCGGTCTATGTAAATGTAGAGGGTCTCATTGGGGTTGACGGCCTCATGGGGGTAGGCGACCGCACGGGGGTCGACGACCCGTGGTGGTGCACGGTTGCAAGATTGTCTGTCACCCATGTACGTGATTGCAAGATTAAGATTGTCACCCACAAACATATGGGGGGTGGTAGAAAGCCTCATAGGGGTAGACAGCCTCAGGCGGTAGACCACCTCATGGGGTGTGGTAGTCGACCACATGGGGGTCGACGGTCTCATGGTGGTGTTCTACGTGGAGTGCATATCAGGTGACTTAGTTATTTAATATAATTATTAATGACATCCTATATCACTAATCATACCCGGCCAAATCAAATCCTTTTGCAAATGTTGCCGAAGATCATTTCGGTATGGTGGTAGTGTGCAATGGATTATTTGCTATGGCGATTCGAGTCAGTCTTATGCTTAATGGGTTATTTGCTATGGTGATTCGAGTCAGTTTTATGCTTGCTAAGGGCAGGTGCTGAGCATTGACGAGTTTGAGAGAAATTCGCTTCGCGTCGGAGTGTTCAATATCTATTTTTTTACCTAGAAATGCAGAGGTTGTAACTCTTACCGTTTTATTTAGATACAGGAATAAAGTAGCTAATAAACTTACAACTTTTACTTTTTTCAGATTTGGATACTACAAGTTTGTTTGATTATACATCACTTTCTAACTCGCGCAACAAATTGAAACACGAGTCAATGAAATTTTCTTTTGCGTTTCCAAAAATTAAATCTTCTATTGTAATTTATTATTACCTTCACTTTTTATCTTGAAAAAAATAGATGATATCTCTACAATTCGAGGACACGAGTCTATCCGTGCAAAAATCACCTATTTCGAATTCATACATTTGGTCGAAGAAGTTTCAACTCAACTTTCAATACAATTTTACTAAAAAAGTAATGTTATTTATCGTCGTGACGATGGATCATGTTGATGACATGGAATTATAGAACCAATAACATAAATTTTTTGTAGGATGATAATAATGAACAAGTTTCAACTCGACTTTCAATACAATTTTACAAAAAGGGATGATATTTGCCACCGTGACGATGGATGATGTTGATGACATTGAATTATAGAATCAATAACATAAATTTTATGTAGGATGATAATCCATCATCACAATGACAAATGGCATTGTTCTAAAAAAATGAATGAATGGAAAAATGCGTCAAGGAATAAAATCCCCCATCGATTAGAAATAAAAACTAGACTAACTTATAAAAGATTGGTCTGCTTCTCTTAACAATGTTGACATTTTAAGATGAAATCTCAAATCTTAATAAAATGAATGAATGGAAAAATGCGTCAAGGAATAAAATCCCACATCGATTAAAAATGAAAACTAGACTAACTTATAAAAGATTGGTCTACTTCTCTTAACAATGTTAACATTTTAAGATGAAATCTCAAATCTTAATAAAATAGAGAAGAAACACCAATGCAGGAACAATCAATAATTTCACTGTAGAATCAAAGCTTCTTCTCACCCAGCATGCTCAATTATCCTGAACGTTCTTTGTTCCCTTCACAATATAATTTACAAATCCAAGAAAAAAGAGAGAGAAAATGGAAACTAAAGCACAAATTATCGTGTGTTCACACCACGGCCATTCATCCAGCATATGGATGTGGTCAAAGATCAGCAACCTAAAACGACTAAAATGCCAACAGTTTCTTTTCCGTTGTAGGCATTGTCAGTTAGTATTCATTGATCATCGTCGGAATATTCAGCTTCTCCCATGTTCACTGATTGAGCTACGATTTCTTGAGCCTCTGCAAGTACAGACTCTTTCTCGTCTGCAGCATATAATATCTTCTTAACAGCCACGGCCATCTGCAAGAAAATCAAAGAAATGGAAACTTAGGACAGTTTGACATGACTTTTTAAAAACCAAAAACTGTTTTTGAGACTGAGAAGCTGCTTTTGAGCCTATATTTAAATAAAATAAAATAAAAAATTAGGACAGTTTGGCATGACTTTTGAAAAGCTAACCCAAGGTGGCCTCCTCTGGAATAGCTTCTACAAGACAACTGAAGCAAAAGCAAAATCTATTCCAAACAGGCCTTAGTTATTTTAGCTAACACATGTATAACTTGTAGCTGCTCATGATAGAGAAAGAAGTAGAAAACATGACATAACAAGGATGAGAAATCGTGGAATAAATATATTATGTTTCCTCCCCCAGAAAACTTTAGCATGACAAATAGTTTGAGAGCCTTTATATTATCATGTTTGGCTAAGCTTAAGTTCACTTGTAAGAGTTGCTTTCAAAATAAAGCAATTTTTTTTACTTAAGAAGAAAAGATTCATTTCTCAGACATGTTTGGAAGTGAAGATTTACTTAAAACTAACTTTTACTTACTCTTGGGCTAAGCAATATGAAGTTATTACAGAAATTTTTGCCTGGTTAAGCAAGCACGGTCATCAATGTTGATTGGCAAGAAGAAACTAATATTTCTTGAAACTCCACAATTAAACAAAATAATATGGAATCAACTATTAATCTGATGAAACGTTGAGGCTAATAAACGAAAACAAAATTTATTTATGAACACGGGTTGTTCGCATTTTGGTTTCATATCTATCAAACATTTTTATCAACGAAATATCTTTACACCTTGAATTCAATGACAAAATAATAGAAAATTCATTTTCCTTCATTCTCTGCTCTTATCATTTGGCAAGAATAAAATGATCAAGAACAACACTCACAAGACGACATCTCTATACTATACATCTCTATATTGAAAAAGGTTTCTCCACGAAAATAGTAAAGAGAACAAGGAAGAAGACAAATATAAAGTTCAAAAAATGCTACCTTTTTGACAAAACTGAGGTACTGAGATAATCTTACCGGAAGATTTTCCAACTCGGGCGTCTGACAAAGGATTTCTATATCTCGTAATTTAGTGAAGTAAAAATCTCTTTCCTTTTCCAAGAGGTCAACAGAGAGCTTGAGATTTGTCATCTGAACGATCGTATAATATATATAATTAAATTGAAGCATACTGAAACTAACTTTTGCAGGGCACAAAAATTTATAAATAATTTCTGAAAATTTTGAATCGTATACTGCATGTAGAGCCAGCCCCAAAGTGCAAATTTGCTAAGGTGGATAGCATAGTAGTAGTCTAGTAGACATGACTAAGAAAGAAAAAGAAGTTAAATCTTGTCCAAATTTTCATGTCTTGTTTAATATTGCATCCACACGCACGGAAATATTTCAAATAATTGTAGAGGACATAAGTTGGAAACAAACATTGTTAGGCCCAAAGTTTACACTCATGCCCCTGCAAATATCTGCACTAGCATGCCAAGCAATCAATGTGGGACGGAGTGTTACAAACTATACGGACCAGGAGACACTTGTGGGCTTGCCACCAGCCCAAAATTTTTAAGCTCGTGTCGACAAGTAGCTACCAAAATTCTTATAAACCAGCTGTACAATTCTCCCACAACCCTAGTGGAAGATGTCACAAACATCATATTTGGTAAACAAGATGCAATCAGCTTATAGATGAAACAAAATACTACAAAGAGACTATTTATCGGAAAACTATATATCCTAAGAGCATATAGAAAGACTAAACTACTGTTATATATTGAACCTGAATTACTTTAACATCTAACAATATTAAACCAAGTGAGTAGACGTCTAGTTCAAATCATGATGGTATAGACTAAATCAAAAAGGTGATGCCCATTTCCTAAAAGTTGAATAATAACATGGGAGAAAGTGCAGCACTATTACCTCCTTTGTCAATGCCTGAATCTCCACTGAAGAATTGAAACTGCTTGCCACAGAAGTCAACTTCCCTTGTTTTATACCTATATCAAGATACATTAAATAAGAATGAGAAGTAATGAAGTTAAAATAACAGAAAAAATATATGGTGTGGGCTGACCAGATATCTTATTATTGCCAAGTACGTCACCCGAGCCAGAATTAAAAGAGTTGTTTGTTTGCAACGATTTGGAAATCTTCTGAGAACCTTTGATATTCCGTTCCTTTCCACCTTTACATCTGCGCTCCACAGGATTGTAATTCCTGGAGGACTCAGACAAGTACAACAAATGCATAATAAGGCAACAGGTAAGTTACAAGACAGTTTGATGGCCTAATTTAATCGAAGGACATATTACTCATTCATAATGCCACCGTTCACCGAATCACAATAGCGTTTCAGCCATTGCAAAAATTCCAAGTTGTCCAATGGCCTTCCCTTAACAAGTCTATTGACTTCAACATGCTGCACCCAAATTGAAAGAAATGAAGGTTTAAGGGTAACCAACTCAATATTTTCTTTACACTTCACTTTCTTAGGTAAGCACTTTCCAAGGAATCTACTAAAAGTAAAATACAATTAGTCAAAGAAACAAAAGTATTTTATTTACCATGTTGAACAAATTGTTGTGTGAGGCTCTTTGTAGTAAGAGTTATATGGACACGACATATTTTGTAGAAGTACTCCCAGAAAAATTAAATGGAATTTAGTGCACAGAGGGTTACCTTATCAATTTTAAGTTTGTTAAAAACATCCTGCAGTACTTTGTAGTTCTGGATCATATCATATTCCGTCTTAGCATCAAAGTTTACCTAGGAAAGTTCACATTGCAAGAAACACGACAGCATCAAAGAATGCATACACCAGACAAAAAAAAATACGAAAAGAAGGTTCTCACTTTATGGATAGGAACAACTCCAGGATGGGTCATGTCCATCATCTGACATTGCACGGCACCAGATGCAGCCTAGCATCGCATGTTTATGATTAGAATGCTTATGGGAGAAAAATCATGCACAGTTCTTGGCAAAACATTAGTGCATAACTTATGACATCAAATGAAAACAAACAAGGAAAAAGGTTGCTAAATGTAATTAACTTTATAATATGAATCAAATCCCACTAAAGTCCTTCGAATATTGAGTTAGTGACACTCTTCAGAATGCAAAGACTGTTGTTTATCAGGGCTTTAGAGGCGTAGCATTCTTGCTTTTAAACAGAATGGGAATATACATTGTGCAGCCGTAAAAATACGAAGTTGTTCAACCATCTAGACCATCCATTCCTCCATCAGCCACAACTCAATCATCATCAATGGACCTATACCTCAATCCCACATTAATGGCCATAACATGCTAGCACGATCAAAGTTTGTTTTATAACTATTGGCAACTTAGGTTTAAGCATTTTGGTGTAACCATTTAGCCATCCATCAAAATGAAAATCAAATCCTGGTTTTTGCCTCGTGCTTCTTCAGGCTTCAGCAAAACTTGCTCGCGAAAATTAAAAAGGAAAAAAAAAAATTCTAATAGTAGTGATGAATCTCATTTTTTTTCAAAAACAGTAAAAACACTAGAGATTCTTATAGAACATTGGTAAACAATTCAGCATTATGTCATGTAATGAGCCACTGGGGAAAGAAGAGAAGCAGAACCAGGTGAAAACAGAAGGAAATGAAGGAGGAGGAAAGGCCAACTGAAGGAACTGAAGTGACTTCGTTTTGGTTAAGTGAAACGGTGTCGTTTTGGGTTAATTAGAAAGTAATAAAGTAGTTAAAATTGCCTTTTATTATTGCATCGGCAAAACACGACTCTTCTGTTTTGTGGCTATATATACAGCCACGGACGCATTGTGCCTTACAATCGGTGAAAATCTGCAATTTTTGCTATGCAATGGATTGATTAATTTCAGTTTCCATCTTCATCTCTTCTCAATTTTATCATTTATCCCTCTTTCAGCTGGAACATTCAATTGTCTGAGTTACGGTTGTAGTGAGGATCAAAGCCAAGTTGTAGCCGTGACAAATTGGTATCAGAGCGGTGTATATACTGGGTATTTGATTATCATGGATACAAGAGCTAAAGTTGTTGATGAACATTTGAAGAAACTGGATTTGGAGATTACTAATCTGGGCACCTCCTTCAAGGCTATTACCAACAGGTTGGAGAACAAACTAGTGTCCACAAATCAAAAACTCCAAGTATTTGGTCATAGGCAAAAGAAATTGAGGATGCTATGTTAGATATGAATCAAAAGTATGAGAAATTAGAGGCCATGATTGCCCAGATTTCTTCTGATCTTAAATCTGAGCAGAAAAACAAAGGAATAGCAGGATCTATGGTTAACTTGAGGTCTGGGAATGAGATATATACGCCCATAACTAGTAGTAATGAGAGTAGTGTTAATACCAGAGTTGGGCTTAAGGGAAATAATAGGCTGCCTAAGATGGGTTTTCCACCTTTTGGGGGAGAAGGACCTAGGGAATGGCTAAGGAAAGCTAGGAAATATTTCCAACTCCATCAAACTCTTGATGAACTCAGATTAGGAGTTGCAGACATGTATTTGGAAGGGAAAGCTGATATATGGTTTTATGGATTCATTGCAAGCCATCCTAATGCAGATTGGGGAATGTTCTCTGAAGAGTTTGTAAGAGGTTTGCTGATAATACAGGGAAAGAAGTGTGCGTTGAGAGGAATACTGAAATTTTGGTTGTTCATAATGAAAAAGTGGAGAATGAAGAAAAATTAGTGGGTCAAGATCATGGATTTCATGTAGGAGATATTCTTTGGGGTAAAATTAGGAGTCAGCTGTTATGGCCGGGACAAATTCATAATCCATCGGATGCTTTTGCTGAAGGTGAAGATGAAGTCGAAAGGCAAAGAGGGGCCGAAATTGAGAGCGAGGGTGAACTACAAGATGTTAATGTTCAGCAAGGTGAGAGTCATGACTTTATAGATGGAAAACATATTTTGTTTGGTAATCGAAAGTTGCTGACTGAAAATCAAGCGCCTATACCAAGCGTTGTGGAGAAAGTTTTGGTAGAGTTGGAAGAAAGTGCCAGGACAGGAATACTTGTGGCATATGATAACGTCTAATTGGTATTCTTGTGGTAGCAAATGCATTGAAAAGAGAAGTTGTTGTAGTAGAGGGTCTTATGAAAATTGGCATGAATCCTATTATGGTTACTGATGATAATTGGAGAACTACTCAGGCTATTTCTAAGAAGGTTGGCATTACATATGTTAGGGTAGAAGTGATATCTACAGTAAAAGCTGATGCTATTCTGTCATTCCAGAAAGGTGGGAAAATTGTTGGAGAAAGGGAAATTAATGCCATACTGATTCAACTTGGTGATGTATTTAAAGTAATTCTCGATTCAAAGATGCATAAAGATGAATACGCAGTTCAGAATCAGATCGAAGAAGATGAAAATAGACCCCCCGTAGATGAAGAGAAAAAATTTGAGAAAGAACTGAAGCAAGAGGATATGTTTTCTGATGAAGATGCCACGTATGAGTCTGAAGAGGAGCACAATGAGACATATGCTATCTTGCACTACTTGCTTAATCCAAGAGTGGTGAAAAGAATGGTGCAGCCAACACAAGCAGTTCCAGTTGTTTCTTCAACAGCATCCCAAAGTTCTCAGTCATCGCCACTGCCAAATCAGCAGCCCAATATTATGCCTACTTCATCATTTCCAGGTCGAATTGAACAGAACCAGATGAGGAAGCCGCAGCTGAACCACTCAGCCTAACCTATTGGTACCCAATCATCATCAATGTCACTACCACAGTCCTCTCATGTTTTACCGAATAAAATCTTCATGGAAGTAGCAATTGGAGCTAAATATGGGGAAGGTTTTGAAACATTAGATCAGATGTCCCCCTTAAAGTTGATGTAGACCTTTTAAATGATAGATTACAAGAAGGTCTTCTTCAAAGAATTCAATACGTCATGAAGTCTGATGAATATTATGGGCTTATATTCTCATGGGACAATGTTGTGGCAGTCACTGGATCACTGAAATTGAATGCATGTAGACGACTTGCACCTAAGGAAAGGAGATTCCTCAAGATGACAATGTGCAGAGACTTGTGCTTTATACTAAAATTGAGCTTCAACAAGATAGGCAACTTTTGAGGATGCTGAATAAAATAAATTCCAATTTACCTTTTGTGGATCTTGGGGACAAGATTAAGGCGAGGGGGAGGGTTGTCATGTAATGAGCCACTGGGGAAAGAAGAGAAGCCGAGCCAGGTGAAGATAAGAAGGAAATGGAGGAGGAAAAAAGGCCAACCGAAGGAACTGAAGTGACGTCGTTTTGGTTAAGTAAAACGGTGTTGTTTTGTGTTAATTAGAAAGTAATAAAGTAGTTAAAATTGCCTTTTATTATTGCTTCGGCAAAACAAGACTTTTCTGTTTTGTGGCTATATATACAGCCATGGATGCATCGTGCCTTACAATTGGTGAAAATCTACAATTTTTGCTATGCCATCGATTGATTAATTTCAGTTTCCATCTTCATCTCTTCTCAATTTTATCATTTATCCCTCCCCAATTCTTTTTTATCTTAAATTTGGTTACCATTTCAGCTGATTTCAGCTGGAACATTCCATTGTCTGAGTTATGGTTGTAGTGAGGATCAAAGCCGAATTCCAGCCGTGACACAAGATAATATAAATAACTTTGAATGCAACAAAGGCACATTTGTCTAGTTGAGAAAATTAATTCTTATTTAAACAACATAAAATTGTCTTCTTTGAAAAACAATAATAAACATTATATCATAATCCAAAGCACAAAAAATATAACTTTATATCCCAAAATTTCAGAGAAATTAATAAACCCATAAATTCAGTAAGATATCCTCAAAAAAAAAAAATTCAATGGATGCATATTATAATGTTAAGAATTGGGCAAAAAACAGATTTTTACCTCTTCAACACGAGAGAGATTGAGCTGAAGCCTTGCGTTGATCCATGTAAGAATCTCATTCCTCCCCACAAAGTATGCACTATCCATCATCCCAATATTTGATGCCATTTCTTGAAAAATCAGAAAAGTATCAAAATAAATTCTTCTTCTTCGCCAATTCTTTAAAACTTCTGTCAACGTTCATACGCATTTATGCATAAATCATAATATTAGTTTGGATTTTTGTATTTATGCATAAATCATAAATGGGTAAAGAAAGGGGGAGCGGAAAGTTTGGATTTTTGTATTTCAAATTTTTGGTTGTTATATTAGTTTAAAGTTAATGATGAATTGGGTGGGGAAGAATTGTTATTTATTTGGGTATTTTCCATTTTTTTACACCAAAACAAGAGAAGTGGGGCCCTTGCATAATGAGTAACAATGTTCATCATCAGTGGAGTTATAAATGCGGTTTAGGTAATTCTAAGTGATAGATTAAATAAAATTAAAATGTGAAATTAAATGATTTATTTAATTTCACATATCATTTAACGACGTAGACTGTGTTTGTAATCTCAATAGAGAATGAGTCATGAAAAATAGATAAACCCATAAAACAATGAATGGTCCAAGAATTGTACGGAGAAAATGAAAGCAACGAAAAAACTGAAAAGGTGCATAGAATTAAAACCTTTTGTCTCCTATATTACCGAATTTTTAATTAATCTTGTTACGTGCACGTCAAGTTTAACATAAAATTTTATATCGTGGTGAGTCGACTTTTTTTATACATTGGGTTTAACAATAATTTGAACAATAAATGTCACACATTTTGACACATTATACCGTGTCAATCTTAATGTACATTTTGAATTAACAAATAACCTAATTGTTTTTTAATTCTCAATTTCTCATTTCACTTTTACTTTTCCCAAGCAAGCTTGAGAAACTCGTTTTTCCGTGTGAGTTGCTCATAGTAAAAGCTTAGAAAGAATAGGTTCCATTTTCCCTTTTTCTAAATATCTAATGATGTGAACTATTTCTACCGTTTTAAAAGGGATTATGAGCATGTATAATGCAGTGTTCTAAAATACGAGCATATGCTTCACATATACTCGATATTTTTTCAAAACGCATCACGTATAGGGTATGGGATATATCAGGTGGTAATGCGATCAACTCATTTCGTTGACCACATATGCACGCTTAAACGCTAAAATGCGCACACAATTATGCTAAAATTGTGTCAAAATTAGCCTAGCAAATATCATGCTATTTTTATAATTTAAGAAAAAAAAAAAGTAAATTGATCTCAACAAACTTTAAATTAACCCAAATCATCCAAACTCATTAATTATATACAACAATCTGTAGAATTCTGACTTTAAAAAAAAAAAAAAAAATCATAACAAACTTTTTGTAGAGTTGCAAACTATCTACGCCAAGTTAAAACCTCACTCTTCTTCAATCTTTCTCTAGTTTTACTAGCAAGTGATGCTAGTAATAAACAATTTTTTATTTTTGATGATTGTGATGATGAGGAGAAAGTTAATAATGATATCATGTAATTTATAAAAGATAATAGAAATACTTAAGTTGAAATAAGAGAGTACGATGAAAATGATTTTACATCAGATGATACAAAAGATGAATTGGATGAAGAGGAATTTGAATTAAAATTCGATAAAGAGTTAAAACAAATTTTATAATTTTTTTTAAGTTGATATTCATGTCTAATCTAATTTTATATATAAATTTCAAGTAATTGTAGTATTTTGATATTGAATATTATGTTTTTGTTAAAAATTTGAAAAATATGTATAAATTTCAAGTAATGGTAGTATTTATGATTTTGAGTAATTTTCCTTAAAAAAATTGAAAAAGTCAAGGGAAATGTGATGTAGACCCTCCCACAAGTCCCTCCTAACATAGGCCTGACAGGCAGCATAAACAAAAGTCAAGTAAATAGGTCATGCAAGTCTGGGATCCACAACTCTGACATGTAGAAACTGGATATGATCATCAATAAAAGTAACAGTAGTACCCACATTCCAGAATACCCAAATCTTATTCGACTCATTCTGAACCCAAGTGTCGAAATGCAGGTAACGACGAACAAAATCAAACTTGTTCTCCAAAACCATAGGCTCTAGAATAACCAAAATAAAAACTTGATGAAGTAGAATAAGTTTTCTCAAGCGTCTGCGAGTAGCTACACTAGCTACACTTCTCACATTCCAGATGATAATACTCATTTGGATGTACGTGAAGAGGTCTCTTGTGATCGACTCCTAGTCAACATCTTGGGTAGTGACTTGTTAGTAACTTTCGACTGTCTCTTGCGACTGATCAGAACAAATTCATCATCCTCTGCCCTGTCGGCCATGCCTTCCAAGTCGTCAGATGATGATTGGTGATAGGGGCCATGTTGATGAACTTCCATCATCGTATCTGTGATAGCTTTTTTAGCTGCAGTATTTGCTGTACCCGGGATAATGGGCGGACTTGGAGTGATATTCTCAGAGCTAGGTGGGGCCGAAGTCTACATATAAGGAAGAACAACTAATGTAGCAATAGAAGTATTCAAAGGAAGAACTGTCTGATTAGTGCCGTACTATGATCTGATGGTAGAAAAGTGGAAGTCTATGTTGTTGTAGTGCTGGTGATGGGTGGAGCAATGGAGCAAGTAAGAGTAATATGAGTAGCAAGTGTCACTGATGGAGCAATAGTAGTGGCTGAGCCACTGAGATCAATGGGAGGAACAATATGTTGGATGGCCTTTGAGGTCTCTCCATGTGTACTATCATGTCTCCTCTGACCTCTCTTAACATGTGTCCACCTCATACGAGGAGCTGTCACTACTTCCTTACCCTTTCTCTTATCATTGGACGGAACAGGATCATGACCATGATTGAGGTTACCATTGCCTGGGGCCGTAATAGGTGGAGCAGGTTGGGAACCACTAGAGCATTTCACATCAATGTGACCAAAATGTCTACATCGGAAACAAAAATCTGGGACCTTATCGTACACAACTGACTGCCAATATCCTCCCCTCTTTTCTCTCTCTATCCAAACCCGATCGGGGAGTTTACATTCTAAGTCGACCTCAATACAAATCCTAGCTTCACTAGGTCGTCAGAGGTCACAAGTGCCCAATAGCTTTAGCAATAGAAAATAACGCGCTTTTGGCACGAAAATGAATAGGCAATAAGGGAAATGAGACCCAAATAGGAACAATAGGAGACTCATATTGAGAACTAAAACTAGGGTCCACTTGAAGACTCGCTTAGGACATCCGTCAATGTACCAAGTGGGTTTGAGGAATAATCGTGAATAATCATCCTCATGTGCCATGTGGATAATAATATGTGTATCGTCTATAAAACCAATTTCATAATCACTAGTAAATTTAAAGCGTAAAAAATTGTCGCGAACCTCAACCAAATTAAGGGTTTCAGGTAGACAAATTTACAAACAAGAATGAACACGTATGCCTCAACCAAACACTGTTCATCAGACTCTTCAAAGAATATAGCAAGCTTACCATGGTGGATGTATGGTTCCTTGGAAATCAGACTATGATCTTTAGAATCCTATGGAGCACGTAGTACAGTAGTAAATGATTTCTTCTGACTCCTCTCAACTAGAGTAACAATAGGTTTATTATTGACAGCAGCAACATAGGACCTCGAGGCTTGAGTAGGAATAGGAGCTCCAAAAGGATTAGAATTGTTCCCCAAGTTTCTGGCGTGATGAGATTGATTATGAAGTTCTCTAGCTAAGAGGGTGGCAGCTAAATCAGATTTAAGCTTAAGCTGGGACGGAGGCTCGAAATTGGTGGTGAGATTTGCCAAGCTATTGACCGGAGGCAAGGAAACCTTAGGAGCATTTGGAGGAGTAGAGTTTGGTGGTAGGATCACCTTGTTATGAGTAGAACTTGAGTCACCCGTTTATGAGCTTTCTCAAGATAACTCCGACCAATTTCAATGTTTCGTTTCCACTCTTGAGAGAAGCGTTTTGCTTGAGGGGACTTGGTACTTTCATCGATATCTACAGTATGAGGGAGTAATGGTTGCTGGCCAGTAGCAATCTCAAAATGACTCTTATTGATGGAAGAGCTATTTTGGGCATTGAAACACATCTTAGCCGCATCCAAAAGTTTCACCCAATATTTCTGCAAAGTAGAGATAAAGTGTCAAAAATATTCTTCCAGCATAGAATTGAAGCGCTCCGTCTATCTGTCAGATTGTGGGTGAAAGCTAGAGCTCATGCTCAAAGTCGAAACAAGAAGCTTGAACAACTTGGTCCAAAAAATGCCAGTGAATCGAGGATCCCGATCACTGATGATGTCTTTAGGCAGTCCCTAGTATTTGACAATATGTTTGAAGAAGAGTTGAGCTGTCTGTTTGGCTGATACATACTTGGGCGCTTGCATACTTGGATAGACGGTCTACCACGATATGATGGTGCTAAAATCTCTGACCTTTGGCAAACTAGTAATGTAGTCCATCTATATACTCTCGAATGGTCTAGTTGGGACGGAAAAGGGGCTCCAACAAGCCTGCTTTTTTTTATGATTTGACTTATCTTTCTGATACACAGGGCAAGTCTTCACATAAGTTGCAACGTTGTCCTACATTTGAGGCCAGTAGTGTGAACACTACAGTAGTGCAAAAGTGTGTTTTTTTCCAAGATGCCCTACCCAAATCGTGTCGTGGAATTCTGTGATTAATGACTTCCTCAAATCTCCGCCTTTAAGAGCATAAAGACGGTCTCCTTTAGTCTTTAATAGGCCCTCATCGAGCCAGAGCTAAGGAGTTTTGCCCTACTTGATAAGGTCGACCAAATACTGAGTAGCCAGGTCCTTATCCAAAAGTCTAAATTTGGTCCCTTGTATTTGTAGTAACCGTGCTCCCTGAAAGAGAAGCCACAGAGCAAATGGTGGCCAAGTCGACCAGTGACTAAGAGCATCAACAACATGATTGCTAGATCCAAGACGTTCTAGCATAAAATTGAATTCTGAAAGAAGTTCCTGCCAACGAGCCTGTTCGCTTGATAGTTTCGGTTGAGACATGAAGTAACTCACTACAGTATTATCTGTTTTCACAATAAATGGAGACCCAAGCAGATAATGACGCCATCCCCTAAGGCAATGAACTATAGCCAACAACTCATTTTCATACGCCGAGTAACGCTGTTTTGTCGGATTCAGCTTCCGGCTCTCATACGCTACTAGATGTCCTTCTTGCATAAGGACTCCACCAAGTGCAAAGTCTGAGGCATCGGTATGCACTTCGAAAGGTTTAGTCATATCCGATAATGCTAACATCAGGTTCATCCACGTAGATTTTTTCAACCTTTTGAAAGTATTTTGGCATTGGGATGACCAGTCACAATCCTTATCCTTCTTTGTCAATTCTGTAAGGGGCAATACAATTTCTGAATATCCCTTCACAAATCGGTGATCGTAATTGCATAGCCCAAGAAATGAACGCACATCGTATACATTCTTTGGTGGTTGCCAAACTTTGATGGTTGTAACCTTCTTTGCATCTATGCGTATTTTGCATTGCTCGATGATGTGATCCAAAAAACTGATCGACGTCTGAGCGAATGAGCATTTGGACGGTTTGGCGAAGATTTTATTCTCTCGTAGCCAATTAAAGACCTATCTTACATGTTGCACATGTTCCTCCAATGTCTCGCTATAGATGACTATGTCATCCAGGCACACCACCACAAAATCATCAAAAAAACGTGAAGCGCTTGATTCATCATCGTGCAAAATGTTGCTGGAGCGTTTGTCAAGCTAAAATGCATCACTTTGAATTCAAAAGATCTATATATGATTACTACCGTAGTATTTGCTTCATCTGCCTCCTTGATTTGAATTTGCCAGTATCCGAATCTGTTATCAATCTTTGTATAGTACCTAGCCCAGCTCAGTCGATCGAAACAATCGGCGACTAGCGAGCCATGATAGCATCAGCTTCAGTCATTGCTGCGTTAGCCCTTCGGCTCTTATCTAGTTGGATGTGTAATTCTCGAATTTCTGTCTCTGCCACTTCGACCTTTTCCTCGAGGCCCTCCACGGCATAGGCCAACCTCGTGGTTGCCATCTCAAGCGCATCCACACGTTGTTTCGTATTCCTCTTTTGAACATCTACCACCTCTGTGGCGTTCGAGGAATCTGGATCCATTGCTTTCTTTTTTCGAGGGTCTTGAGCCGTAACTCTAATACCAACTTTCACGGGTTACCTTTCTTCTTGACATAGAAAGGGACATCGTGCGGCAGTAATATGCTCCGCTAGACTATCTTCTGCATTCTCTCAATCATTTTGGGACGAAAGAAAATTTGATTACAATTTAAAGAAAGCTTGCAACATGAAATTAAAACACATTGAATATAACTTGATTATTGATTGCTTAAAAGTTAGAAATTACAATAAATTGAAAGCAGAAAATTACAATGGCTAGTGCAGGAGGCGAACACTAGAAAATTTGAAAATATTCGAAAGACTAATACCCCCTATAATAGCAATCGGAACAAAAACCCAAGTGACAGGAGTAGACGTTTAAAATCTCTAGAATCATACTAAATTTTTTTTATTTCTAACCATTTTACAATTAAAATAAAATATTTACAATTTGCGGTCGAAGTTGGGCAAACTGTAGCTGCTATAGGGTCGCAAGGTTTAAGTAAAGCTGTGGTCCGTGACTCTATGACTTGATTTCTTGAGCACGGTTAAGTCGACTCTACCATATTTTTCTTTCTTTTTTTTTGATTTTTTTCTTACATTTGATGCACAATGAGTGTTTGGTTTCAAATGTTATATGTTTGGCAAAATTATAAGTTCCTTTTATAATTTGAAGTTTCAAATACTGATTGATTTTAATTATATTATTTACCCACTAATCACTTTTTTTTTTAGATCAATTATTCCTGTTCGAAACCATTAGGCCCCACATTCATTAAACTGAGTTTTTTCAAGGAAAATAATGTTAGATATTTATATGTAATAAATATATATTATTTGAAAGAATTAATTAGACTAAATAAGATGTCCACTTGGTGAAAAGTGTGAAAATTATGTGTGGAGTCCACGATTTGATTCATATATGCGATTATTAAAAAATCTATGATTGAGTCTTAGGCTCACGAGCTTTGTCGATTAAAATAATATTTTTATTTATTTTAATCATTTTCGAATTTTCTTATGGTGTAAAACTAGCCAATAAATAAAAATTGCAATTATTCTCTAACTCGTGGTGGACAATATAGACGCGTCTACTTTTTGAAGACACATAAAAAATTATCATTTTCGTATTATGTGATTTTTCATACTCGAATTTTGTATTTAATTTTTTTTTTTGGAGCATACTTGAGAGTTATGATATTTGTGGTTGCTGCATAAGTAATTTGATTGTTGGTATCCTGTGAGTAATTAGCGAAAAAGGTCGTAGCACTTAACAACAGACAATTTCATTTTAGGATATCGTGTTTTTACGAGACTCGATTAATCGATAAATTTTACTTTTTGCATTTTACAATTTTTCAAATTACCGTAACTAATTATTTTCTAAAAATGTAAAGTGAAATTATTTTAATTAGTTGCTATGTTCACAATAGATACACTAGTTCATGTTGATTTTTTAAACAATAATAATGAGATGAGCTTTCTCGTTTGTATTCCCTGTCTATATTTTTTTTCTTTCTATCTTATTATATAATTTTCTTGTTTCCACTAGAAGTGATGGCAAAAAAAACTCTTCCCTCACCCGATCCCGATGTGACGGGTTGGCAGGGCTCGAAACTGTCCAATGAAGAATTAAAAAAATAATTAACTACAAATTAAAAAAAAAATTAGTTAACTGAATTTTTTTTAAAAAAATAAAATAAAAATAAACGGGCAGAAAATGGGTTAGACCCCTATCGTCCCGAATCCGTCCCGCTACAATCTCTATCCACCACCTCTTGCACGAGGGACGGGGTATTCATAATAAAATAATTGAAAAGACTGTCAAAAACAATAGGAGCCTATTGAAAAACAACCTTGCTGTAATTGCATAATTGGTACACAGTAAGAAAGTTGTGTATCTACAATTAGTATTTTTGATTGAAAAATACTTTAAAATCGCATTACTACCAGTTCTCCATTTCCTTCTCCAACCTCCGAAATACAAGCATCCATGGAGTCTCTCAGTCTCTTCAAGGGCTATGGCAAAGTAAAACCCTCAGAAGACCCAAATTCCTTGCCTAATCAACAAAAGGCCATACCCCAAACGCGTCGCAAAATCATTGCCATCACTTTAACCGTTTCATTAACCCTAATAATCGGCGCCGTCATCGGTGCCGTCATCCATGAGTCAATCGCCGAACCACCCGAGTCCGAAGAAGGACTCGTCTCCAACTCCGCCGAGTCACTCAAAACTGTCTGCGCCGTGACTCGTTACCCAGACTCTTGCTTCTCCTCCATCTCTTCACTAAACAAGCCACTCACTGCGAATCCTTTGAACTTCTTCAACCTTTCTCTTCAAGCCACGGTGCGAGAACTCTCGAACCTAACTTCTCTTCCTAAAGAATTGATCTCGAAGTCAAACGACAAGCCGACTGAGTCGGCGTTGAAGGATTGCATCAGTTTGTTCGACGAGGCGCTGAGTCAACTCAACAGATCGTTCGAATTGATGAAGGTGGGCCCGGGGGAGAAGGTGTTGACCGAAATGAAGATCAGTGACATTCAGACGTGGATTAGTGCCGCCATTACTGATCAGGATACTTGCCTGGAAGGGATCGGTGAGATTGGATCAACGGTTCCGAATGAATTTAAGGTGAAGGTGCAAAAATCCCAGGAGTGCATGAGCAACAGCTTAGCAATTCTCAATAATATCCAAAGCCTATTCGATAAGTTTGGCCTCAAGATGCCTTGATTCCTTCAACACGTTTTGATTCCTTCAACACGTTTGAGTAGACTCTTTGCCATATCGTTTCTTTTTCTTTTTTAATTTTTTTCTTGTATTTGTACAATGAGTGTGGGGTTTCAAATGTTATATATGTTTAGGTAAATTATAAGTTGCTTTTGAAATATTGATTTTAATTATATGCTCACTTGCTAAATCACATATTTTTTTGAGATAGATCAAGTCATGTTGTATCACTCGCACCAAACATTCGTGTAAACATCATTTCTTTTTCAAAATCCAAATTTGTACGAGGAGTCGTAGGGAGACGTCGTTCACAACGCCTAATATAATTATATATCACAATAGCTAGCACGATCATCGTCCAAAATAAACCTAAATGTTCTCGTTGGATTCGACGTTGATTCCTCGTGTAGCCATCTTACGCACTATCATGATAAATAAAAACCCAATAAAAAACATATAAATTAAATATTATGGTTAGATAAATAATTAATAAATTTAATCATTCGATCACATTTTATATTACAATTATACAATTTCAACAAACGCCTACAAAATTCGAACAACAACAACAATCTATTTCTCCAATAGAGCTCCGACAAATAATGTTAATATCTGCAAAATGTTAATAGTTAATAAGCAATATTTAAATAACCTAATATTGTTGATGACATTTTAGTTTCTAACAAAAAATGGATAAACATCATCAAGACTCTACAAACTAAAAGGTAAGTTAAGAGTTGGCGTTGTCAAAATAATAGGTTGGGGATTAAGCAATTTGATCATATCATAATAGAAAAAGAAAGAGATTGATTGAAAGGAAATAAAAAGAAACAAAGAGATGCCAGTTTTTAGATAGTTATGTCAAAGTAGGGAGTGTAAATAATAATAATAAAAAAAAACTACACCTTTATTATCAAATATGTTAAATCTATTACACAAGCTTAAATTCAAGAAACATTAAGAACATGTTTGGTAACAATTAAAATTGAAAATATAGTCGTTATTGGATCTCACCCGTCTAATAAAAGTCAACAGTAACGACTAGTTTTTCAATTTTAATCCAATTTTAATCTCTACCAAACGGGCTCTAAACATGATAGTGGAGCTTTATTTGATAGAAGCATTGTTTATTCCTTTTGACACAATTGTCAGACTCTTTCCATGAAGCACCCAAGGTTTCTAATTAGGCACAAGATATTACGAACGCTTGAACAATTAAAGTCATCCGACCAAAAGCAAGAGATTATACCATCCCATGCTCCCTCTTCGCATGTATTCGGTTTCAGGCTCCTACCTCGACAAGAAAATCATAAGCTAAAATTCAAATTCATCTAACATCACACAAGTTTAAAATTATAAAATTCCAAGAAAAATACCCATTAAATATAAGGTAAGAAATATAATTCCCAGACATTTTGGCAGTATCGCTAAACCAAAATATAAATATACCAATATATGACCCCGAAACTGATGAACAAATTTAAAAAAAATAAAAAATTGAACTAACAACTTGGACAATACAATCATAATCCACAAATTGTATATACACTTATTAGTGTTAACCCAATAATATCATTTCTGAAAGTGACATAGCTTGTCATTTCTAATTAAATCATCTATATCAAATATTTTTCAAAAATAATTTACGTATTGTGCTTGTTTCTTCCGTCTTTGCCTCATCAACAATATGTGAGCTGAAAATCCAATAGTACATATGCTATTATGAACTCTCCCTTTCTCTCCATCCACATAACTTCCTCTATGGGTTCTTCAATCTTGAATTCATCCTGCAGCAATTAAACGTACAACATCTCCATTAACATGAAAGTAAATGACCAAAATTATCAAATAACATCTCTAATAAGGAAATTGAAATTGAGAATGATTACTTCATGAGCACAATGATACACAATAATTCTGACAAAATCCACAATCATAGATTGAATAACATAATTGAACAAGAAATCATATTTGACAATTCAAATCAAATTTAAATCTTTAACCAATTTAATAATTTTAACCATAGACACAAGATACAAATCATACACCCAAAATGTAAATAAATACTAGCGTAACAATGTATGTCTTCACCTAAGAATTTGAAACTATCAAGAATTTGGAGTTCCATCTTATAAGGTCAACCTTATTAAGAGGAGTAACACAAATCCTCATAAGTTGATCTATATTTTCATCTTTATTCGATGTGAGATTTTATCCCTTAACATGCCCTCGCAAGATGGTAGCTCATTTGGGTAGGCTAATCTTGAAATCTATATACTAATTTTTTCTAAATTTTAATCAGATCAAATTGCTCATTGTAGTTATCATGTCACGACATTGAGGTTACATCTTAAAAGGTCAACCTTATTAAGAGGAGTAGTAAAAAACCTTATAAATTAGTTTATATTTTCATCTTTATTCGATATGTGATTTTATCGTTTAGCAGAAACAATTACAGAAAAATCATAAGGTCCATAGCTATTGTTTTTCTTTTCAGATGAAATTATGACTTTATACTAGAAAAAAGAAAAAGAAAAACCAGAACTCAATCTTTTTTTCATTCAAAACACTTTTAACGGGTCCTCTAATTCACAATTTCACAATGGATTCTAGTATACAAGTATGCTAATAGTTCAATATTCTCCCGTTGATAAATCTCATCTAGCTCTGCCCACACTTACAAACTTTCCCAGGAAACTATGGTATATCACGAACTAAGATTTGAGCTACAATGTAGGCAATGTGAGACACAATATACTCAATTGTATACTGATGTTGGAGACTATTATGCTCATGGACCAATCATTAGGGCGAGCAAGTTTGAAGAAGCAGAGGTTGTCCACCAGATACAGAATTGGGTAGTTGAAAACTATAAGTTCCAATGATAATATTTTGTGACTAAATTGAATGATAAGAATTTCTGGAGAAATGTTTGGTGTTGGTCTTTATGAGCACTACAGGAGCATTCTTTAAATTTTTGTTAGAATTCTCGTCTTTTTCATTTACTACCTTCGGTCCATATCCCAAGTAATCAAATTCTGTAGTTTGCTCGTTCCTTAATATTTCCTTTGGCGATCTTGACTCATGGATCAAAATTGATTGACTGTACATTTTTCTCTTACACACAAATACCATTTGTTCTTTACTTCATCTATGTGGAAGAAATGTGCACACAGATTTGTTAATTTTCAACTAGATATTGAGGTTGTAATGGACGATGAATCAAAGGGGAAATGTTATACAAAGATCGAACAAGAATATACAAATCGAAGAATCTTAAAACCCTATTACAAGCGAATTCACCTTAATACATCAAACTATACAAAATAACCACTGAACATCAAAGTATCACAAATATAGGCTCTGAGCCATCTCCTTCTACACAGTGAGGCCCAAGTCACACACAGTAACCCTCACGAAACCACCAAGTAAACTAAGGTTTCTCCAATGAGACCAAACGATAGAACCACTACCAACTACACACACATCTCACACGAGATTTCACACATAAATCACCCTCTTGAAACAGATTCAAGAAATACATCAAGAAGAAGATGAAAGAACGAGAGCACTCATAAATCTCCAAAAGAACGAGAGAAAAATAGAAAGAATAGAATGAATCTAGAAACCATTAGAATACCTAACAAATATCAAGGCCTCGAGATTAGTAGCGTCCATCCAATGGCTCAGAAAAACTCAACAGATTTAATTTGGGCTTGGTATACCTCGGCTCACTTCAGTTATATGATATTATGGAATGCGCCGAAAGGCCAAATCATCACTGCCTAAAGTGGACTGGATTCTGGCATCATAACCCACAATCTCCACCTTGATTCTCGTGGTTAATCAGGTAGCTAATTCTACTCTACACTAGGTAAAACAGCTTCCAGTGATCACCATCTAAAGCATCAAGTCCAGAATTGTTACCTACACTCAACAAATTACCAGTATCAATTTTCAACATTTGCAAACATGATTTAAACTTGGCTAAAGGCAATACCTTAGTACCCATATCAGCTGGATTAAATTGAGTAGCAATTGTCTCAAGTAATAAGGACAATATCTCTTATGAAATGTAACTTAACATCAATATGTTTTGTTCTTTCATGAAAAATTGGGTTTTTACATAAATGTATTGCACTTTGACTGTTAGAATATAATGCAACAGGATTAGACAATTCATTAATTTCAGACAGTAAGTCTTTAAGCCACAAAGCTTCCTTTATGGCCTTCATTGCAGCCACATATTCAGCCTCAGTTGTTGACAAGGCTACAACATGTTGCAATTGTGATTTCCAACTTATACATGTTCCAGACAAAGTAAAAACATATGATATATTAGACTTTCTATTGTCAACATTACCAGCAAAGTCATAATGAACAAAACCTTTAAGCACAACACCATTATTGCAGACACTAAAACACAATCCTAAATGCGAAGAACCTTTCAAATACCTTAATAACCATTTTAATGCAGTCCAATGTTCTAAACCAGGATTAGCCATGAATCTTCAAAGATTACTAATAGCATGAGCCACATCAGGCCTAGTGTAAACCATGGTATACATCATAGATCCTACAACATTAGCATAATGAATCTTTTTCATTTGTCTAACATCAGATTCGTTTACAGGACATTGATCTTTACTCAATTTAAAATGGCTAGCAAGAGGTACAGACACATATTTTGAATTATGCATAGCAAATCTAGTTACCAATTTATCAATGCATGCAGTTTGTTTCAAAATCAGAATATCATGCCTTTTCCTAGTTATTTCCATGCCTAATATCTTCTTAGCATGTCCAAGGTCTTTCATTTCAAATTCAACACTCAAAGATCTTTTAATTTCATTAATGACATACATGTTATGTCCAATTAGAAGCATACTATCCACATATAAGAGTATAAAAGTAAATAGCATTTTCATAATCTCTTTTAAGGTACAAGCAATGGTCAAATTCACTTCTAACAAAACCAACAGAAGAAGCATAAGTATTAAACCTTGTGTACTATTGTCTTAGTGATTGCTTCAAACCATATAAATACCTTTTTAACAAAAATACATAATCAGATTTTGATTTATCAACATATCCAGGTGGTTGTTTCATATAGATCACTTCATCAAGATCACCATGTAAAAATATAGTTTTTACATCCATTTGTTCAAGTTCAAGATTATAATGAGCAACAAGAGCCAACATAACTCTAATGGTAGTATATTTAATCACAGGGGAAAAGATCTCATTATAGTCTAAACCTTTCTTTTGAGTAAAACCCTTAACAACCAATCTTGCCTTAAATCTTATAGGCACCTTCTCAGTGCTACCTTCCTTAATACTAAAAATCTACTCGCAATCAACAAGGGATTTACCAGCAGGTTTAAGAACTAAAATTCAGGTACCATTCTTAATCAAGGAGTCCATTTCATCATTTATAGCAATTTGCCATTCTTTAGATTGCTGACTGGAGATAGCCTTATCATAAGATTTTAGTTCTCTAAAGGGTAAGCCTTGATAAGAGAGTAAAGCTAAAGTCGGTAGTCTCTATACCTTATATGTTCTCTAATATGATATGATCTGGGATAGAAAATCACTTGGTTGAGCTTTAAAGTCCAAATTGAAGAAGTTGACAAACCAAGGTTCAAGTTTCATAAAGGGCTTGGGAGCCAAAACGAGTTGGATTCAATGTTTGGAAGACATTTGAAAAGAAAAAGAGCAGCGTGGACGAAAACGGACATAACATTTAGGTCGGTTGTCGGATTTTCGCCCATAAGTACATTCTAGAAATTATACACAAGGCTACTCAAGTTCATGGTACTTTTGGGCTTGCGATCGTACAGAAACAGGTCGAGAACAATTTGCCGAGAATTTTAATTTTACACGAATTTCCTTATTTTGTTAGAATTTTAGTTTAGGTAAGATTCTTGTAATCTTTAAAGTGATATTTTCATATTTTCATATTTTCCTAGGTTTAGTATAAATAGAAAACTTTATTTCATTGTAAAAGAGAACATTTTTGTCATAATGAAATATTGAGATTTTCTTTCTTCTTGTTCTTCATGAATATTAGAACTTATCAAATATAGAGCTTGTTCGGTCGGGCTTAAAATCCAATTAAAATTGAAAATATATCCGTTATTGGGTCCCACTCGTCTAATAAAAGTCAACAATAATGGTTAGTTTTTCAATTTTAATCCGATTTTAATATCTACCGAACACACCCATATTATTATATTTGTGGCGTTCAGACACCCTTTGCGGTGTTTGCAAATCGAGGTTCGTTGGTTTTGTAATTAAGAGGTCATTCAAATTTCGTTTTTGTTTGGTTGCTTGGTTCAATAATTTGCGGGTAGAGATTTTACCATCTACAACCTGAATTTTGGGATTTCAAAGTGTTTTTAATTAATTCAGCGATTTCCACGTTGATTCCGTACCAGGGTTCACATCATTTGGTATCAGAGCTTGGACACCAGATTTAGGTTCTATCTTATCTTTTGTTTTGAGTCTTTTGTTATTCGTTTTTTGTGTTCTTGTATTTAGTAATATTTTTGAGTCTTAAATCCAGAAAACTTTTTTTTAAAAAAAAAGAAGAATCAAAAATTATTTTTGGGCTAATCTAGCATCCAAACTGACTTTCGTTTGTTTTGTTGATCTTGTAGTCCAATTTTGAGTTTATCAAAAAAAAAATTTGTTCATCCGTACGGTACTGTAGTCCGATTTTTTTTTGATTTATTTGGGAAGTTGACACTATCATATTATCTATCCAAAATCCATTTATATTCATTCCAATTCAAAAATTCTAGAACCACTTTCTTGAATTTAAATATCACTCATCCAATTATGAAATTTTTTTCTCGAGTTTTATTGATTACGCCTACGTAAATGATGAATTATGATTGAAGATTTATTTTTCAAACTCGATGTTTTGTGGGTAGTACGGTATGCAGTTTGACTATTGATAAGGAGTACATATCAGATTTGGTTAGTATCATGATGGTGGAAAAATTGAGATTACCTTTGCAACAACACTCTAGGCCTCATAAGATGACTTGGTTGAAGGAGTGTTGGAAGGTAGATGTGACCAAGCGGGTTTTATTAAATGTCAACATTGGGAGATATAGTGATGAAGTTTGGTATGATGAAGTTCCATTAAAATCTTTTCATATCTTGTTTGGGAGACCTTGGATGTATGAGAAGAAGACTATTTATGATATGGAGAGAAACATGTATATGTTTCTTCAAGACGGGGTAAAAATCACTCTGGCTGGGTTGACATTCGAACAATCCTTTACAGACCGATGGAAGGTGAGAGGTGAGGCAGAACGGGAAAAGCAAGAGAGGGAGATGATCACACCTAAGAAAAACACCGAAGTTGAATTGTAAGAGGAGTCCAGAAATAGGAAACTTGAGATGGAGGATGGTGGATTGAAAAATACATTGATATTGAGGAGAGTGAATCAATTAAAGAGGAGGAGCATGAGCAGACTGGTATAAAAATTGTAGAGATGGTTCAACAAGAGAGTGAGAAAATAATAGAAGAATGTGTAGAGCAAATTGTTGAGAATATTGTGGGAATGAAGAGCAGAATTCCATAATTCATTGTTACGCATGATATGATGGAGACGATACATTATGAGTACGAAGACCCATATCTCATTGAGGAGGAAACTAACAAATTCAATCGTGTTTTGCTTAATTCCTTCTTTCAAGTTGATCATTGTATATGGGAGTTCATACAATAACATTTATGGCTAATTAAATTTGTGCTGCATTATATCCATACTTGGAAAATGGATGGGTACCATGTATTGATCTTATGCCATGGGAGAAATTTTTTTCCATTTGATCCAGGTGGTGCAGTGATAAGTTGGGTAGCAGGTTGGTTATCTCCTATGCAATCACAAGGCACGGATTCAGGACGAATTCTTTTCGAAGAGAGAGATGATGATATGATCCGGGATAGGAAATCACTTAGTCGAGTTTTGAAGTCCAAATTGAAGACGTTGACAAGCCAAGTTTCAAGTTTCGTGAAGGGCTTGGGAGTCGAAACCAGTTGGATTCAAGGTTTGGAAGACATTTGAAAAGAAAACGAGCAGCGTGGACGAAAACGGGCATAACTTTCAGCTCGGTTGTCGAATTTTCGCCCGTGAGCACATTCTAGAAATGGAACGAAATTCTGCACAAGACTACTCGAGCTCATGATACTTTTGGGATTGTGATCGTACAAAAATAGGTCAAGAACAATTTGCCAAGAATTTTAATTTTACACGAATTTTCTTATTTTATTAGAATTAGTTTATGTAAGATTCTTGTATCTTTAAAGTGCTATTTTCATTTTTCCATATTTTCCTAGGTTTAGTATAAATAAAAAACTTTATTTAATTGTAAAAGAGAATATTTTTGCCATAATGAAATATTGAGATTTTCTGTCTTCTTGTTCTTCATGAACATTCGAACTTATCAAATATATTATTATATTTGTGACGTTCATCCCTAGAACTTATCAAAGAATTAGACACCCTTCGTGGCGTTCACAAATCGAGGTTCGTTGGTTTTGTAATCAAGAGGTCATTCAAACTTCGTTTTGTTTGGTTGCTTGGTTCAATAATTTACGGGTCGAGATTCTACTATCTACAACTTGAATTTTGGGCTTTCCCGACATTTTCAATTAATTTCACGATTTTCATGCTGATCTCGTACCCGGGTTCACGTTATAATATCTCTCATAATTCTATCCCTAGTCAATTGATAGTCATTTTCTTGCTTTTCTACATCATCTCGAACCCCATTTTCTTCTCTGTCATCACTCAGATTTTCATTTTTAGCCTCTGTCTCAACCTATTCAGCATCAGCAGGTTGAGAAGGTAAGCCAAGCTTCACCTGCAACTTGGTCCTATCACCTTCTATCCTTTCAACAGACTTATCAGACCCTTTTCCTCTTGAACATGGCATGTTTTGCTCATCAAAAGTGATATCACTGCTAGTAATGATCTTAAAACCACTAGATTCTCTATTCCACAGCCTATAACCCTTCACCCCATCAACCTAAGAAAACACGTTTCTGGGTCCTAGGTTCTAATTTCCCTAAATTTTGGTGAGAATAGGTTGTACATCCAAAAACTCTCAAATGTGAGTAATCAGGAGCAGATCCAGTCCATTGCTCTTCAGGTGTCTTATCACCTAGAGCACTAGAAGGGGTTCTATTAACAATGTAAGTGGCTACCATCAAAGCTTTTCCCCATAAGGTTTTGGGTACACATGAACCAATTAGCATGTACCTAACTTTCTCTAATAAAGTTCTATTTATCCTCTCAACCACCCCGTTCTGCTGAGGGGTATAAGGAGCTGTTTTATGTCTCTTAATACCATTCTCAGAACAGAAAAGGTCAAACTCGGCATTACAAAACTCAAGGCCATTATCAATCATAAAAGTTTTAATCTTCTTCCCAGTCTGGTTTTCTATTAACAGTTTCCAGGCTCTAAACTTCCCAAAAGTCTCAGATTTGTGTTTCAACAAGTAAACCCAAACCTTCCTAGAAAAATCATCAATCAAGGAAATGAAATATATGTTTCCTCCTTGAGTGATAGTGGATTAAGGTCCCCATAAATCAGAGTGAACATACTCAAGAACAGATGTAGATTTATGTTTCCTAGTGTTAAAATGCACCATACGTTGTTTCCCTAAGTTGCAGTTTTCACAGAAAAGAATTCTAGAAATAGAATTCTTCCTAAAAGCCCCCTTCTTATAAAGAATGTGAATGCCCTTCTGACCTACATGTGCTAGTCTCTTGTGCCACTTTAAAGTGGCACCAAGTTTAGCACTAGAAGACTAAGCAACCTCATTAATAACAACACTAGCCTTAGCAACATAAATCCAATTTCTCTTAATGGCTTTAAACATCACAAGAGATCATCTCATCACCTCCAATAAACCATCACCCACCTTACCTAAAAAACCTAAATCATCCAAACTTCCCATTAAAATCAGGTTCCTAGATAGTTCAGGAACATATCTTACCATTTCCAAGGTAAAGATATAGCCATTTTCAAATTCAATGTAATTTCACCTATGCCCTCAACTCTACATGCAATATTGTTGCCCATCACAACCTCTCCACCATTGAGCTCCTTAAAAGAATTAAACCAACTCCTTTTAGGAGACATGTGGAAAGTGCAACCAGAATCTAGGATCCATTCCTAGATCTGATTCTCACCATTAACAATATTAGCAGAATCACAACTAATTGAAGGCTCAGTCACCACATAAACATATACAGAATTAGAGTCATTAGGTTCAACTAAATTTCCTTCATTAATTCCTTTATTCTTTATTTCATTCATTCTTTTAAAATAATCTTTTATGAAGTGTCCAGATTTTCCACATTTATAGCACTTCTTATTCCTAGTCTTAGACTTAGATTTGCCTATACTCTTAAATTTCTTCTTATTATTGTTTCCTTGATTGTTAAAACCTTCTTGGTTTCCATTAAACCTATTTTGGGTCATCCCCCTAACAAACAAAGTCTCAGATCCCCCATTTCCTCTTTCAGATCTAAGTTCAAGCTCTCTACTCCTCAAAAGAGTTAATAACAATCTCAGTAGTCAAGGCATCCTTGTCATATTTAATGGCATACTTGACCTTTTTGTAGGTCTCAGGAATGTAATTCAAAAGGACAACAGTCTTATACTCATCAGAGACTTTCACCATCATTGGTGATATCTTGAACCAACTTATTGAAGGTGTCAAGATGATCTTCTATGTCTTTAGAGGTATCTAACTTAAAACTAAAAAACCTCTCTAACAGAAACATCTTATTAGGTAAGGATTTTCCAAGGTAAAATTTCTCTAATTCATCCCATAATGTCTTAGCATTATCTTGTTTTTCAAATTTCCTTAAAACTTGATTAGACAAATGCAAGAAAATAGATATACAAGTTCATCAGCTTCAAGAATTTGGTCAGCTGTCATAGTTTCAGGAAAAGTTTGTGTTATGGCTTTAGCAATTTTTTGTTGAACTAAAACACCTTTCATCTTTTGTTGCCAAATGAGAAAATTCCATTTTCCATAAAAAACACCAAGAATATTCATGGTTTTATTAATCAAGAATAACACAAAGTATTTCAAGAGAATTTTAAAACTTTGACAGCTAATGCACTTAAGAAAAAGGTAAGTTGATCTACACAAATAGACAAAAGGGGAATAGGTCACAATGAACAAGCAGTAAGCAATTGTCACAGTTATTCAAGATTTACAAAAAAAATTCTAGGTAACAACACAAAAAAGAAACAAAGATATAAGCTAAAATGATAAAACAGGTATAAACAATGTATAAAGCAGGTTAGGATCAAATAAGTAGAACTATAGAAGCACCAAGAATGAACAAGTTCACCAGGATTCCATGAGAATCATGTTCTCAGGTCAAGGTTCAACTTGATCACTCCACAACGAGAATATAAATATCAAATCAGACACAGAAAATATATAGTTCAGGGTTAGAATGTGCAAACCAGAGGGTAGCTAATGATTAGCTACCAACTCAACCGTCTTAGTACAGCAAGGAGACATAAAAGTCACAGTAGGGAGATGGTGTTCCACCAGAAACCACAAAAGGAATTAAGAATTGAAGAAGCCCCAAACACAGAGAGAACCTCAATCGAACCAGAAATCAAGAACACGAACACCCGACAAGACTCCCACACCCAGTACTAAGAATGAGTATCCTCAAACCTCCAAGAATCAAAGGAACAGAAAACTAGGGTTTCCAAATTTCAGGTGATCAAGGGAAGAAGTCTGAAAATTAGTTTTCCAGCCTTCAAACGCTCGATTGAAGACCCAAGAATAGACAAATAAAGCTCTGATACCTTTGTTATACAATGATCGAACAAGAATATACAGATCGAAGAATCTCAAAACCCTATTACAAGCGAATTCACCCTAATACATCAAACTATACAAAATAACCACTGAACATCAAAGTGTCATAGATATAAGCTCATAACCATGTCCTTCTACACAGTGATGCCCAAGTCACACACAATAACCCTCACGAAACCACCAAGTAAACTGAGGTTTCTTCTCCAATGAGACCAAACGATAGAACCACTATCAACTACACATACACCTCACATGAGATTTCTCACAGAAACCACCCTCTTGAAACAAATTCGAGAAAAACATCAAGAAGAAGATGAAAGAACAAGAGCACTCAGAAGCCTCCAGAAGAATGAGAGAAAAACAGAAAGAATAGAATGAATCTAAAAACCATTAGAATATCCAACAAATATCAAGGCCTCTAGTTTAGTAGCGTCCATCCAATGGCTTAGAAAAACTCAACACATTTAACTTAATGGACCGAGTATTGGGCCTGGTAAACCTAGGCTCACTTTAGTTATATGATATTATGGAATGGGTCGAAATGCCAAATCATCATTGCCTAAAGTGGATTGGATTCTGGCATCACATCCCACATGAAGAGATTTGAGTATCTATATACAAACTTAAGGTGGCGTGGTAGGAATGTCTAAGGTATAATTGTTAGCGTGAACCATTACTCTCAAACATCACATAGTAAAATACCATAAAATTAGCTCTTCCTAAATAAGTTCTGCTGCACTGCAAGTGAAGAACACTTGTTTTACTGTCAATATTCATTTATTTTATTTTTATCTTGGAAGTTTTTTTTAATAAGAGTTCTTGAATTGTTCAAGGAGTTCGTAATGAAGATTAAGTGTTGCAAAAATAAAAAATAAAAAAAAAATAAAATAAAATAAAATTAGTATGAGAATTACTACATAAAATGACGTATTGAAATACTCACATGAAGAATATGTTAAGAAGGCATTAAGCATGTTGAAGATGAGTAATGCAAAAATTAGTGAATACTCCTTTGGCTAGTCACTAAGACTATCCAATGAGTTGTTAGCCTGTATAGAGTAGGAGCGAGCTTATACGGTCAAGGTGCTTTAAACATCTTCTATGAACGTAGTAGGAGTTGAAAGAAAATATACGAGTAATCCAGGTAAACAACATTGGGATGTAGTAAAGTGGATTATCAAGTACTTGAAAGTTACATTAGATTCAGCAACATGTTTCACAAAATCAAACTTAGGATTACATGACTATGTAGATGCTAACATGGTCGAGGATATTGATGGCATGAAGAGTACTACTAAATATGTATACACTTTGAGTGGTACAACAATTAGTTGAGAGTCTAAGTTTTAGAAGATAATTTCTCTTTCTACTACTAAGGCAGAGCATGTCGTTATAGTCGAAGCTTCAAAATAGATGACATGGTTGTAGTCTTTCTAGGAGGAATTGGGTTACAAAAATGGGAATAGTGTGATGTATTGTGACAACCAGAGTGCTATTCACTTAGCAAAAAAATTTGTTAATCATGCAAAGATGAAACATATACATGTTACAAATCACTTCATTAGATCGATTTTGGAGAATGAAATCTTGACACTTGAGAGTATTTAAAGGTGTTAGAATCCACTTGACATGTTGGCAGACTGTACCAATCGAAAAATTGAAGTTATGTACAACTTTAGTTGGACTTTTCTCTTGAGGATTGATGATGAAATATTCTCCAACTGGAAGATTTTTAAGTTATGAAGCATAATTATTGTCTTTGTGCAGAGTTCGTATTGATTGACCTTCGTGGTAAGGTGGCTATCTTTAGGGTTTTGTATTATCATAAAAAGAGAGAGAGAGAAAGAGCATAGAGAAAATACTTGTAAATTTCTTCTCACCATAGTTAATTGCTGCAAATGTAGATGCGGATATAGTTAGAGATGACACAAAAGCTCGCCGGCTCGGGCTCGGTTACAATGAGCCAAGGCTCGGGCCGAGCCTCATTTTTTGGCCAGGCTTTGCTCGGCTCGACTTCGAGCCCAAAAAAGCTCTGCACAAAAAAGCTCGAGTTGAGCTCGAGCTTTTTTCTTTAATTTATAATACGTATAAATCGTACAAATTTTAAATTTTTTAAGTAAAAAATATAGATTTGACATTAAAAAAAATAAAAAAATTGAGCCGACCGAGGCTCGGCTCGGACTAAAAGCTCGGGCCGAGCCTTATTTTTTTTTGACTGGGCTCGGCTTGGGCCAAAAAAAACTCAGAACAAAAAAGCTCGAGCCGAGCCCAAGTTTTTTTTTTCTGCTCGAGCTCGGCTCGGCTTGTTGACATCCCTAGATATAGTTTTACATTGAGGTGGACATCTATAAATTTTATGTTTTCTTGTAGGTTTATTTTCTTTCTGCAATTTTATTATTCTCGATGGTATAGACTTAAAAGTTTCTAATTCTCAACAAATTACTATGTTTGAGCAAGAGGATGCCTTTTAATTGCTCTAATTTGAATGCCTTTGATCTTCTCATTTGGAAACTCATTCACAAAAGCTCAAATCTTTCTCAGTAGAGAAATCGAAGTCCGATAAATAATAGTGATTTGATAAATGAAGCCAAAAAGGTTATTTTTATAGTGACTATGCCATTGCCTCATTTCCTTTGATACGTTTTATAATTAACATCTTTTGCCAACTAACTTCCCCAATGTTATCATTAATCCGGCTAAAGAACATCGGTAAATTGATTCAATTATGAATTATTTTGTCACTTAATTAAGATTCTTATAACGTAAGTATATGGACAAACGGGTCAAACTTTTTAATTTTTGAATGTAAGGGGCCAACTTTCACAAAATATAAATTGGCTAGCTTAAAGTGTTAGGCAAAGTTTGCTTCACCTCAAATATTTCATTATTTTTACACAAGTGAGAATTGTCAAATATAAGGGTTTGATTTTGAGAGCTTTTCTAACATTATTTTTTTAAAAAATAGTTATTTTCAACTATATAATTTACAAGATTCATGACTTTTCCCAACATTTTAATCATACTTTTCCAATTTTTTTTGTCATTTGAAAAAATCTCTCCCAAGCAAACGCTAATAAATATGCCGGACGTTTGATAGACGGCTCATTGGGATAGATGTAGATGAAGAATACCTCCCTTAGCTTTATCTGAAGTTTTCTCCTCACAAAAATATAATAATAAGAAAATAAAAGAAAACTCAGAGTTTAAAACTCATGTACTAAATTTAATATTTAACCAGATATTGAGGACTAAAGCTGCAAACCACAATACAAAATTTCCCCAAATATTTTTCCTTTCCCTTTTCCTCTAACCTAACCACCCAACGGACTGCCGCTAGCATTTACAAATTTCCCAGTCGTCCTTTAATCCCTAGTTGTTTATAAATTTCTATTTCAATTCCTGATTCCGTTGCCCTTTCAAGAAACTATTATAGTAATCTTTTACTGTGCAGGAAAAATATGTATGATCATAGATTTCAGCGAACGGACCAATGGATGCCTGTTTACTCCTGGCTGGAATCACTGGAGACGGACGAGGTAATTAAGTCCAAAGATGTTTTGGATTGGTTGACTGCAAACCCAGAAATCAGAGACCAGTTATACTCCAGGCACTCGCGGTACCATTTGTTTCATTATATCAAAAAATGCCATGTGAAAATCTTGAAGAGAAAAGAAAAACAGGTATTCGTTATTGTTGGAGTAATAATTGTTATTGTTATTGTTATTAAAATTGTTTGTTGTTCACTTTTGTTTTTCGAATTATGATTAGTTTTGATTGAAGTTTTGAGTGAATGGTCGTTTTAGAAATGAATTTTTGAATGTGGGGGTTGTCAATTGAGTTCTCGGAAGGAAACTTTTGCAAGAACTTGGGTAGAACTCGCTCTTGAAACTGTTTAAGAAATGAATTTTGATTTTGGTTTTAGTATGTGAATTTATACCGATAATAGTATATGTGTGAATGTAGTATTTACCCGTTCTCCATTTGAAAATGGACAGGGATTGATAGTCCCAAAAGTGTCTCCTGCTACGGACGATAACAAAATGGAAGCAAAAGCACCTGTTTCAACATATATTACTGGTATTCCCTTTTTACTACCAACAATATCAAAGACTACATAATTGTGATGATTCAATGTGCCACACATCATATTCATGAGATCTCATCATATCCAGTTCCCGTGCTCTTTCTTACTACTATTTTCAAATTCATTAGCTTACAATAGATGTAACTCTAATTTTTATTTATTTATTTATTTGGAGATTCTTTATTTTAAATCCACGATGAAAAATAGCATATCTTGTGCTTCTCATACAAAATAGGACATATTTTGTAACAACCATTCCATATTGATTGTGGAAAAATATCATGACTGTGTTTGTATGAAATTAGATAAGGTGTAAAAAAATTGAGCCTTGGCAAAGCTAAGAGTCTAACTGGGGTCCTTGCAAGTGCTATTCACTTGGATCCTGGACTTGTCAAGTGATTCTCAACCACGGATTGTATGTCGGAGAATTCATAAAGGCTCAATTTTACCCCATTCTGTATCAGTTCTGGGAATAGCATGATTGGGTTTATAAGGATTTAGGAAGATTCTACTTATCAGTATAGTCGTAACATTTTGGGCCACTTGGGTTATATTTACTTTCTACAGTAATTCAGCAAGATAAATTAATTTTTTCGCCCGTTAAAGTTCTCTAAATAAATACTGGCATCTATTATGAAGCACATGCCTCTTTATATGTGGGATTAAAAATGTCTGCAAGTAACTGAGGACAGACATGGTTCTTTGTGTTATGTAGAATATTAAAAACATTGGGAAAAATGTGGAGACATATTTTCTCTCCTTTTACAGTTGGTTCTTAATTTTTTTGATGTGCTTTATTATAATTTTAGGTGTTGGGTATCCCTGTGATGGAGGGGTGGGGAGGGGAATGTTAATGATTTCCCAAGTGAAGTACTTGGATTTGTTTGTTTATACACTGTGAAAAGTTCTGATGCCACATTGATGGAGAAAGTTGAATGTTAGAAAGAGTGAAAACCATATCGACATTTGAAAATGTTGTCATGTTGTTGCTTTGAGTTTCTCCATTTTATTTTATTATTTTTTATTTGTGGGAAGGGGGGTTGGGTGGGGGGGGGGGGTGGCGGCCGCTTTGCCAATGCTTTTATTTTTCATTTTCTTGGTTGACGCTGGCTTGGGTTAATGCTCTGTTGAGTTTCTTGTCTAACACAAACTATCAATTTCACAGGTAATAATTTGAGCAGCATACCTAAAGACAGTGACTTGTACAAAGCGAAACATGCTGAAGCTTTGCAAAAATACGAGATGTAAGTTACTGAATCCACTTTTGTTGCATCTCTTACAATGATTTGCTTATTTTGCAATTTGCTTAATCTCCAATTTTATTTGTTCCAGTTTAGTCGAGTTGGAGAAACAGCTTATTCCTCTCTTTGGGAAGCAGGAAAACTGTTGACAGCTCGAACTCTGTGAATTTACAAGCACCATTCTGTGAGAGATGAAAACCGATATGTAGGCAGAATTTTACACTTATTTTCTACTCTATAAATAATTCTGTTGATTACTATGTCCTCTCAATTGAGTTTTAGATTTTGTAATTCAAATATTGTATATTTAGAGAAGCACGTGCTTATAGAGTGAAACTTTTCCAATATTCTTGTTTGGATTGTTAGATTAGGTAGACATAACTTTTGGATAATTGACGCAAAACGTCTCCATTGCCTGACCATTTTGTGCAAATAATCCACATTGTTTCAATTTTGATATTTGGATCTTCAGATTGATCGAACCTTGCACAATTCATCCGTGTTCAATTCTGTCAGTTTTCCCCGTTAACTGGTCATATGCAGCCCACTTGATTAAAATGTTCAAGGGCATTATGGTTAGAACACTAAATTATGGTCTTTCCCTTCAAATCGTATTAAACGTGAAATGATAACATCATATGTGCGGTTGTAGAAAAATACACAGTTTGTTGATCTGAAATTGTGCAGATGGATCATCGATTATGTAGATATGGAATGGAAATTGAGATGAAGATCTTGTGGACACAAACCAAATTACTTAGACGGTTTTCATGCGAATTACGTCTGGTTATTGAACTCCAATGTCCTCTTTAAACTTGTGCATTATGATTTGTTCTCGAAATTTTTCCTTTCATACTGCAAAATGGAGGTTGTGAATTCTTCCTTTAGTGAGACCTGCTTATGTGTCTCACATATGTGAAGATGATACCTGATCCAGGAATACATATAAACGACAAGCCTTGGATTGCAGTGATACAAGACGTCATATGCTTTTAGAAGTTGGTTTTTTATTTATTTTGTGGGTTTGTTGTAATGTGGATTTTTAATGGTAGAACTTGAACTTTTAAGATTGTTTGGGCAGCATGTAATTTTCTTTTAGTGTATCAAAAAGTGTTATACTGCATTGTAATCTATGTTGAAGATATCAATGTATGTTGAATTGAAATTGAGATTCTAATTGATAATGTTTGTTCAAAAAGAAAACTAGTTCATTTATCGAAATCTTTGTGCGCGAATCGTCCATATCTTCTAAACCTTTTGCACGAATCATCCTATCCTATAAACATTTGGCAAGTATCGTCCCTAACCTATTAGAATTTTGTAAAAACCGTCGATAGAAGAACATGCCCTTGCCATCAGTAAGCTGAATGCAGACATGTTCACCCAGTGTTCTCAAATCAAAGCACAAGCAATGATGGACCGTACAAGTATCAGCAACAACAAACCAGACAATTTGCATCCAACAAGCATCATTCCATCAATCTCCAAATAAACAGCGTTAAGCATCATTCTACCATGAACAAACAACCAGAATTATCAGCAACAAAAAACTAAAAATTACAATAGACAACGTCATGAAACAGCAACATTAAATAGACCTTACACAACAGTGATAAAAAATTCAATGACCAAAAAGCCGTCCAAAATGTTTACTTTAAACAGATTACACAACAAACTAATTATCCAAATAGGAACCAAAAATCTTTCCAACTAACCGTCCAACATATTGTCTAAATACATGACCATAACACTATCCATCAAAATGTCCAGAAAAATAAAACAAATATGGCATATAACTTTCTAAATGTGATCTGATCCTCATGGCACATTTGCAGCTGGTGGTTGTTTTCCAGTGCAACTCTTTCTGATGTGTCCTGCTCCAGCACACAATTTGCACTTCGTTGTTAAACCATTTCTAGATAAATTTCTAGCATCTCTAGTCGTTGTACTACTTCTTGTTTGCTTTTCATTTGCCTCATTCCTTTCATTCATTTTTTGTCTTCCTCTTCCAACCTTTTCGTGTAGAGAAGTGGAGTTGGTGGATTTAAACTGATGTTGGCCATGAATCTGGACCTATAATGGGGAAAATGGAGGGTGTGTATGTCCGAAGATATGCCTCCTCCTTGTAGATGTCATCAATATAGTCTGTTATAGAATGAATGTCCCGAGAAAGAAGTGAAGCAATGGCATGGCAACAAGAGATCCCAGTCAACTACCAAGCACAACATGAACATGTCTTAGCATTGATATCAATAGCATGTAGAGTTTGGCTCGCATTGTGCCTGACTTGGAATTCCTGGTTCATGAGTAATCAGCATATTCTGCCCTTGCAAGTGTACTATTCTTTTGTAAAATCTTCACCATTCCAGGTCCAACTTCTGCACTCCATTTATTGCAAAATTCCCTCCGAGCTACAATTCTTCATCAAATATATTCTTTTCTCTTCAAGCATAGTGAGATAGACTTCTCCAGTGTAATCATGATAGTGTTGAATGATTCACACAAGTTGTTAAGGAGGATATCATTTCTATTTCATTCCTTGAAATGTGATTTGCTCCATTACGAAGCAAGCTTCAATTCTAGCCATCCACATGCTGCTGCATTAATATCACTCATCCTCAATTTACATTTTTTTTTCAGCCAACCATGCTCAGTTGTGGCTTGAGTGACTGACCATAAACAATTTTTCGATATCAATCCCTTATGCAATGCACTAAAATTGTTGTACATGTGATGAATGCATACCTTGTGCTCTACATGCTCAAACAAGGATGTAATGACATTGGCCAACCACTTCTGCTTGTCTGTTATAAATACCTAGACATAAGTACAATCTTAAATCAACTCGAAGCAGCTCTAAAAACCATCTCTTATCCTCCCCATTTTCATTCTGTATTGGTTCCATATCATTGTTTCCATCAATACCAACTGCAGTTAATAGCTAACCATCATATTCCGACTTCAGAAAAAACCCATTTAACCCAATTGCCTTTCTACATCCACTCAAGAAATCCCACTTCAAGGCTCCAAGACAAATGTAGAGCACATTGAACTCTCCAGCTCGAGCCTATAACTGAGTAGTGGTTCCTACATTTGTCATTTTCAAATGCTCACAGTATTCCGATAGCACCTTGTAATGATTTACGCACTATCCCTCATCATTTCCATCACTTTTTTTATTACATCTGCCATGTCGACACATACATGAAGCCACTGACTGACATTTGGTTCAGCCTTCCATGTGGACAAATACCTAGAAGCCAAGTAGGTTGATCTAACCCTTTTGTTTTTGATCGGTAAAATGAATTATGTTGATCAAATATCATGTACAAATACTCCGGGCATACCCGGGTGAAGAAACAATGCAATTACAATGGAAATACAAGTACTATGGGCATACCCACGGAGTCGAGCAAAAGCGAATCAAACAAAAGTATTACAAATCAACCCATTGCTAACGACTCATAACAAATCCAAACATTAGGATACAAAGAGAACATCACTTTGTATACGTGTGTTTTGATTCGTCCCAAATGCTAGCTCCTTTAAGGTAGAATTGGTCAACCCACCGAATCCACAAGGTATCTTTTTTATGATGTATGTTCCACAGCAACTTAGATAGTAGTGCTGAATTCCAGCTTTTCACATCTCTAAAACCCAAACCACCTTCATTTTTCAGCAAGCAAATATCCCTCCAAGCAACCAAAGGCTTCTTAGAACCCCAAAGGAAGTTCCGGCAAAGACTAATGATTCTTGAAATAATTGTAGCTGGAATAGGTAGCAAAGAAAGCCAAAAACATTCAACTACTTGAAGCACCGCTCTAATCAATTCTGCTCTACCCGCATAGGACAAAGAAGAGCACATCCAAGCACTTATATAGGCTGTTATTTTATCCAAGAAAGGGGTGTAACAACTGACCTTGAGTTTCTCGGAAGCAAGTGGAATGCCCAAATATCGGAAAGGCATTGTACCTTTTGGAATGTTGGTGAGTACTTGGATGTCTTCGAGTTCTTGCCCGTGTATTCCAGCTGTAAATAGGCTGGACTTCAAATTATTCATTCTTAAGACCGAAGCATTCCCAAAATTCTCTAAGCAATCCATCATAATCATCACCGAGTTGACATCTCCCCTAGCAAAGAGCATAAGATCATCTGCAAAAACTAAATGTGTAACACACTTGGGATGAAAGTTGAAATCACTCTCATTAGAGGCTGCCTTAAGCATTCTAGAAAGGTATTCAATGCATAAGACAAACAAAAAAGGAGATAGTGGATCACCTTGCCGTAATCCTTTCCTCCCTTTGAAAAAACCATGAATACCTCCATTCAATGCCATAGAGTAGGTAGTTGTAGTGACACATTCCATAATCCAACCAATGAATTTGGTGGGGAAGCGTAACCCCTCAAGCATTTGCTTTAGAAAACCCCAATCAACGGAATCATATGCCTTACGGAGGTCCACCTTAAGTAGACATCTAGGAGCAACCCGCTTACGATTGTATTGCCTCAAGAGCTCTTGAGCAAGGCACATGTTTTTCAACATCCCTTTTCCCTCAACAAATGCGGATTGGGCTTGGTCAACAATGCTACCCAAAATAGGTCTCAATCTAGATGCAAGGATCTTTGCTATAAACAAGAGACATGCCTATAGTCTCCAACAATCGTAGTGTGACTAGATTTAGGGACCAAGGCAATAACCGTGTGATTCACTTGCTCAAGGAGTGAACCCGAAGCAAAAAATTCATTTATGGCCTCAATAAATCCAACAATCCCCATTCTTTCTTGAAGAAACATGATGAGTAACCATCCGGCTCGGGAGACTTGTCATCACCAATATCAAAGAGTGCATCCTCGACTTCTTGACTAGAAATGTCCCCTACAAGATAATCACCTTGCTTCAAACTTACCAAAGGACCTTTCCTTAGAAAAATATGCTCAATGGACGAATTTGGGTAGCTTGTTCCAAGTAAAGAGCTATAAAATTTGATGAACTCGTTTGCGACTTCCTCTTGCGATGTGGTATAGCACCCATCCTCCTTAAGAACTTTAACAGTAAAATTCCTTCTTGTGTTACGCTTCACCATATCATGGAAGAATTTAGTACACTTATCACTATTGATAAGAAAGTCGCATTTGGCTTGTTGAAAATAGAAACTACGTTCCGCTTCACATAGACCAAAGGTTTTTTTCCTTAACTAGGCCACTAAAGTTTGATATTGTTGGTTAGTGGGCTGATCGTGGAGAATTTTCGCCCACCCTCCAACTCCTTCTTAGCTGTTGTTTTGTCCCACTAACCAAAAAATTCCAGCCACTTTGAGTAACATCCAAGAAGTCTTCATAATTTGTCCACATGTTGAAGAATTTAAATGGCCTCCTATAACTCCCTTCCCTATCCATAACAGAGACAATGCATGGAGAGTGGTGGGAGAGGCACCTTGACGGTAGAAAATCAGCACATCCAAACACACCACTTTGCATCCAAATTTCATTAACCATAGCCCTGTCAAGCTTGCTCCACACAGAATTATTGGTCCAAGTGTAAAAACAACCCGTGGACCTTAAATCCGTGAGGCCTACTTCAAGGCAACAATTAGAAAAATCCTTCAATTCATATGGTGTCACTTCCGTCCCATTGCATTTCTCATCAAACTTCAAAACATTATTGAAGTCCCCAAGTATCAACCAAGGCAATGAGACATTCATACCCATGATATTATTCCAAAGTGGCCTCCTTGTAACAATGGTATGAAAAGCATAAAAAAAACTTACATGAAAGGTGTATGAAGTTACCTTACAAGTAGCAATACAATGGATGACTTGTGATGTACACTCTACCACCTCCAAAAAGACCTTCATGGGGTTCCACAAAATCAAGATTCTCCCGGCTTGGTGTGTGCAAAACTTATTGACTTGCATCAACCCGTGAAATATATTCCGCAAAATTCGAATCAATTCAGGTTCCCCAAGTTACGTCTCCAAAACTCCTATGATATCAATATTGTGCTTCTTGATAAATTCTCGAACCCCATTTTGTTTTAGGGGTAGGTTCAAACCCCTAATATTCCATGAAGCGATCTTCATGAGGTGGAAGCAAGAGAAGCGCCCCTTTTCTTGTCATTTACATTAGCCGTCATCCCATGCTCAACAAGTTTAGCTTTCAATTTTTCGCCAGCATTTGAAGTGGCGAACATTCCATGGCCTTCCCCCAATTTGATACTCTTCTTTTTTGTGGCTTTTTTCTTCTTGACCACTTTAATGAATTTTCCAATCACTTCCTCGTTATGCACTTCATCTATGCTATCACTTAATTCTTTACCTTGCTAGTCACTTCCCATTTTCTTTCTAGTATCCAATGTAGGACGTAAGGCAGTTGGACGTTCACTACCTTCAGTTGTGCAGTCCATGGTCTCATCAATTTCTGTCTCCTTTCGAACATCATAGCCTATCTGATTTTCAGCTGGCCCCTCAATAGTTGACTCAATAGCATTTGGCGTGCCACTCTTTTCACGTCCCGAATTCTCTCTAGCTGCCTTTGTAGTATGTAGGGTCGTTCCCTGCTCCGTGCATTCTGTTATGTTATCCTTTTTTCAATAAGTTGGGCCTGTCTTACCATGGTCCTTAGTCCCAATTGTAATATTTTCTTAGCCTTCTGTACATGCTTTGCTAGGTCACTTGTCTCTCCCACTTTCGAGTGATTGTATGAACATCCCAGATTTGTACGTCCAAAAACTTTGCAATAATTACAGAATTTTGGTTTATGTTTGTAAATAATTTCCTGCTCCCTTAATTTACCATTATGGAGCCTCAATTTGACAAGTTTTACTAGCTTCTTGGATGCATCAATCTCTACAAGTGCTCTAGCAAAGGATAATCTACCTCTTGAGAATGTAACCTTATCAGTTGAAATAGGTGTGCCTACTTTGGAAACAATTTTCCCGGCACATTGACATTCCATAATTCCGAAGGTAGCCCCGAGAGGTTAATCCACACCGGCATCATACTAACCTCCTTATCATTGAATTCGAAGAGTTTTGGAATAACTTTAAGAGTCAAGTATCTCCTGAATACAAAGTAGGGGCCTCCATGTAACACACTCAGCCTATCCGCGTCCGTTTCAAATTTGAAAACTAACCATCAACTAGAATGGACACAATATTGGTACTTAACTTTCCAAGAGTCACACAATTTGAGGAGTGCCACTTTGCTCGGAAAACTACCAACAAAAAAACCAACGAGACCAAAGCCCCAAGCTTCCTCAATATTATCCACTTCGGATTCTTCAATAACCATCGCCTCTGATGGGTTATTAAGCTTTTCCAGTTTGACACTTTCATCACAAATTCTGTTATCTTTACAAAGATTGACCCAAGGGGCCTTCACACCACTAGTGTTGCTTCTTTTCTCATCCTTATTACCAACTTGAGTTTCGTCATCGCATCATCCAAATCCGTGTCCTCAATACCAAGAGTACATGATACAATTGGAGATTTGGGAGGATCATCATTTCCAGGTCCCTCATTTACAGGAGAACCATTACACTCCTGATAATTCTATTTGTACCGAATGGGGGTTATTGAAAATGTGCCACCCTCTCACATGTAAACGAGGCTCACTTGAATAAAAAACTCCCAAATGTGTGGTCCCTACACCCTCTCATTTCCAGTTTCGTCTTGAATGCTGAGTATCGTTTATGCAATTCTATGTTTATTTTCCAGTCATATTAAATACAATACAGAAAATTCCCAGAGACAGCACATAAATCAACCCATCATCCCATCAAAGTGGTATCAGAGCACTTGATCCAGCCCGCACAACCATGATATTCACATATCGCGTTAAAGTTTTGGAGCAACAAGTAGTAGCTAATCACTCAGCTCTACAATCTGGTATGGATGCTTTACACAGGGGCGGACGCAGAACAAAAAAGTTAGGGGGGCACAATCGAACTTGCAAAGAAGTTGAGAGAAATTTTACACTCGAAAATTTACGTCAAAAAAAAAAAATCATACCCCATGTAATTTGCATCCAAAAATTTACATGATAGATGACTTTTTCAGATGTAAAATTTCGAGAGTTTTTTATGTCATATTTCATATAAAGTTCCCTAATAAAATGATGAAAATTACATTGAAAAGTTTGTATAGCAAAAATAGTAAATGTTAATGAAATAATTGAATTTTTTGAAAAAATGCGAGTTAGATGTTTTTCTTTAAGACTCACATTTAATTATTTTCGATATCTATTTGGACTATTCGATATATCTATAATGTAGTTCTCGAAATAAGCTTTGAGATGACATAAGCAATTTGTAAATTCGATTAGCGTACAATCGTCGGAGAATTTTTAAAATTAGCATGTTATCGAAATTCAAATTTATTATGATTTTGCTTCTGTTTGGTGGAAATTAAAATCAAATTTTTAGTAGATTTTGATAAAAGTTAAAAAAGTTATGAATTCTATGAAATATATTATAAAAATTAATTGTTAACTTGATTTAAATTAAAATTTAGATTTCAATCGATACCAAACACTAAAAAAAAAAAAAAAAAAAAAAAAAAAAATCAAAAGTTGGGGGGGCACGTGCCCCCCCAGGACCCCCCTTGTGTCCGCCCCTGGCTTTACAGACTAATTCCCATCAACTACAGACAAAATTAAAGGGAAAATTCGAGTTGATGTTCAGATCGTAGGAGGCTCAAGAAAAGGAGAGGAAGGAAAATGGCGTGGCCAACTCACACTTACTAAACTCATCCTCAGATTTAAGAGGTGCACAGGTAAGTACTGGAGGAAGCCAAAATAGTGGAAGTGGTTTTGACAATGGATAAAAGTCAGAATCGCGCATCCGGCGATTGGGCATGCCAGTGTTTGATGGAAGTGACCCAGATGTATGAATATTTAGGGTGGAATGATATTTTAATGTAAATCAGATGACGAAATAAGAGAAATGGAATGTCGTCATCGTGTGCTTGGACGTCAAAGCTCTGTTGTGGTACCAATATGTGAAAAATTGGGAGGAATAAGATTTCAAATTTCAAATCTCAGATTTTTTAAAATTTTATTTATAACTTAATTAATTAAACATATATTTATATTAATTAAATAGATTAAGATCACAATTCCATATAATTTGGTCACAAATCGCAAATTTTACATGTCACAAATTATTTTACGGTCACAATTCAAAAATTTTATACATCACAATTTGTTCATCAGTTACAAATAAAAAATTGAAACATTACAAATTATTTTACAGTCACAATTCCAAAATTTTATATGTCATAATTTGTTCATCGGTTACAAATAAGAAATTTTATAAGTCACAAATTTTTTTACGGTCGCAATTCAAAAATTTTATATGTCACAATTTGTTCATCGGTCACAAATCAGAAATTTTATAGCTTACAAATTATTTTACGGTCACAATTCAGTTTATAAGTCACAATTTGTTTATCGATCACAAATCACAAGTAATTATCAAATTATCGGTCACATATTAACAAACTTTTAGATCACACATTATTTATTTGTCACAAATTATCAAATTTTAAGGTCACATTTTAATAGTTAGTCACAATAAACCAAATAATTGGTCACATACACCAAAACATCCTACCACCGATCCCGATCCACCACCAATATTTGGTAACAAATCAACCAAATAATTGGTCATAAACACTATCCTACCGCCACCGCCACCGCCACCACTACCACGACAACACCACAACAGTACCACCAACAAAGCCACCACCACTAGATCTAATACAATCCTAACAAAAATCATCACAACAACCCGTCATCGGTGTCACTAGCCACCACCACCGCTGCCACCACCACCATTTTTGTAGCACCACCATCACCACACCACACCGCACCAACAACACCGCCGCACATGCCACTAGTCACCACCAACATCTACTAGCAGCACCAACACTGTCTAGCCATTGCATCGTCGTCGCTAGAACCACAACCTCATGACAACCAACACCACCATTACTTTAACCGCCACCACACAATTATTTCCATACACACAGAACAACACACATACACCATATATCGTCCAATCATCACTCAGTAAGGATCGCCCACCACTTGCACCAACAACTTACTGCCATCGCTACTACTGCAATTGCAACCGCATCACCACCACACCACACCGCATCGACGTGACAATAACAACCACTTATCCAAAACCATAGACCCGAAAACATATATCCAAACCATAGATCCAACACACGAATCCAACTTTGCCAACACCAAAATCACAGCTTACTTTACCTCCAACCTCGTCAAATGCTGCTCGGTGCCTACATTGGGCAATGCAGAGCATTATAGCGACGATGTCACTGCAGCACTCACATCAAGGCACGACTGCACATCAGCGATCAGAGGTGGCATCAGGGATGGACACACCCGACGGCTATGACGATCTGAGGGAGAGCATAGAGAAAGATGGGAGGTGAAGAGATGAGTGAAGTGATAATGGAAATGGAAAGAAGAAATACTTGCGTCGTCTTATGGATGATGGGCTGCTGACGGAGAGGGAGGAGAGCAGAGAGTGAGAAGAGAGACTGGCGGAGAGTGGAAGAGAAAGTGGCAAAGAGAAGAAGGTAGAGAGTGACAAAGAGAAGATAAAGAAAATTATGATGAAATTGATTAGGGTTTGGAAGAAAATTGTACAATTAATATTTAAAAATAAAATATCTGATTTTTAAAAAGTGAAACTTTCAATTTGATTTTTGAAATTGAATCTTTAAAAATCTGGTTTTGTGTAATTTCCACTACAGAATATCTCAGAGGAGGTCTTGGAATTTAACTTCATCAATGGTTTGAATCCAATAGTTAAAGTTGAGGTCCAGTTATTAAATCTTGTTGCCTTAAGCAAATTATGGATGTAGCTGTTGTGTGGAAGAAATTGATTATGTGATCCAACAATGCCTAAGTAATTTAGGCCCAACAAATTTAAAATGGACCTCAATAGATTTAAATGCTCAGATATCCCAGGTTTCTACACTCTTTCAAAGACCGACAATACCAGTAAATATCATCTCCAATCGCGCCATTCTCCTACTAAAATTCAATGCCCATTTCAAACGACTGACATATGTAGAAATATAGACAAGAGAAAAGGGTTTGTGTTATAAATATGATGATAAATTTGTTATTAGCCACCAGTGCAAAAATAAAGAACTCTAGTTCATGGTTATTAGGGAAAATGAAAAAGAGGATCGGAGAGGCGGAGAAAGCCCGAAATGTTGGAAAATCCCAACATATGGGGCCACACATGTGATATATTAAAATGTGTGGTGCTATTATTTAAAGATTAGTGAATAAAGCGATATATTAAAGCTAATTTTGGACTAATAGGTATTAAATGTCATGGAATTAAAGTGTAGAGACCAGAACAATTACTTAACTTGATGAGGGGCAAATTTAAAAAAACTGAAAGATAATAACTGCACATTCAATTATTATTTATCATGGGGTCATGGTCCTCAAAATTGAACGTGGTTTTCACTTTCTCCGTATCCCCATCAACAAAGAAAATTCAAGAGAAGACTATGTATCTGTTTGGAAGATCATAACACATTCAAACAAGCAATCAAACACATGGATCAAGGTATGCTTCTGCTTTTAACATTCTCATTGATTTCAACATGGATAATTTATATGCATATAATTAGGGTTTGATAAAGTCTTACATTGATAATCCCTTTTTACAATTCCTACAAGTGGTATCAGAGTTACTCCATTGTTAAATCCTTGAGAAATAAAGTTTTATGCAAATTCTGAATTTTTGGTTATTCTGATCTTCATTCATATTATTATTTCGAATTTGGCATATGAAATGATTTAGTCGATTTTCGAAATTTAAGGATTTTCAGATCTGTTATAACAAAAAAATTAAAATCGAAATCTGGAATCGCAGCGGCCCACCGACACAACAACGTAGCGGTATCGCATCCGCTGTAAGCGCTGCTGTTACAGTAGCTCGTAAGGTGGGCAAGAGCCACCACACTCAGGCGGTGGCCCCGGCCACACGATACCCAACGTCGCCAATGGAGAATGAAAATGGGGAAGTTTTTTTTAGGGTTTCAGGTTTGGGTGAATTTTGGGGCGGCGGCTTGGGCAGTAAATTTGGTAATTTTAGGCCATTGTTTGCAATTTAATATTAGGGTTAAATTTTATGTTTGAGCCCCTAAAGTTTAAAGCTCATCATAATTGGGCCTTAAGGTTATGAGTTTTAATAATTCAACCCATATGGTTCTAAAATTAATTAATTTGGGCCATTTAAATTCTGAATTTTGTAATTAAAGCCCTCAAAGTTTTTTATTTTGTTCAATTGGCCCCAAAAGTTTTGAATCAACTAAATTTGACCCCTAAACTTTTGAGTTATTAACCCTTAGGTCCCTAAAGTTTCAAGACAAATAAAATATGCAAATTTGGTGTTTTGCTTTTCAAATTTTGGTATAAAGGACTCATTTGAGAATATAATATTTGAAAGTGAATTGATTAAAGCAACATGTTGCCAAAACAACCTCTATTGTGGAAATTAATTAATTTAGAATATTAGAAGGAATTTGTGTGTGTACTTGTTCATGCAGATATTGGTCGGCCCAAAGAAAGGTTAATATTTGATTGAATTCCATACAAACTTGTGGTGGTAAATGTGTGACAATTATAAGGTTTCCATGTGAATAATAAATCAATCCAAAGATGTGTTTATTGTTTGATAGAAGTTATTGTCAATGTTTGATCACTACACTAAGAGTATCACTTACAATTAATATTATCGTCCAAAAACTTGATATTAATGATGTGATAGGTATCTTGAGATAGGGCTTATCATTTTTAAAATTTATTGATTATTGAATGTAAATATTAATATGAGTATATTTTTTCCTTTTCTCTATACAACTAGTTCATCTGCTACTACCATATCTGCATATATTAATTCTATTCCCATGCTCAATGGAAAAAACTTCTAGGATTGGAAAAAGATCATATTGATTGTTCTTGACAACATGGATCTAGATCTTGCGCTCTGGATTGAGTAACCTACTCCTTTTACGGAAGAAAGTTCATCTGATGAAAAGAGGAACTTTGAGAAGTGGGATCGCAAATCGCATGAGTCTAATGATCATTAAGCACTAGCATTCCGAAAGCCTTTAGAGGCGTAGTATCTGAAAAAGTAACTAATGCCAATGATTTTCTTAACGAATTTGAGAAACATTTTGTGAAAAACGATAAGGCTAAAACAAGCACACTTTTACAAAGCTTGATTTCCATGAAGTATAAAGGCAAGGGCAACATAAGGGAGTACATCATGGAGACTCACATTGCTTTTAAACTTAAGGGACTAAAGTTCGAGATGTCTGATGACTTGCTCGTACATTTGGTATTGATCTCGCTTCCTGCACAATTCAGTCAATTTTAGGCTAGTTATAACTGCCAGAAGGAGAAATGATGTCTAAATGAGCTCATTTCATATTGTGTGTAAGATGAAGAAAGCTTAAAGCAAGAAAGAATTGATAGCGCTCACTTGGTAAACACTTCTACGGATAATGGCAAGAAACAAAAGAAGGAATATGAACTTAGTCCTAAGGGTCCAACAAAAAATGGGCAAATGACAAATGGGCCTGTTTCTTTTGCAACAAAACTGGACATGCGAAGAAGGACTACCAAATATCACGCCGGCGTGCAAATAAAGGTACAAATCTTACTTTGGTATGTTTTGAGATTAATTTAACTTCAGTACCTAGAAACACTTGGTAGTTAGATTCTGGTGCTACTACTCACATAAGTGTTTCTATGCAGGGATGCCTGAGCTATCGAAAGCCAAATGATGGTGAAAGATACATCTATGTGGGTGATGGAAAATCGGTGGAAGTTGATGTAATAGGCACTTTTAGGTTATTGTTAGAAATTGGTCATTATTTGGATTTAAAAAACACTTTTGTTGTACAGTCTTTTAGATAGAATTTGGTTTATGTTTCTTTATTGGACAAATCTAGATATTATTGTTCATTTGGAAACAATCAATTTAGTCTTTTATTAAATTATAATGTTATTGGTATTGGTTTATTATCTGCATATGATAACATATTTGCTTGATACTGTTGCATCATATAATAAAACCCTGCATGTGGAATCACATGGTACTAAACGTAAATTAAATAATGAAAGTTCAACACAATTATGGCATAAGCGCTTAGGTCACATCTCCAAGCTAGAGTTGAACGATTTGTGTCAGATGGTATTTTGAATTCCCTTAACTTTAAAGATTTTGATAAATGTATTGATTGTATCAAGGGAAAACAGATCAAAACAAGAAGATTAGATGCTAACAGAACTTCATATGTCTTAGAATTGATAAACATGGATATTTGTGGACCATTTCCTACGGTTTCTTGAAATGGTCAACAATATTTTATATCATTCATAAACGATTACTCACGTTATGGGTACCTATATCTTATTCATGATAAATCTGAGTCATTGGACATGTTCAAAACTTTTAAAACTGAGGTTGAGAATCAACTCAACAAAAGGATAAAAAGCATTAGGTCTGACCGTGATGGTGAGTACTACGGTAGAAATGATGGTTCAGATGAACAATGTTCAGGACCATTTGCTAAATACCTAGAGGAATGTGGAATCGTCCCACAATACACCATGACAGGATTGCCTTGCATGAATGGTGTAGCTGAAAGATGAAATAGGACTCTTAAGGATATGGAAAAGAACATGATTAGTCATTCTATCTTACCAAAATCACTTTGGGGAGAAACATTAAAGACTGCATCTTATATTCTTAACAGAGTACCAACTAAGGCTATTGCCAAAATACCTTATAAGCTTTAGATAGGCAGAAAGTCTAGTCTAAAATATTTTCACATTTGGGGATGTCCAGCTGAGGCTAGGCCTTATAGGTCACATGAAAAGAAATTGGGCTCCAAATCAATGATCAACTACTTTATTGGTTACTCAGAGCGATCAAGGGGCTATAAATTTTATGATCTCACACTTAAGTCAATTTTTGAAACAGGAACTGCAACATTTTTCGAGAATGTTGAGTTTGGGGGGAGAAATAAGGTTAAAGACATTGTCTTTGAGGAAGAAGTTGATGAATGATTGGTTTCGGTTTCTACTATTGCTTTTGACAATGTACATGTTTCTATACCAGTTATTGATCAAGAAGTATATCCAGAACCTCAACAAGACTAGGTTGAAAAACTTCCCATCCAAAATGAGGTAATGATTCAAGATGTAAAAACTCAACAACCTCAAGAACCAATATGAGATCCACGAGAGAAAGGAAAAATGCTATTCCGAATGATTTTATAGTATTTCTCCAAGAATATGAGGAAAATAATAGAGTGGTGGAAGATGATCCAATCAACTTCATCTTCCATTAGGCCATATAGGGTTCTAACTCTCAAAAGTGGATTGATGCCATGAATGAAGAGTATAAGTCTATACAAGACAATAAAGTTTTGTATGTTGATGACATACTGCTTGCCACTAATAATATAGGCATATTGCATGACATCAAGAGATTCTTATCAATGAATTTTTAGATGAAAGATCTTGGTGACGCCTCTTTTGTATTAAGGATTTAGATACACTGGGATCGCTCTCGAGGTATTCTTGGATTGTCACAAAAGAACTATATCGATAAAGTACTTAAGATGTTTGACATGCAAGACTCTATACGAGATGACACCCCTGTCGCTAAGGGAGACAAATTTAGATTCCAGCAATACCCGCAAAATGACTTTGAAGTTAAAGAAATGCAGAAGATTCCATATGCATCAGCTGTTGGGAGTCTAGACATAGCATTCATTGTTGGAATGTTGGACATATAATTGAGCAACCCTGTGATGGATCATTGGAAAACAACCAAAAGGGTCATGAGGTATTTAAAGAGAATAAAAGATTACATGCTCACATATATCAAATCGTTAGAGATCATAGGGTACTCCGATTCTGATTTTACTGGATGCCAAGATAGTAGGAGATCTACTTAGGCTATATCTATCTGCTAGCTGAAGGAGCTATTTCCTGAAAGAGTGTCAAACAGACACTCAGCTTCTTCTACCATGGCAGCAGAGTTTGTAGCATGCTATGAGACATCTAAGTTCTAACCATGGAATATGGACACAAAATTGTCACTGGGCTACGCATTCTGAATGGCGTAGAAAGACTACTAAAGTTATATTGTGACAATAACTCAACAGTTCTATATTCTAATAACAACATGAGCTCATCTGAGTCAAAACACATTGACATTACATTCCTAGTTGTGAAGGAAAGAATACAGAAATGGACAGATTTTCATAGAGTACATTGGAATGAACTCCATGATTACAGATCCGCTTACTAAGGGATTAACATCCAAGGTCTTTCATGAGCATACTATTTGTATGAGTGTTGTATTTCATGAGGATATCATATTTTAGTAGAAGTTTGTATTTTCATTACTTTATGTTTTGGACACATTTGTGTATTTGGATATTTTTCTGTACAGAAATAAAATATTCAGTTCATTTCATTATGTTGTTATGTTCAATATTGATGTCACTTAAGAAATAAGGTTGGACCAGTTGGAAATAGACATGTTTGGATCACATAGCATGTAACTTCCATGCTATACTCCCATGATTGATCTATGTCATTTGGTTGTATGGATGTATGTAACCACTGATAGATTTGGGCATGCTAAATGTGGCGAAAATCATTTTGATCCTATATCAATATGATTGATGGATGAGATTGTTTGGAAATACTCATAATCATGATAGCAAATTTTGAGCTCATAAGGTTGTGCACATTTGTAAGATTATATGTATGGCTTAGTATGGGGCCACACATGTAATATATTAAAATGTGTGGTGCTATTGTTTAAATATTAGTCAATGAAGTGATCCATTAAAGTTATTTTTGGACTAATGTGTATTAAATGTCATGGAATTAAAGTGTAGAGACCATGACGGTTATTTAAATTGATGATGGGCTAATTTATAAAAACCGAAAGATAATAACTGCATATTCAGTTATTATTTATCATGGGGTCATGGTCCCCAAAATTGAACGTGATTTTCATTTTCTCTGCATCCCCATCAATAGAGAGAAAATTCAAGAAAAAGACTACGTATCAATTTAAAAGATCATAACCCATTCAAGTAATCAATCAAACATATGGATCAAGGTATACTTCCACTTTTAACATTCTCATTGACTTCAACATAGAGAATTTATATGCATGTAATTAGGGTTTGATAAAGTTTTACATTGATAATCCTTTTTTACAATTCCTACATGGAATGGTTAGAAGATCTAACTGGCGAGCACACAGGTGACGATGGCGCATGGGATGTGGGAGCCTATGTCGAGCTGTCTCTTCATTCGATGGTGGGCTTCACTGCTAAAAAAACTACGAAATCGAAGGGTTTGATTGGGTCGAAAGAGGTAATAGTATTAATTGATGTAGAGCTTCACAAAATCTCATTTCCGAGGAAGTTATCCAGAACTCCAATTATCTAGCACAACGGGGTACGATGTCATTATGGGAGTCTGTGTAATAGTAAATGGGGAAAGAGTTTGCATGGGTGTGAAGTTACAACTGCAGAATGTGAAGGTGGAAGATGATTTTCTGCCATTAGAATTGGGGAGTTCCAATGTTATTTTAGGTATGCAATGGTTGCGCAAATTAGGAAAAATGCTCATTAATTGGTAAACCTTCACCATGACTTTCACAGTGGCGGGAGTGAAGGTGACGTTGAAGGGAGATTCGAGTTTGAGTAGGGCATCTATATCTTTGAGGTCAATGTTGAAGACACTTAAGTTACAGGGAGAAATGGGCAATTCTGGAGTTGGGAAACATTATAGTCCAAATTGAGAAACTTTATCAAAGAACCCTAGATATAATTTCAAAGGTACCGAGGGATTTTGCTTCTGCCTTTAAGATGCCCAATCGTCTTCCTCCTTCGAGAATCGAGGAACTATGACCATACTATTAATTTACAACCAGGTTCTGCCCCAATTATTGAACGCTCTTATCAATATCCATACTTTCAAAAGAGCGAGATTGAATGATTGGTTCGAGAAATGTTAGCAGTAGGTCTGATCCCGTAAAGTATTGGTCCTTTTTCAAGCCCGATATTGTTAGTAAAGAAGAAAGATGGGAATTCAAGGTTTTGTGTCGACTACCAACTTTTGAACAAAGTTACTGTTCTGGACAAGTTTCCAATCCCAGTAATTAATGAGCTGCTTAATGAGCTTAATGGCATCACCCTCTTTTCGAAGACAAACTTGAAGTTTGGTTATCACCAAATAAGGGTGTGGCCCGATGACATGCCAAAGATAGCCTTTTGAATTCATGAGGGACATTATGAGTTCCTTGTCATGCCCTTTGGGTTGACAAATGCCTCGACAACATTCTAGTCTCTCATCAACAAGATTTTTAGAAATTATCTCCAAAATTCGTACTAGTGTTTTTTGACGATATTTTTTATACAATTGTACCACTGAGGAGCATAGGGATCATCTACGTATTGTGCTGTAGGTGTTGATTGACAATCAGTTGTATGTTGACAAAAAGAAATGTCTGTTCGGGCAAACAAAATTGGAGTATTCGAGGCATATTTTTTAAGTAACCGGAGTGGCGGTAAATGAATCAAAGGTTGCAGCCATGAAAGATTGGCCCATACAGAAATCTATCATGGAGCTAAGAAGATTTTTGGGACTAACGGGGTATCACCATCGGTTCGTGAAGTCATATGGAAGCATAGAATGGCCGTTAACACAAAAATTAAAAAAAGACAATTCTGGGTGGAATGAGGTGGAGGCTGCATTCTTGAAGTTGAGAACAACCATTATGTCCATACCGATTTTAGGACTGCCTATCTTCGCGCAACCGTTTATTATGGAGACCGATGCTTCCGGTTATGGATTAAGGATGGTTCTCATGCAAGATCCGTAGCCAATTTCATATTTCAGTCAGGTACTTTCCCAGCAAGTTCGAACTAAGTCTATTTATGAAAGATAACTAATGGCTACTATAATGGCAATATAAAAATGGAGGCACTATTTGTTGGGACGTAGATTCATTGTGCGAACCGATCAGCGTAGCCTTAAATTCTTGTTGGAGCAACGGGAAGTGAATCAAGAATATAAAAAATGGCTAACCAAGCTTTGTGGTTTGATTTTGGTATAGAGTATAAAATTGGTTTGGAGGACAAGGCGACGAATGTACTATGAAAAGTGGATGCGACCAGGGACGGATGGAGGGCTGGACCGGGCCGTAGCCTGGTCTAGATTTGCAACTTCTAATTTTTTATTTTTATTTTTTTTGTACAGGCCCACTTAAAAAATTCAACCCATTATCCAAAAACCCAATCCAATCCATTTCATTTATAACCCAACCCAATCCAACCCAAATATCATTATTTAACTCAAATTCTCACTCCATTCTCATTGAAGCCGATTCATTCATTCATGATTCAACCCTAAAAATTTTGAAATTGCAATTCCCATTTCCCACAGGTTCGTTTTTCTTCTTGCTGGTTTAGTTACTTTAGTAATTTATATTTAGTATTTGACTATTTTCTTAAGTTGAATCCAAATCTGTGACGATCGTCCCTGTTTGGCTGTCTCCCTTTTTTTTTTCTTGCAGCCTAATTGCTGAATTTTTTCTTAGTTGATTGTTTCATAATTTCATTGTTTGCTTCCAGTTCTGGTGACTGTCAAAAGAAGAAGAGAAAAAAGAAGAGCTACAGATTGAAGAAACACAATTGTCAAAGCAGCAGCCTTCAAGGAAAAGCAACATGCCCGGAAAGAGCAGATAAATGAATTGAATTGGTACTTGCTTGGTTTTTTTTTTTTTTTTTTGTGGTAGAAATTAGAAAGTCCTATTATGCCCATTTTGTGAATGCCCTTTTCTGGTAAAGGAATTAGAAATTTGAATTGGTAAATGAATGCCCTATTCTACCACCTAAACTGGATGAATAGCCATACTCCTAGTTGTTATATCACTCTATGTCCAAATGTTAAATAGGAATAAGAATTTATGATACAATATAATTTTGGGCATGAATAGAAATATAAGATACAATAATTTTGGGCTGGACTAGTAATTTGTTCTAATGTTCTCTATAAATTCTATTATTGTAGCATGTGGGCATGAATAAGCAAATTGAAAAAGATATCATTTTGAACATCTCTCATTTATTCTTTCTACTATTTTCAGTCTTTACAAATGGAAGCTCAACTTTCATCAAAGAGAATAAAAACTATTTTTTCATATTTTTTTAGTACATGTAAATTTTATTACATTGGCTTTGTTAAGTACTGACAACCCCCTATAAAAAATCCTGAATCCGTCCCTGCCCAACATTCAATATCTTCTACGTGATTTATCATCGTCAATGGGCAAAATTTTGTATTTCTTGCGTAAGTCTTGGAGGTTTTATATTGAGCTCAAATGATGGTTCTACAACTTTATAAGAGCCGTGCTCCTTTGCCTGGGATTCAATCCCGGGTCAAATTAGGGGCACCAATTAAATGACACCCATGGTTTGACCCCGAGATTTAATCTCTGGCCAAGCATCTTTTTCCACTTTATAAATGGAAACAAAATGGTGTTTTATGATTTATGTAGTGTTTGACCATAATACCCTTAGGCATTTTAATCAAGTGGTCTGCACGTGACAAGTTAATAGGGGAAATTAATGGGATTGAACGATAGGGGTAAGTTATGTAATGTTTAATCCATCAGATGAACATAATGTCAAAATTGAAATGATAAAGATGATTTTTTGCAAAATAGGCAACAATAATGACATTTTGCGTCAAATACCCAAAGCTTTTATGCTTGAATAATTGTTACTTTTTTTTTTTCTATAACATTAATATATCACAAGTATACGGTATCAAGTTTTGTAATAAAGATCAAGTACGGAAAATCGAACCCAAAGGGATTGAAATTCAATTTATACTAATTACTATAATTATGTAGTTTCTATTTTATTTAGACAATCAAATTATAAGATCAATGTTTTACCTAATTCTAACGTGAATGTTGTGATGAATTTAACGATTTCAACGCAATTTAGAAGAATTAATCAAGATGGGAAAGCCTAGGATCGTGAATTCACATAACTATTAACTATGTTTCTCAATTATTAAGTTGTTTTTAATCAATTTTTTCAAGTTCATAAGCAAGAAATTTAATATAATTCTACTCCCTCTCTTGAGTGCTGAATAAAAACTATTCATAAAATTCAATTCCAATATCCCTATTCCAAACCAAATAACTAAGATTATCAAGTTTGTGGTTCTTATATGGAACGTGCTTAAAATGAATTATACTTTCTTTAGAAACCTATAATTTTCTATGTATTATTCTATTTTTGGTGGTTGTATCGAACATCTTCTTGATGTTGTTCTTGCTATCTTGATGATTTCTTGCCTTTTACTTGGTTGAATTGTGTTTGAAAAGTAGCCTCTAGATTGGTATTTATGCCTTCTTGAAGTCCTTGGGTGAGTTGAATTGAAATTAGGCTTCGATGAATTAAACTTGGAAAACCCTAACTGGGCATGGCGAGACGCCAAGGCTGGGCGCCCCAAATCAATCATTGTTCCCAAGAGTGGGCGCTATCTCTGCTGCTCAAACATTGCACAACCTTTTACATTTTTATTACAACTTTCTCTCCCAATATTCAATGAGGCGACTTAAAGTATTTTGAAAAGATAACTCAAATGGCTACAACTTTACTAGAAATAATTTTTTTTTTCAATTCGAATGTTTACTATGTCAATGGATCTCAATCTCCGACAAAAAATCTGGTTCATACTTGTACGGTTGAAAATTGATTTGTGAAAATATTTTGACCATATTTTTCACTCATTTTTGACTTGTAGTTGCATCCAATTGACTCATAGCAATCTTCGATTGTCATTTTGTGTTCCGAATCAACTATTAAAAGTTGCAATTGATTCCTCAACTATGGATGTCACCATTTTTCGTCGTTATTCACTTCTTTCTTTCAATTTAACCTCCAATAATCAAGTTTCACCAAATCAACACCAATTTCTTCTTAATTCGTGCCATTATCACCATTTTCTCCAAGTTTTGCACCATTTACACCAATTCATCTAATCTATAAAACAACATTAAAACATACATTAAAATATTCTAAAAAATCTTAAAGACAATCAAAATAACAAGCTTAAGAGGCATTGAAATAATAAGTGAATTACACTCATCAATAATGCTATCTAGCACTAATAGTATTAGAGCACCAATTTACATGACATTATGTGATAGATTCAATTAAAGTTGAAATTATGTGATTCATTTAATTATATCTTTCATTTAATGACATTTAGTGTCATCTAGACTGATGTTGTAGTACCAATGATGTTAAATAGCATTACTCTTAATCCTTTGAGTCTATGCCTTGACTAAAATTTAAACTTCAACTCCGGGCATTCGCGTATGATAAGTGTCGAAAAATATCATCTCACATGAGTCACTAACATCACATTAGTCTTTGAGATAAAGTGTATGTATAGTTATTAGATCCCATATGGTAATTGGCCCAATCAAAGTATTAAGTATCGAGGTACAAGTACATACATAGTAAATCTTACCAGGTCATTGACTAAACCAAAGTTTGAGGTATCGAGTGTCGCTGGAGATAGCTTAGAATGTGATAGATTCATTCAATTTGCACTCAAGTAGAATTCACCTATTATTTATTTATTCTTTTTATAGAAGACTTGTAAGTCGAAATCAAATATATAGCCCCACCTGCAACCTTACCAACACGAACATAATCACCTCACCTAAATTTTCTCTATATGTAATTTTGGAGTGTTTCTTTACGTACAATTATTTATGTGGAGTAAGATTATATACTATTAAACAAGATTGAACTATCATGTTCTCGGTTCTCCATGTATCATATTAATTACATCAACAGTCATTGAAGTTCTGAATAATTATACCAATAGTCATTAAAGTTATTTTCTTACAGTAATAGTCGATCAAGTTTTTAATTGTTGCACTAATGATCATTTAGTCAAAAATTAAATATTAAATCGTATATGGCATCAGTAAGTGCAACAGTGTCATTATACGATATTATTTATTATGTGGAGTCAACAAAATTGGAAAATTAAGAGCTAATACTTAAATATGTTCTGATGAGAAAAAGTAATGCAAATTAGTTTTGGTCAGATTTTTAGGCCTAATTTGTATAGTAAACGCCAAATAAAAACTATGGGAACTAAATTACAACATATTCAAAAGTTGGGTCAGATTGCAAGACGGTGATTCAAGAATGCCAATGATCAATTGGAAGTGAAAAGAGGTCAGTTGGATAAAAATTATCGAAGACTGCCAAAATACACACACAAAAGAGTTCAAGGACCAGTTCATAAATTGGTCACAAAATGGTAAAACCATGCATACGCGTAGGTCTACAGGCCTTGCGTACACACAAACCCATTAAAGAGTTACTGAGGCTGAATTATGTTTACTGTGCATAAGCATAAAATGAACCATGCGTATGCATGGTTTATCTCCGGGGGAAAAAAATTGTTTCCCTATTTTGTTTTGTCGGACTTTGGTATACAATCTTTTGACATTTTATATATACTATAGACCGTCCAGAACGGGGATGATCTTTTTATCAATTTTTGAGAGCGCAAGAAATATTATTACATTTAAGAAACAAGAATTCCACGTTTGGGGTCAAAGGTTAAAGTGAAGAATTGAAGTTTTCAAGTTTTTCATCATATTCCTTATCTCGGGTGATGTATTTTCTTATTCTTTTGTGCAATTTTCACATGGCAATGTTAGGCTAATGTTTTTATGTATTAGATGGATGATGAACCTTATTAAGTGTAATTTCAATTTCAGACTCGTTAATTTAATTATTTATTGCGTTCTTGATTACTTATGAATTTAAATTGTGTTGTTTGAATAATTGGCCACCATCTAGATAACTTGTTGTCTATTCGTAGTGTTACGAGATTAGAACACTGCATATTTAACACACAAGCAATAGATATTAAGAATAGTATTTATGCCGTGTGCAATCACATGAAATAATCATATTACTAAATGCATGTTTTACATATAATTTGGACTAGAGATATGATCGATTGGGTTGTGCTAAAGATATGTTTGATATTTCTTGGAAAAGAATTTTAAATAAAATTGAATTATTGATTGTCATCAACATTAGAAAACATTACTTTATACGGTCAAGAATTGGAAATAACATTAATATTGGAATTCAAAAATCCAATACATTAATCACATATTTGATAAAAATATCTTTTTATTGATATCGTAGTTAAAAGTAGTAGAATAATCAATCAAACTCTTTTATGTTACTATTAATCGAATTTAGTAATAACTAGTACACTAAAGTTAAATATTATTTCTCGTGGGACGATAATTCACAACTCATTTTATTATTACTCGTCAACGATTCGTTTGCTTGTGGGTTTCAACAGAACAAAACTCACAAATTTCAATAAATATTTTAGCTGACTTGATGTAACAAATTTCATTTTATTATTAGTGTTAATTTTTTTTACCGAGTTACCATTACTGTTACAGTTAGAGATTTGAGTAACTAATACTGTAAGAACAGTGATTATTAGTGTAATTATTCAAAATATTAGTGAACATTCACGTAGTTAACTTGTGCTTTCTATTGAGGGATAAAAAACATGATCGATCCAAGACCCGTGGGCCCACTACCCGAAATTGGATGGAAAATTCTCATCCCGTTAGGTTGGTGGGACAAGACGAGTATATAAAATGTTAAACAATTATGCTACTTGTACAAATATGGTTTACAAAAGTGTGTTGACAAAATGATGTGACAAGATCTAGATCATTGATTTTAAAAAATGTTTTTTAAATTATTGGTCAAGACGTTACCAACACGTATTTTGTAAACCAATTTTGTAACTTAACTTTGTACAAGTAGCATGACTCTAAGCGAGTCACTGGACAAAAAGTCTTCCATTGCGATGGGGCATGGAATGGCCACTTCGTCCATTAACATTCCTATCTATATTCATTGGCCCTGGTCATGTGACTTTAATTAAATTTATTAATCTCGAAAACCTCATGTAGAACATGGCTCAACTAAACTTATGTTCTTCACCTTTTGACCTTATAGCGTGCAATTTGTCCATAGAAAATTAGTTGCTTAATTGGACTGTCGGCAACTCATAAACTGCCAACTAAATCTGAATAATTTTTAATAATGCTATGTTACGTCAGATATTTACTTCAGTCGCTAATTATGAATAACATTATTGTTAAACTTATCCCCTCAATTGAGCTCCATTAAAATGTGATTTTTGGGCCAATTATGATTTTTTTGGAGAATATGTGATTAAAGAATAATGAAAAATCTTGGCTTTACGTATAATATTATTTTATGTAAGAATGAGAATGAAAATAAATTTTCAAAATATATATTTTTTAGAAAATGGAATCCAAATAGGGGTCTAATATTCTATCTTAAAAGATCAACATTGAAATAAGAGTAGTTAAGTCCTTGTATATTGATTAATATTTTCGTTATTGTTCGATGTTGAATTTATAGAAAGTGATAGTAAATCAAGAATGCATCACCGAAATGGACAAACAAGTCCATTTAGCTTGAGCTCACTCTCAAATAGTGATGCAATTGCATCCTTCTTTCACGATAATAGGTATTTTCAAGTCTAGAAACTAATGAACACGTTATCAAATACAGTTAATCGTATCAAACGTGTCATTAAAGTAAACACACTTTCAATATGTTCTCATTTTGGGCCTACGATCCAATTTAAATTTCAGATTACATCTACAAAGAGAATAAAATTGTCTCAAAAATCTTGTGCGTATCTACCATAGGATCCGTAGATCGTTTAGATTTGGTTGGTGAATTCAATATTAAATTACTTGCATTATAAATATTTTTAATATTTGGTAGTGCCCTTTGATATTAATTTTAATCATTGTGTGATTAAGAAATCTTAGACAGATTTCAAGTTGTGCATTATTTTGTTTGAGAGTGATCGGCATGTCTAAAACAAAGAAATAATATTCAAACACCAAAATGGTACCGAACTTACCTAAAAGTGTCCCCATTATGGATTAAGCCTAATCTCAAATACGGGAGCAATAATATAACGAAAAAAATTCAAGAAAATACAGAGATTTATAATATTCTACGAAAAAAATTCAAGAAAATACGGAGATTTATAATATTCTACTAGGTCACTGCGACTCTTCCTCCACATTACCATGAAGATTGATCTCTATTCTCTACCGAGTGGATAAATGAACAGTATAATATTATAAATAACGGACTCATCGTCGAAGAAGAGTTGTGAGGAGATCTGCATCAATAACTCTGATGTCGCTCGAAGCCAGAAGTTCAGAAAGTCTATCACTTAAACCATCAACATCTTTGTGCAGCTTCTTGATATAATTGCATGTCTCCTTCAGTATCTTTGATGCTGATGCCTATTGCATGTTATAATAAAGAAATACAAATTTTAGCACTAAATTGCAATTTTTTATTTTTTATTTTTGAAATGGTTACTGGGTGCACCCGGAAGTCGGCTTCTGCGAAACATTTTAAGTAATTTATATTTTTGAGTCAAATTCAAACTTTAATTAACTACACATTCACAATTACTATCCACGAATTATCCGCACATGTCGTGGGACTCAATATACTCACGTCATTATCAAAATCCTAACACATATCTTCGGTAAAGAATGACATAATTGTAGTTTTAAATATACGTGCGTGTAAAATAAATACCGCTTAAGGGGCAAGAAACTTTCTTTTTTATGCACGCGACAAATCTTTGAAATTGCATTTTTCAACACGGGTTTGAACCTAACATTATATAATCTCCTGCATTGGTGCTCTTGTAATTCAATGGCAATACGATGCATACGAATTGCATGTTCCGTACATTGTCCAATTTATGTCACCGAAAATGCCGAATGCTGAACACTTCAATAAAAGTTTAAAAAATGAAGCAGCAAGAAGTAAATCAAGAACTAACCCTTGTATTGCATCTTGAACTAGAATCTGGCAACAGAACCTGTAATTTCAAGATGAGTTCATTAATCTCATCCTCTGTAAATCTTGTTCTTCTGCTAGACATGATGATTTTAAGCTATAAAAACGCACACTAAATATATGCAAAAGTTGAATCAAGACTCAGTGGGGAAGGTGAAAGGAGAGCAATGGGGGCACTTAAAAAGGAAGTGAAGGGCGTGAGGTAGTTAGAAAAGGACACAAATGCAAGCAGTTGCAGCCAAAGTAAATTCACGGAGGGCCCATCGGGGGGTCCAGTTGTCTCACTCTACAGTGTCATTGGGTCCACAATTTTTTAGACATTTTCACATAGAAGCTATCAGAAAGCCAACTGTCTAATCAATTTCAAGTTTTGCTTCAATCAGTGCACATACAGTCATACAGAAATCCCCAGATTGCTCAAGTGTTACTAACAAAGATGAAAACATGTTCCCAGAAAGATACCTTGATTTTATTTATTTATTTTTTCAGTTAATCAGAATTGGGCTGTTGGGACTTGGTCGTCTTGTCTGTTTCGTGCATTGCCATTCTGTTTAGGAAATTTTGAGGGTTTTTAGTGTTGGGGGACGAAACGAGGTTATATGATACGATATAAAATATTATCACAACAATAAGAACACAAGAAATAAGAATTTAATTTGGCAGATGAATTAGAGATTTTATTCAACAACTATAATAGAGAGAAAATACAATAATTGTGTTCCTACACAATAATTCTAACTTTCAATAATAAAATAACTTGTAAAAAAGAGACAACTATATATAGGGGACATATTAAAATTCTAATAATATTCTTAAAAATGGAAATAGTATGGAAAACGCGTGGAATAAAGGAAACACTATCTTTTCTAATAAAAACGCAATGAATAAAGGAAACAATATTTTCTCAAAAAAATCCAACCGAATTTGGGTCACAAACCGAACAAACTCCACATTGATACAAATTCTACTGCAACTAACGAAACTCCAAAATTTCTCCACCTAGAGAATAAATCTGACTGTAAGGAATGAACTGAACTCTTCAATAAGAACTAAACTAACTTCTTCAACTAACCAAAAATTCTCCACCTCTTTCACAATATCCAGCTAGGATAAATGAGTCTAATTGTTCCGCAAAATTACCCCGGGTTCAACAAAGATCACAAATGATTTAAAATTTACCAAACATGGCCGAAACACATCCTAAAACATAATCAACACCAAATGCTTTTGTAGAAAGCCCCTCATTAAACTCAATACCTTTAAATACATTTAAAGCATGCACAATAAAATCAACATCCACGTACATATTTTCACTGGGTCTATTCCTAGCAATTGTATACGATGATACAATAGGTGGTGGCAAAGCGGCATTACCCATATCATTCGAACTCGATTGAGTTGTATTCTTCAACATGGACCCCAAACCAAATCTCAACAATAGTGTACTAAACTAAATATTCACCAGGGTGCTAAAGCTTTGCTGATTTTTCTTCATGAATTCTACACATCCTTATAAGATGTATAACTGAGACTTCTTTCGCCCTGCCAATACAACACGAACATCTTTGTAAACTCTCAAAGTTCCACCTCAACCAAGAAACTTATACCCTTTTGAATCAAAAGTACTCGATGAGATGAGATTTTTTTTTTTTTTTTACTTTTTTTTTTCAAATTTGGAATATGTCAAACACGGTCAAGTGTTTTAACTATCCCATCTACTAGTTTAAGTCAGACTCTATCGATGCTGCTACCCGACAAAGTGTGTTGTTTTACATGACCACGGCACATGTCGAAACTGTTTCATATGTTGAAAATAAATCCCGATTGTGACACATATGAAAAACACAAGTTGTATCCAAAATTCAATCCTCATCGGGTTTGGACTCGCCATTAAAAATAATCAACACATATCCATCACTCAAGTAGTTCTCTAAGACATCGGATCACCTATAGTTTCTTAATGCTTTCCCTTCTGATTTGCAGCCAATTCTTTTATTCTTCAACTTGTTGCAATCCTTTTTGATGTGTCATTTCTTCTTGCAATAAAAAACAAACTTAATTACTAAAATTAGATTTTGACATGCCCCTTTTGTGACCAAAATGAACAACAAGACCTTTGCCATCTCTATTATCATATCCAACCAGATACTTCATCTCTTCTTTTTAAAATAAAGGATCATACGTATCTTCAATGATGAGAGTATCATGTCTATATAAAATCGTATCTCTAAATGAAGCGGGCAACGAATACAAAATAATTGATAGTAAATCTTTTTCATCATAATTTACTTCTAAAATCTCTAAATCAACGATAGTCTCCTTAAAAATAGCCAAGAAATCTTCCAACGATCCGTCTTTTGTCATGTGATGAGAATACAAACGCTGCTTCAAGTACAATTTACTGGTTAAACTCTTAATCATACACAATTGCTCCAACTTCAACCATAATGCTGCTGTCATTTTTCCTTTAAAACGTTATGAAGAATATTATTCAAAAGATGAAGATGAATTTGTGAAAGTGCCTTCCAATTCTTACGCTGTTTCTCCTCCATTGACCAAGTTGATGGCATCTTATCAAATCTCAACAACGCATCATCTAAATCCATGTGCGCGAGCACAACTTGCATATTCACATGCCACAATAAGAATATAGTGTTATGATCTAAAAGCTGAATTTCATATATAGTTCATGATTGTCATCAAGAACAAGAACCTCGAGCAAATAAAAAATAAAGTTCTAACACCACTTGTTGGGGGCGAAACAAGGCTATATGGCACGATATGAAGTATTGATCACAGCAATAAGAATACATGAAACAAGAATTTAATTTGGCAAGTATTTGGAGATTTTATTCAACAATTATAATAGAGGAAGAATCACAACAATTGTGTTTCTCCCAATTATTCTAATTTCTGTAATAAATCAGCTTGTAAAGAAGTGCCAACTATATACTGTGACTATATCAAAACCTTAAAAATATTCTTACAGATGGAAATAGTATAAAAAACGCGGGGAATAAATGAAACAATATTTTCCCAATAAAAACTCGTGGAGTAAAGAAAACAATATTTTTCAGAAAAAACCCAATCGAATATGGGTCACAAACCCAACATTCAGTTCATATTTTATTGAGATTATTCCAAAGAGGATGCATCAAGGTTTCGGTTGGTCTATCAAAAATGTATTATCTAGTAGTTTGCTAGCATCATCCAGAAATTTGGAAATTTTCATGAGGTATATTACTTGTTTTGCACGTCGAAACGTATGTATGATTACTTTTAGACAACTCTAAATGTCTTTGTTACTAGACCAAATATTCATTGTAGCATAGAGAATAGACTTGATAAGCAACATACATTTTAAATCTAGACAAGATGTATTAGAATTTTATTTATCAAACGACATTGTATTATATAGTAGTTTTCTACGTATTGGATGAAATCAACCATTAGCAACTGCAAATATTTACATTCCATATTTATCTTTGATATCTTTAATATGTACTCTATTTAGTATCAAAAATATCAATATGTATCCTTGATTCAAGGGCCTATTAAAAGCTAGTTACAGTATATATAAATTGATTCACCAGTAATGAAAAACATGTGTTTTACCATCTCTTTTTAACCTTTTATCTTGGTATCAGAGTAGTTGGAATCCTAGGGTATTTTTGTTATCATGGCCGAAGAGAGCCCTATGACTTCCAATGCTTCAAACAACAACACAAATAACAACCAATCAAACACTACACAATCCAATTATGATGCCGCATCACCTTGTGTTCTTCATGCCTTTGATAATCTAGGAACCACTTTAGTAACCTGTCTTCTAAGAGAAGAGAATTATCCCATGTGGCGTCATGTAATGACAAACGAACTTCAGGCCAAAAGAAAATTTGGTTTTGTGGATGAATCTATCTAATGTCCATCTTCTGGTTTACTAGAAGAATTTGCATGGATCAAGTACAATTCAATGGTAGTTTCTTGGATTTTCAATTCCCTTCATCCTATTCTTCATGATAGTGTAGCATATTTCGCGATGGCACAAGATATGTGGAATGACCTTGAAGAACGATTTTCACAAGGCAATGCTCCTCGCATTCATCAACTAAAAAATTAAATGATGAATACCTTACAATAGGGAATGACTTTCTGTATATTACACCAAATTAAAAGGCATTTAGGATGAGCTCAGCACATATTCCCAGGTTCCATCGTGTACTTGTAGCCCTGCAAAAGCACTTGCTGTAGAAAAAGAGAAAGAAAAGGTACATCAATTTCTAATGGGCTTGAATGACAAATATATTAGGTGCGCTCTCAGGTGTTGAATACAGATCCATTTTCTTCTTTACCTCGTGCTTATTTACAGATCCAACAATTGGTAACAACATCTCGAATACCTTCTGTTTAGGCAACAACATTCATTACTAGTAACGTCAATAGAGTTAACGACAACCGTAAGCCCACATGAAATCATGATCTCTCCAAGCAATTATGTGAATACTGTAAGAAGACTAGGCATAAATTAGACAATTATTTTGAGTTACATGGTTATCCAAAGGGGTGGGACAAGGGAAAGAAGTCATCCAAAACAAAATTGGCTAATTGCTTACAACGTATGGAAACCTTTGAGGGTAACAATACTATAGCAATTAATGGGTTGACAAATGAGCAGTACACTCAACTTATATGCTTAATCTTGAAAATAGTCATGATTGTACGACCAATTTCGCGGGTAAGGCGACTTCTCTGTCCAATAGTACAATTGAATGGGTTTTGGATTCAGGAGCTTCTGATCATATGACATGCCATGAAAATATCATTACTTCTCACAAACTATACCTCATTTTTTTACCAATTAAAATTTCGGAGGGATCATTCCTTCCAGCGAAGTCTTATGGAAATGTTCATCTTAACCCTCTTGTCACTTTAAATAATGTCCTGTATGTACCTTCATTTACATGTAATCTTATATCTATCAGCAAATTAACCAAAACTTTAAACTGTGTTTCTCATTTTTTTCCCTTATTCTGTGCCTTTCAGGACTTAGCCACGAGGAAGCCGATTGGAATGGGTGAATCATGAGATGGGCTCTATTATTTTCGGGCAACCAAAATTCATACGATTGCAAACCAGCATCACCCGTGATTCTAGGCTCCTCCTGTGGCATCAGTGTCTTGGACATTTCTCTTTTGATAGACTGTCCATTTTTAACCATTTAGGTCTGGCTATCATTAAGTCTTTTAATAAATGTTGTGACTCATGTCATATAGCAAAACAAGCTCGAAAACACTTTGTTGTTAGTTCTATTAAAACACATGAATCTTTTGAATTAATTCATTGTGATGTTTGGGGACCATATCATACCACATCTCTATTTGGAGCAATTATTTTTTAAGTATTGTGGATGATTACACTAGATCCACATGGGTTTATTTGATCAAAACCAAATCAGAAGTTTATATCAAGTTGATTCCTTTCATAGCTATGATAACTACACAATTTGGCAAGGCGGTGAAACAAATTAGCAGTGATAATCGAACCAAATTCACAAACCATAATTTTTAGATTTTCTGTCAACAAAATTGGGTTTTGACCCAATTTTCTTGAGTCTTTCCTCAACAAAATGGAGTTGTAAAACGTAAGCATAGATATGTACTTAAAGTGGCTAGAGCTTTAAGGTTTCAGGCTAATTTGCTTATTAAATTTTGGGGAAAATGTATTTTAATGGCATGATATTTGATAAATTATGCTCCCACACCCCTATTGTTTGGAAAGAGTCTTTATGGGCTTTTATTTTCTCGAAAGCCAAATTATTCTCATCTTCGTTTATTTGAGTGTCTTTGCTATACTTCTGTCATTCCTCGATCAAGAGACAAATTCCAAGAATGTGCTATTGCTTGCATTTTTGTTGGTTATCCTCATGCTCAAAAGGGTTACAAGGTAGACGATTTAACCACACAAAATTTTCACATCCAGTGATGTGACATTTTATGAACAAATTTTTCCTTACCAAAATAAAACTACATCTTTTTTTTCAAATCACAATCCATCAACGACCATACATGTACCTTTGCGTGTCATTGACCATGAACTTGTGCCATCCTTTCCAAACACCACCATAAATATAATGCATCACACCTTAGATATCACAGATTCTGATCATCCCACAAAAATCTACACACCTCATTCGACCACCAATTTACCTAATACTCTTAATCATGATCAACCTCTCATACTGCCGGCTTAACGTCCCCCTCGTGAAATAAAGTTACCATCTCATTTTCATGATTTCCATGTTGACTTTCCATGAAGTAATAGTCCTTCTCCCACATCTTCCAACGATGCTTCCTCAGGTATGTCTCCTTTAACTAATTTTCTCTCATATTCAAAATCTGCTTCACCATATACTAGTTTTGTGAACCAACCAATAATTAATTTTGGGAACCTACGAACAATATGGAACCAACCTAAGAAATCTAGAAATCACGTCGCGCAAAGATCAACCCGATCCGTTCTTCGACCCGTATCAAGAACCGAGATTACGCGTAAGAAATCCGACCCATGGATTACCCGGAACAAGGACCGTGAAGTGGGAACGCCGTAAAATGATTGCGGCACCTTTTGATAAGTTCAAGGTTATAAGTTTAAACCACCAAGAATATAGAGGAAAAAACTCACAAATTGTATTTAATCTCTCAAAATAATAAAAATCTTAGTTTTACAATGAAATAAATCTCCTATTTATACTAATGCTAGAAACCCTTATAAAGTATAATTAGGTCATAGAATATTGTCAAAGTTGGAAATAAAATAGAATCCTAGATTAACAAGGAAATCTCGCGAAAATAAGGAAATCTCGTGAAAATGAGAAAATTCCGCCAACTTGTTCTCGGCATGTTTCTGTGTGATCGCAAGTCCAATAGTACCATGCACCGACTTGACTTTGTGCAAAATTTCGTTTCGTTTTCGGAATGTACTCATGGGAGAAAATCAGACACCCGAGTTGAGAGTTATGCCTATTTTAATTTACGCCACTCATTTTTTTTTCTAAATATCTTTCAAACCTTAAATTCAACTCATTTCGGCTTCCGAGCCCTTCACGAAACTTGAATATTGGCTTGTTAACTTCACCCATCTGAACTCCATTGCTTGAACCTTTGACGTATGTGTCCCGACCAAGTAATTGTGTGTCCCGGATCATATCATCACCTCTCTCTTCAAAAGGATTCGACCTCGAAGCCGTACCTGCATTAAACGAAGCAACATTAGCAACGTCGAAAATGTTAAATATTATAGACTTACCCAATAGAAGTAAATTGTAGCTTTTATTCTCGATCATAGCAACTGAATGGCATGGTCCATCTCCCCTAAGATGTAATTTTGATCTCCTCTGAGTTCGTACCCGCCTCGTATGTATCATCACCTGTATCTCACAAAATCTAACACTAACACCAACACCAACAGATGAAAACATTAAATTGACCCTAACTAGTGATTAGAACCATTTGTTAAATTGGAATGCGGGATGAGATTAGTAGACATTAAATTTACTCCTAATATACTCCACAAATCTATCTTAAGACATGTAAGATTATCGTGATTAAAGTAAAGACATTCATGCACCCAATCACCCATAATGCACCCCAATTGCCTATCATATTCAATTGACTCTTGTGAATGCTACAATGTTGTGGCATAATAAGTGCATATCATAGAAAAGCAAGAAATTTTCCATGCATGCAAGCTCACAGTCTAACCTAGGTATAGGAATTTGATACGTTACCATGGAGTGGTTACATCCATCATCCTTGTTACTCACCAATTTTCCATGTGATTTACATCAAGTGGATAGTCAATGTATGGTGCATCATGGAATAATTCCTTGGAATCCTGCAAAAAAAAATTATTGAAATTGGGGAGGGGATTGTTAGCTCTCACTAAAACTTTCTTACGCTCGACTTTTCTCACATTCAAGCTCACTTTGGTATTTTCTATCCTCTCTGATTTTTTCCTCTCTTTTCTTTCATGTGGTTCTATTTTTTTTTTGCTCATTCTCAGCCACCTTACTTTCTTCTCTCTTGCTCTCATTTTTTTGCTCCTTATTTTTATTCTCTCGCTCACTCTTCAATTTCAGTTGGTCCTCTTGGACTTGTTGTGGTATCAATGACATAAGAGTAATTATTTTTCCACCCATCACAAAGTTGTACCGATTTTGTGAACCATTCATGTTTCAATCTCTTATCATACTGTCATGGTCTACCCAACAAGAGATGTCTTGCGTACATTGGAATCACATCACACAACACCTCATCACTATATCGTCCAATGCTGAAATTCACCAAGGCTCTCTTGGTAACCTATATCTCTCCACAGTTATTTAGTCACTCCAATTTATATGATTGTGGATGCCTCATAAGAGGTAACCCCAACTCTTCTACAAGGGTTGTGCTAGCCACATTTGTACAACTACCACCATCTATTATCAAATTACACACCTTAGTTTTAATGTGACACCTAGTGTGAAATAAAATCTCTCGTTGCTGCTCCTCATCATCTACCTTCATTCGTGTAGTAAGAGCACGCATCACCACTAATGACTCCGCCATCGAGTACTCCAAACAAGTCTCACGTTTAACATTCTCCATCTCAGGCATGCTGTTGATAAGGGCATTTTTTATACGTTTATTTTGGTTCACAAACATGAATAATTGTCGATAAACATTCGGAATAGAGCTTAATTTGTGTGAATTGTGTTTGTAGGGCAACAATGAAGATTATGGTGGAAATTAGAAGAAAAGTAGAGAAAATGGGCCAAAACAAAGGAAAACAAAAGTTCAGGGACCAAAATGTAAATAATCAAAAGATGACCCGATGCCAACTCAAGAGCGGACATAAGCTTAATCATACATTGAGGAATGCATGGGATGATTGGAGGACAAGAATGAACAAAAGAGGTCAAAACAAGAGAATAATGAAGTTGGAGGACCAAAATGAAGATATGTGATAGAAGTTTGTACCATACGGCCGCAAGGTGTAATCTTCCATGCGGCCGCAAGCAAGGATGCAGGGAAAATTTTTGGAAAAAAAGTTGTTCCTTGCGGGTACAAGGAATTTGTCCTTGCGGCCGCAAGGAAGAAATCCGGCGCGAATTTTCTGGTTTTCTTATCCGACTCCAACACGTATGGTAATGATTCTAGGGCAACTATAAAAGCTAAAAGACGTCCAGAAACTAGGGTTATGCCTTCCTAGAGAGAAAAACAACCTTTTTGGAGCAAGAACGAAGGCAAGGACGAAGAATTTCACTCCAAGATCCAAGATTTCAAGCTTTACATTCAAGAATTGGGTGATGTCTTCTCCTAAATATTTTCTTTATTATTTTAATTTATCCATCCTAGGCTAGGTTTTTAATTGTATTAGGTGAACGATGAACCTCGTATTGTGAACTTTTAATTTCTATTTTGCAATTTGATATTTAAACACGTTTGATGGATGTTGAATGATTTATATACACTTTCTTGCCTCTACAATTATATGCGCAATAGTTGTATGAGTTTGGGTGATTTATTTTATGCATTCGAAAGAATGGAAATATATTTTCGTGAACAGCTGTCACTCTCACTCCCATCTTCTGACTCAATCTCTCCACATTCTCAAAGAACCATCACTCGTCGGTTTGGACACTATGAAGCTACATGCCTTGAACCCAAACACCTGAAACATTTTATATCCCTTGACCTACAAGTTTGATTTTTGATGTTTGGTTTACTCTTATTCACCTCTTCCTTAACCTTAGGCATTTCAACCTTTCCCCTGGTCTCCACCCAATCATTCTTATCACCATCACTCCATTTGAGTTCCGTAGTAAACTTAGGTACTCCCTTTCTTCTGAGTTTTCTCTCCACCTTCATAGCCACATGCACCAAGTCCTCCAACTCCACATAGTGCTACAACTCTACTATGTTAGCAATATCTCTATTCAACCCATTCAGAAACCTAGCCATGGTGGCCTCCCGATCCTCCTCTATATTCATTCTAATCATCGCCACCTCCATCTCTTTATAGTAATCCTCCACACTCCTAGACCCTTGAGAAAATGTTTGTAATTTATGATGAAGATCACGATAATAATGTCCAGGTACAAACTGTTTTCTCATGCAAGCCTTCAACTCTCCCCACGTCTCAATTGGCCTATCCAAATTCCTCCTACGGCTAGTTAACAACTGATCTCACCAAATTATAGCATAATCAGTGAATTACACTACTGCTAACTTCAATTTCTTCTCATCTGAGTAATTATGGAAATCAAACACCAATTCCACCATCTTTTCACATTCTAAGTAAGCTTTAGGGTCACTTCAACCTTGAAAAGCTGGAATGTTCAATTTGATGTTTCCCAAATTTCCATCAACCCCTCGATCAAACCTACCTCCTCTAGTCCTCACAAGGAACCCTTTGGGACGTCCTTCACCATTGACTCCCAATCAAAGTTTCATGTCTAGCTACATCACCACTAATACGTTCAACCGTCAAACCCAATTGATCAAACTTATGATGTATAGCCTGCATACTATCCATAAACTCCACATAAAACCCCTTAGGTACATTTTCTTCCTTGCCTTTACTCATGTTTCCCCTTTGAAATTAAATAAATAACAAAATTTGAATGAAGAGAAATAAAGAAAAAACGATTTACCTTACGTGTTGCACTCGTGTATCACTCAAGATTGGCTTTTACCCGATAATGAGCTCACCACTTTGCCTTTTACCTCTCGTCCTCCATCCTCAATAACTCGAGAAATAACTAATCTCAATCAATTAGGGCACAATCCCGCAACGAACACCACCACAAGCACAAGTTAAGATAATAAACAAAATATGTACGTATTGAGGTAATTGACTCAAGCTCAAAATTGATATTTGTTTTTGTCATGTTTGCCTCTAAACGTTCATGAAATGTTAAGTCGCTTTTTTTTAACATCGTGAACAATAACTTTTTTTTTCTATAAACACCTAAATACAATCTAGAGGCAAAACAAACAATAAAATTACACGAAAAAGAATGACTCATACAAGAACAATAACAGATAGATTTTTTTTTCTGTGAACAGTAAAAAATATTTTTTCTACTCAAACAATACGAAAAATTGATAGAAAGTAAATGATAGATGACCTCAAATTTAGAGCCAAACTCGGATACTCACTGATATAAACACAATGATCTTGAGAACCTACGAACAAGATGAAACCAACCCAAAAAAGCTAGAAATCACATCGCGCAAAGATAAACCCGACTAGTTGTTTAACCCCGTATCAAGAACCGAGATTATGCATAAGAAATCCGATTCGTTGATTACCCAGAACAAAAATCGTGAAGTGGGAACGCCACAAAAGGACTGCGACACCTTTTGATAAGTTCAAGATAATATGTCTAAACCACCAAGAATATGGAGGAAAAAACTCATAATTGTATTTAATCTTTCAAAATAATAAAAGTTTTAATTTTAAAATGAAATAAATCTCCTATTTATAGTAATGTTAGAAACCCTAATAAAACGTAATTAGGTCAAAGAATATTGTTAAAGTTGGAAATAAAATAGAATCCTAGAATAACAAGGAAATCTCGCGAAAATACGAAAATTTCGCCACTTGTTCTCGAAATGTTTCTGTGCGACCGCAAGCCCAAAAGTACTATGCGCCCACGTAACCTTGTGCAGAATTTTATTCCGTTTTCAGAATTCACTTATGGGCAAAAATTCGACACCCGAGTTGAGAGTTATGCCCATTTTAATCCACGCCACTCATTTTCTTTTCAAATATCTTCCAAACCTTGAATCCAACTCGTTTCGGCTGCTGAGCCCTTCACAAAACTTGAACCCTGTGATATGATTTGGGGTGCGCTACAATTTATCAAGATTTTGACGATTGTTGGAGAGAGAGAGTAGAATCAAGTTCGAGACTTCAAAGAGTTGATAAAGCTGGTCATTTACATGTTCGAGCAAAGAAGTTCATATTATTGAAGACAACAAGCCAATGGTCAAGTAACTTGTTGGGGACGGAAGCTCGGACGGGTTGGAACGCACTCAAATTTTCAGTCTCAGTTTAAGACCCATTTTTGGCATAGAATACATTCGAATTTAAAGGTTTTTATTTCTAGAAGATTTGTAGCCCTTGAAGTAATATTTACAACGCATTTTGAATTACATCAATCGAATATTAGGAGAAGAAGATATGACCAAATTACTCAAAGCCGTCCGGATTCGGGAAAATTATTTTGACGCGAATTTCCTTATTTTTACTAGAATTCTAGTTTAGGTAAGATTCTTGTAATCTTTATCAATTATTCACATTTTTCCTATATTTCCTAGGTTTAGTATAAATAGAAATTTTATTATTTCATTGGATCCTAAGTTTGACATGAATTAAATTAAAAAGAATTTTCTCTCGAAACTTTGCTTCAAAAATTATGTTCTTCCATAGACATGCTAAACTTATCAATATCTAAATGATTCTTGTGGCATTCAAATATCGTATTGTGGGTTCTTCATTGTGTAATCAAGGGTTTCAACGCATCGTTGTTATCGTTGGGTTTTTTGGTTCACCGTGTTGGATTCAAATCCAAAATCGGGTTCAATTGGCGTTCTTGAGTTCTGCATCAATTTAGTTGTGGGTTTCGTAGTCACCGTTGCTATGGGATTCCAATCTCGTAGCAACAGTGACTACGAAATCATTGACTTTTGTCCCCAACATGTTACTTGACAATTGACTTGTTGTCTTCAATATTATGGACTCCGTTGCTCGAACATGTAAATGACCAGCTTTATCAACTCTCTGAAGTCTTGAACTTGGTTATACCCTCTCTCAAACAATCATCAAAATCTTGATAAATTGTAGAGCACCCCATATCATATCACCTTGGCTTGTCAACTTCACCCATCTGAACTACATTACTTGAACCCTTGACTCATGTGACTTGGCCAAGTGATTGCCTGTTCTGGATCATATCAAGTTTCTTAATGGCTATCACTCAATATGATGAGATGAAGACCTATAAATAGGCCATTAGAGACCGTCATTGGCAAGAAGCAATGAAAAAGGAATTAGAAGCACTTGTGCAAGACCATACATGAACTTTAGAGTAGTTACCTTCTGGCAAAAAGGCCTTTGGATCAAGGTGGGTTTACAAGATAAAGTACCATTTTGATGGAACAGTTGAGCTGTATAAGGTTCAATTGGTCGCCAATGGATATACACAGGTTGAAGGGCTTGATTGCAATAAGACCTTTGCATCGGTCGCCAAACTTACCATGGTAAAAACTTTGTTAGCTATGGTGGTCGTCAAGTCATGGGCATTACACCAACTTGATGTTCATAATGAATTTTTGCATGGTGACCTTGATAAGGAAATCTACATGACACTACTTCCTAGGTATTTTTCCTCAACTGACAGCCAAGTGTGTTGGCTCCATAAATCCCTTTATGGTTTGAAACAAGCATCTCGACAATGGAATGCCAAATTCTCCAGTGCTATCCTTTACTTTGGTTTTACCCAATCTAATGCATATACTTTTATCTTTTTCTATCACAAGGGCAACTCATTAATCGCATTACTTGTGTATGTGGATGAGGTTATTATTGCTAGCAACGACAATATACACAGTATTGCTCTTAAAGAATATTTGAACTCTTGGTTTCACATTAAAGATCTCGGTCCTCTTAAATATTTCATTGGATTAGAGGTGGCTCGGTCTCCTGATGGCATAGTCTTATCTCAACGTAAATATCATTGGATATACTATAGGAGGCAGGCTTGCTTGGTACCCCACTGTGTCATTTCCTATAGAGCAGAATCACAAATTAGCATTAGATGATAGCGCTCTTCTTGATAATCCATCTACTTATCATCGTCTAGTTGGGAGACTCATTTATTTAACCATCACCAGACCAGAGCTTTGCTATTCATTCCATATCATTTCTCAATTCATGAATCAACCAAGACATGGACATTAGGTGGCTAACCTTTGAGTGTTACATTACCTAAAATCTGCACCTAGTCAAGGTCTATTTCCTTCCTCCAACTCTAATTTTCATCTTGATGCCTATTGTGATTCAGATTGGGCGAGTTGTTATCTCACACGCCTTTTGATCACTGGTTATCTTATTTTCTTGGCCGTTATCCCATTGCTTGGAAAACCAAGAAGCAAACTACCATATCTTGCTCTTTAGCTAATGTTGTATATCTCTCCATGGCCACTACTGCTTGTGAACTCATTCGGCTTTGTACTTTACTTCATGATTTAATGGTTAATGATCCTTTGCCGACTCTACTCCAGTGTGATAATTGTGATGCCATACATATTACTGCTAATCCAGTTCATCATGAGCGTACAAAACATATCGAGATCGACTGTCACTTTATTTGCGATTGCATTAAATCTGGCTCCACCACTAAGTTCATGTTCCCTTTGATCTACAATTAGCTGGCATCTTCACCAAAGCTCTAGGCAATAACCAGTTTCACTTCCTTGTTGGCAAGTTGTGCATTTGTAATCTCCATGCTCCAACTTGAGAAGGCGTATTGGACGAAATCAACCATTACTAACTACAAATATTTACATTCCATATTTATCTTTGATATCTTTGATATGTATTCTATTTAGTATCAATAATATCAATTTGTATCCTTGATTTAAGGGCCTGTTAAAAGCTCATTCTTGTATATATAAACTGATTCACCATAGCTAGTACGCATGCCACGTCATCTACATTATCATTTTACTTGCTTCACATTATCAATAATGTTACTCTATGTTGTGGAAGCATATAATCTACTAGATACATGATAGACTCTATGAACATTATATTTTGAAGAAATTTGAACAATCATTATTCTCTTTATTGTCATTAATTGGAGCAACACATGGACCCCAAATTTACTTTATACATGGGCAGTAAAGATATTATGATATATTATAGGTTGGTTTAGTTTATATTACGAAGGAAATGCTGTCAAAATTTTGACAAATTATATGCGACATCTTTCAAAGCAATTTGTAAGCACTCGCTTATTCAAGCTCGCACAGATATTTACGAGGTAGTTAGTAAGTCTTTATATCTTGGAGCAGCTTATGTTCTCAAGGTAACTCATAAGTCTTCATTTAGTGGAGCAACTCATATTTTTTTAGGTAATTTGTTAATCTCAATTGACAGCTTGTAGTTCAAAGTCTGACTTGCACATGAATATATGACTTAAACTTGTGGGATTATTGTTACACCTATAAATTACGTGGCATGCTCGATCGGAGGGGTCCCACATATACTGACTCGATATCGACTATTTAATTGGATTAAGCCTATTAAATCAAGAAGTCAGCTTGGAACTCTGCCTGTTAGCACCACTTGACCCATTTACTTTTTCTTTTAATACATATGTGAGTTTTATTCACAGTAAGGTATTTTTTAACCCTAATCAAACTGTTCTCCCATCTCTTGTACTCATATTCTCTCTCGTCCGGCCGTTGACTTTCGGATTGTAACTGGTTGCCAAACTTTTTTCTTGACCATCGGCCTTTGCCTCCTAACATGGTTTTCTAGTATGCAAGTGATACCTTTATGGTGGGAGGTTAATGGAATTTTGTTGATGTATTTTTTGAGGTCAACATATACTATTCACGTAATTCAAAAGGTGTTCTAAAGTTCTTTCAAACTATATGGAATTGTTGAACAATAAAGTTTTGAAAGAACATAAATGAGGAATATAAATTTAATGATTTTTCTTTCAAAAGAGAGAAATTATAGGGATCAAATACATTAATCACATGGTAAATATCTATTAATCACATTTAATAACTAAATAATAATAATAATAATAACAAAGAAATAGAAAAGAAAAGTCAACACTACCCCAAACGAAACCCCAAACCAAAACCACCTCCCCATATATAATTTATTTCTCAATTATTCAACTACTTAGAAATGAATAAACAACTTTTCCATATAAAAATTAAATTGTAAGAATGAGCTTGGTCATATTAATTGCCAGATGAAAACACCAAGCAAAAGGACACCTGAAAATGGAGCCGGAGGTTTCATGGAATTTGGTCCAGATTCCGGCAATAGTGAAGGTGGCCCAGGATTGGTGGCGCAACATCGGTAAGACCAAGAATGGGGTTTGAAGGTTAACGAAAGTAGCAAACGGTGGTGATAAAAAAGTAAAGAAGAAGAAGAAGCAACATGCTGCTGCACCTAGAGTTTAATGCTTGGAGGTATGAGAAGAGAACAAGTGGTTTTGGTGTGGGGTTTCATTTGGGGTGGGGTTGACATTTTTTTAAATTTCTTTATATTTGTTTAATTATTTAATTTGTTTAATTATTTAATGTGATTAATAGATAATTAACATTTTGCATTTTAAAAATTGATTGAAATGTGGTCAAAAACCAATTTTAAGGTCAATTTACGGTATTTTAGATGGAAGATTTTAGAATGAAGCCGTCCAAAAGAGCCTCACACTGCAATGTTTCAAAAGGTTAGGGTAACGGCTGCAACAAATCAAATATTTGGGGAAAGTCTACCAGTGTTTTAAAGGTTTGAGACTTTTGCTGTAATTATCCTTACATTTTACTATAGATGAGACAAAATAAGGAGTTTTATTCACTCTTTATTATTATTTTCAATGCTTGAGTTGTACCAATGAAGGGAAGATTTTATTTTTTAATGAAGTTGATAAGTGCATTTTGTACACTTATTCGAACCATATTACTAACTTTTTATGTCGTCATATTATTGATTTTACTTCACTTGGGTTAATTTTCTACCGTTTCAGTGTTGAACCCATTTCGAAGCAATTGAAAAGGAGAGAATGATGAAATGGAATGAAATCTGCAATTTTTGGGGATCAAAGTATGCACTTTAGAAATTGAATGACTGCACAATTAATTGAATTCAAGGATTAAAGTGCGTTACTTGGAAGAATTGAAGCCCTGAAGGTAAACAATGCATTGAAATTACGTGGGCCTCAACTTAAACATTAAAGGGTACTTACAAAAATACCCTTCAAATTAGGGATGTTTTGAAAAATACCCTTAAAATCATATGAAAGATTTTTAGGAAGTAAAAAATACTGTGTAAAATTAAAAAGTGACACAATGTCACTTTTTACTTTTTTAAAAAAAAAATTGATACAAACTAAAAAAAAGCGACAAAAAAAAAGTGACGCTCTCAAAAAGTGATACAAACTAAAAAAAAAAAAATGATGCAAACTCAAAAAAAGTGAACACACTCTCAAAAAGTGATAAAAACTCAAAAAAGTGACAAATATCAAAATAGCACCATTCATTTGTGATTTTTTTATCTGCTTAAAAAGTGACAAAAAAACTATAAAAAGTGAAAAATTTTTAAAAAGTAAAACAATGTCACTTTTATATAATTGACGAACAATTTTGACATCTCTACATGATAATGTATAAAACTAAGTGATAGTGTGACACAAACTCAAAAAAAAAAAAAAAATTAAGTGACAAAAACTTAAAAAAGGACAAAAAAAAAAAAAAAAAAAAAAGTGACACGATGTCACTTATATAAAATTGACGAGCAACTTTGACATCCCTATATGGTATTGCATAAAATTAAGTAAGTGGCACAATCTCACTTTTATAAAAAAGTGACATAAATTAAAAAAAAAAAAGTAACAAACAATAAAAAAAAAATGTGATAGAAAAAAGTGACAAACACTCAAAAAGTGACAAAAAAAAAAAAAAAAAAGTCACAAACTCAAAAAAGTGACGAAAATTTAAAAAAAAAGTGACAAAATTCAAAAAAAAATATTATTGCCTGCACTAAACTCACTATTTTTCCAAAAACAATGAAATGTGATGGAAGACATTTTTGAAATGGTCACATTTTTTGTTTTTAATAATGTAATTGATCACTTGCATTATATGTATTTACATGTGCATAAAATTGATGGAAAATCAAGAAAAGAGCAATCACAATATACACTCTTTTCTCTTCTCCATAAAACTATAGAAAAACTAACATTACACTAAGTAATACCCTCAATGAGCATGTACATTCAATGCCAAATGCCCTCCCCCAAAAAAAGTGACGCTTCAAAAAAGTAACATGTGAAATTTATATGTTGTGCTTGTTCATCTCATGCATCTTCCATCTTTGCCTTATCAACCATTTGTAAGCTGAAAATCCAATAGTACATATGCTACTATGAACTCTCTCTTCCTCTCTACCCACATAACTTCCTCTATGGGTTCTTCAATTTCAGTTTCAAATTCATCATGCAACAATTAAACGTACAACATTTCCATTAACATAAAAGTTAAAATTTCGTGGATACTTTTCACAATTAAAACGTTGTATTTGATATAGTGACTTTAGTAAAAAAATTCAAATATAGAAAGAGCATGCATGAATCATGCAATAATTTGATAATGTTTAGGTAAGGCCTTTGCTTTCATAATTTCATCATTTCCAAAGCCATCGACAAAAGTTGAGGGCCTTTTTTCGTGGTCAAAAGCTACATTTCTTTGTTCTTTTCAAAATTCAAAGCCTCTTTTTGGGCAACTTCAATGGTCCAGAAAGATGATCATCCAGGGAGAAGAACCTTAGTAATGTTCCTTAAGGGAAGAAGACATTAGACCACATTGTATTGTGATTATTATCACCAAAAAGTGACACTCTCACTGACCAAAAATAAAAATTCATTTATGTCATTTTCTCAAACACTTCCCAGGTAGAGAATCAAAGTTATATTTGATACATATGTAGCATTTACAAAATTGGTAAAATAATCCACATAATGTAATATTACATTTGATCTATAGAAATTGTGAATTTTAAGGAACAACACCCACAAATTCACTACACAAAGAAGAAGGAAGATTACGCTGTAGCGAATTCAAATGGGAAATTGACATCCGTTTCAGTAGCAGATGAATAGTGCTTGTTACCCATCCCCTTCAGTTTGCTTTGGCGGCATAATCCAAATGAATTGATGGTTGAATATATACGACTTATAGCTGCAACGTATGAATGTTTAGGAAAACAACGTATTTTCTACTATTTGTTTGTAATGCCTCCTATTTTTCAATTTTCTTATTTCTAGGCAGTAATGGGCCTAATTTTCCCAACATTAAATGGGAATTGTATAGAACTATAGAAGTGGGCTGGGGCTGGACTAATTAAAATGCAAATCATCAAAAGGGAAAATTTCAAATATAAGAGATTTAAGTATAATTCATTTTAAAACTAAGATACAAAGTTTAAAACTTCAAAAATTAGATATTAATTAAATTTTATTTATGAAATAATTAATTAAATATATATTTTAAAAATTGAATATATGAAGGTTGCAATTATATACAATTTGGTCATATATATCAAATTAATTAGTTACATATTATTTTTCAATCACGAATAATTTTTTTTATAAGTTGCAAATTATTTTACGCTCACAAATCAAAAATTTCATTCGTCATAATTTGTTTATCGGTCACAAATAAAAAAATATCATAAGTCGCAATTTATTTATCGATCACAAATCACAAATTTTAGAATTCACAATTTGTTACATAGTAAAAAATTATTGCTCACAAAATAACAAATTTTTAGGTTAAATATTATTTATTGGTCACAATCAACCAAATAATTTGTGACCACCACCAACACTTATGACCACTTCCAGTCACACTGCCACCAACACCACCGCCACTACCTCCTAGCAACACCATTGTCCCTACGCCACTGTCGCCGCTACCTCCAACTAACATTTTCAATTTCAAAATCACCGCTATGACCGTTGCCACCACTGCATCACTGTATTCATAGCCCACAATCACAATGCCGCTGCAAACTACGCTAATGCCGCTCCATGCTTGCAGCACCACTGCACGTATCGCCAACAGGAGCAAATTGGCGCAGCGATTTTGTTGCGTCGGGGTGATTGCACGGTACCGTTGCAAGAGGTGTAGATCGGCACCGGAATAAAGATGGTGGGTGAGTAGAGATAGAGGGATAAAGAGAGAAGATGGAGAGAAATGAATTACAATTGGGAGTAAAATTGGGATGGGAAATAGACGGGTAGGATTTGGGGGTGGGCTTGTAGATAAATATAATTTTATAATATTATTATTAATATTTAAAAGATAATTATCGTCTGATTCTTATACAAAATTCTTTCAATCTTATTTTTGAATTGAAAACTTATGCGGATGTAATTTGTCGAAACCAAAGAGGATTCCTAATTGGAAAGGAATTGGGCGGCAGCTTTTGGAAAAGAAAAGTGTTGTATGTGGTTGATATATATACACGCATTAAGAGACAAAAAAAAAAAAGGAGGCAGCGGCTGAATTGGAAGAAAAAAGACAGGCGCCTACAGAGAATCGGTGGCTGGACACAAGACTTGGACTCTTCTGCAAGAGAAAAACGGCAAGCTGCTGGGAAATAAAAGAAGAAAAATTAAATACTGTTGTGCGAAAATTCATCGATTTGTGCAATAAATTGGGGAATAAATCACGTGTGATCAATTTTTTTGGTGAGATCTTTTATTCTTTATTTGTTTAATTCCAACGTTATGTTAGTCTAAATTATTTTGTGCTAAGATTTTCTATGAACATCGTTACATCTTTTTCTTTTTGACGTTCAATGTACGTTTTTCATTTATTGAACGATTTTTATGGAATTATCTTCTTTACAGTTATGTGTACAATAAGTGTATGAATATTTTGGCTTGTTTTACCTTTGAAAAGATGAAAAATAAGTTAGATATAGTGTTGATCTTGTAAAGTGCGATATATGATATAAATATGTCGCTATACTTTACGTAATCTTTAAGTATTTACAAATTCATTAATACATTATTGTATATTCGCATCTGTAATAGAAATGTAGTCGGGTCATATGTGGAAATATATTTAATTCTATTCGAAAGAGATTGTTAAACAAATTAGAATATTGATTTTCATAATTGAATCATGTTATCAAATTATAAGGTTAGGGTTAAAGGGAATTTGAGATCCTAATGCACTTTTCATCAATTAATTTTTATAGAAACTTGCATTAATCAAATCTTTACATTGATTCTAGTTAATTTAGGTATTGCTTTCATAGATATATTATAATTTAGTCATAGGAAAAAATCACCAATTTTTATAGTTTTGGTTAAGCCTTATTTAATTCGAATTTAAACTAGCATAATCTTTGTGGGAACGATACTTGGATTCAAAAATTCATTTTACTACTTGTTAACGAATCTTACACTTACGATATTTAAGACGGACAAATATTTTCGTGAACAGTAGTTATGATAGAACAAGACGTACATTGCTTAAGTTGACAATTAATGCCATTTAAAAAATCTCATCAAAACTTTCTTTGATGAGAGATTTTTAATCTGAGAGTAGGTTTCAGCGTGCCAACTAATTACAAGTAAAAATTGACTTAACATAAATGAATACAAATAATTACATTACTTGAATTGTGAAATATCATAAAATGATCCATAAAAATGACTTGGTGTTTTTTAATTAAAAAGAGGATTAATGAATTTCAACTCTCCCCAAAAGAGGCTCGAACATGAGCTGCCATGCTTAATAGCGCCATTATATAACTTTTGGGCTAAGCATTTGATAATTGCGTTTTATACACTTATTTAGGGCACAAAATATGGACAATTGTTTGCAAATATATCGGAATATGATTTAATTCTATATAACTTATGTTTTGCATGATGAGATTGATGAATGAATTTAGGAGAAGCAAATGAAAGAAATGCTAAAATGAAAGAAAATAAAAATTCGGGACCAAACTGCAATTAGACGAAAGATGACCCGGAAGAAGAAATGAATATGTGAAAGAGTCGAAAACCAATTTAGCTAAGACATGAAGCACTAAAAGAAGAAGTCAGAAAAAAGATCAAGAAGCACTCAATTTGTTTTTTTTTTTTTTTTTTTTTTGGCTAATATAAGTGCCTTGTTACATTACTGTTGATTTCCCAATTCTTCTCCAACCTTGGTTTGGTTGTGCTTTGTGAAGGTATTTTTTCTTGTTATGTGGTGGTGAAAATGATAATGCAGCTTCGCTCGAGATTTGATGCACTTAGTGCTACATTCGGCGTGATTCAATGAAACTTCGTTTCACGCTAATAGCGTGTATTATACTTGGGATGGGGGATATGATGTTGATTGGAGTTAGAAGTTCAATTCTTGAACTCAAGGTCCAAAACTTTTTCTTGGAAATGAGTTAAGTTGCTGTGTTCCCATATTTTTCATATACAACGTGAATTCAATTTTAAATTACGTAAATTTGTTGAGTTGGGACACTCCCACCAAATTATCAATGTTGGAAGTTTAGTCACTAAATTAATTACTTCATCATATTGGAAGTTGGTATTTGTATGTTTCATCTAACATGATGATTGCCATTGTTTATGTAGAAGAAGAAAATGACGGGCAAAAGTCGAGCCTTTACAAAGGAAGAATGTTGGAGTACCAAGCGGAATTAGGGTTTTCGAGAGGCTTCTAAAATAAGGCCGCTGAAAAACGTGTTGTAGCCGTGAAAACATCTGGAAAAAAGAAAGAGAGTAGTTTCTGTGTTCCGTTTATGATTGAGTTTTTTCATTACTATTTTATTTTATTTTGAAGCTCCTTTTTATTTAAGTGGTGTTGTACTACATTCTAATATTCAAATGTATGGATTTAAAAATTTATAATGAAATTATCAATTTTTATACAATTTCAAAATTTGTTAATAAGGAGTTTTTTTAATTTTGTCAATCAATTTACATATATTGTTGTATATTAAAAAAAAAAAAAAAACCCAACCTAGGGCAACGTTTGACACACATTGTCGTAGATAGATACGTCAATGTTTTCTAAACGTTGCGAAATACTGTCTTTCGCAACGTTTGTCAAATGTTGTCGTGTCTCTCTATGGCAACGTTTACGTTCAAAAAATGTTATTGTATCTCTCTACCCTACGACAACACTTCAAATTGCAATACACGTCCAAATGTTGCCGTATGCTTACGATATGCTGTTTTTGTTGTATTGATATTACCGATAATTGAGAAATGCTTACAAAGCTGTGAAGTTTGTGCGGTAGAACAATCGCTCGACTGGACATTGAATTCAGTAAAACGAAAGACGAACAAGGAGGGAGGGAGAGCATGATCCTTTATTGCTCAACTTTACTCTATCTAAAACTAGAATGTTCAACATACACATCATACACGTATGTATCATTTTTTAGTTTCTCCCACTTCAATTTCCTTTTCATCTCGTTAGTCTCTTTGTGATCTTTGCTGTGTGCTACGGTCCTACTCAAAACTAATTTACTCGAGGCACTCTCTACAATTCTGTGGCTCCACAATTTTTCTGACGATTACTTATCTAATCCGTGCACAACAATTAATCAATGTATTGATGGTTATTTAATGAACACCCCCCCCCCCCCCCACCCAATTTTTATATGGGCTATAAGGGCTTATCCGAACTTCTATTCTAATTTATTTATATATAATTAAGCGATTATTTATTTAATTTGTGTAAATTATGTTAATTGTAGGAAAATCTCAACTTCGATACGATTTATGTGAAAATAGGTTATTTGGAGCTTAATTGGAGTTGATTTGAAGCAATTGAAGATTAACTGAATTGCAAGAGATCAATTGGAAATATTAATAAAGCATTCGGTAAAAATTCATAAGTTCAGGAGTTAAATTCGACATTTAGAAAGTTTGAAGACTAAATTGCAAACTTCAAAACTTGTCTCAGGTCAACTATTATTACTTTGGAATGAAAATGACTTAATTGCAAATATTACAAGATGAATGAATAAAGTCACACGAGAAAATGAGTTCAATTGGTAAAAGGAATTGTTTTCTTTTATTTCTTAGACTCTTTGATAGAAACTAATTCGAATTTTTTTGGTGGAAATCAATTTGATCAAGGACTTTACCTAATCTCGTTCTATAAATACACAATAGAGTCCAACAATTAAATGATACTTGTGGAGTTTCATTACACACACACACACACATATTCAAGCCTAGGTTTTGAGGGATTCATTAAACATATATTATTCAAGTCAAAGGGAGAGACATAAAAAAATCAATTAAGAAGTTAGGATTTCAAGATTTTATAAGAAGAAAGCGAATCTTAGTACAAGATTTTCATCTTTTTCTTTTTTTTTATTCTCCCATGATATGTAATTAAGTACTTAGTTATGATGAATTATTGTAACCTAATTTTGAACCTTATTTTTACTTAAAAAGTTTTAAATCTCAAATTTATTATGAGAATTGTTTTTGCTTCCAATCTTAATGCTTGGATTAATTTGTCACTAATTCATTGATTTTGTAAACAATAATTACAAAGAGATGCAAATTATTTGTTTAGACCACATAGTAAAAGTTGGTAATTAGCGGCTGTCTGGGGAAAATTAAAATCACAATTTCAATCGTTGCTACAGTAACCGCCCATAATTTTTGACTTCGTTTAGTTACAGATTCAGCAGCATTTTTGTGACTTTCTGACCGTTGCCTCCTTCAACGATAAAATAATCGATTTTTTTGCCAATTAAAATCGCGCCCAGACAGGGCCTTAGTATAAAGCAAACAATTTATGCTAGTTATTGCGATTGTTACATGAATTCTTAGAACTTAAGTGCATTTAATTAGAATTGATTCACATAGAGATATTGAATTGAATTGATTAAATAGATTCAATGAGAACTCGGGAATGATAAATTGCATACATTAAGCAAATTCGATTGGGTAAACACAATTAATTGTATAAAACTTGGTGATTGAGATTGAGGGGATAACTATGGTAAAATCATGAATTTGAAACTTAAACTATCATATTAAAAAATCACTTTTATATTAATATATTTAAAATAGAAAATCACAAAAAGAAAAATAAACACTTTCTATTAGTTTTCGATCACATTAAAGTTAAGAATAATTGAACAAATAGTGAAATAGTAGTCCACTTGGGAATGATATCCGGACTCATATGTGTACTTTATTACTTGGATAAAGAATCGACAACAATGGGTCCTATATAAAGCCCTAGACAAGAACCTCTCTCTCTCTCTCTCTCTCTCTCTCTCTCTCTCTCTCTCATGCACACACTTATATATATGGACTATGCGATGTTGCTAAAACTTGATAGTTATCATAAAATGTGGTGAAAAGTGGATTAAAGTTTTGAGTTCAATGAAATGTGTAACTAAAGATAAAGTTTCTCAAACTTTTTAACAAACAAAAACTTTACGAAACAAGCACACAACATAATTGCACTACAAACCACTATGCTTAATTATATCTTTTATTTGAATTCATTTGAATAATCTTCACATTGACTCAAATTCTTCAAATAAAGACAATTCTTAATACATTCATTCATTCTCTTTTATAGGTACGGGCCACCATCTCTTACTTAATTGTAGTAGACATGAACAAAATTCAAAAACTCATCCAAGCTGACTTTACTATCAGAGTCGGACCTAAGGCGAGGCAGGTGAGGCCGTTGACTAAGGCCCAAACTCAATTGGGAACCAAATCAAGCTTGTATTTTATTTCATCTTTAAAAATTTGGAGCTTGTAAACTAATTTGACCATTAGTTGATGCTTATGTGTTGATAGCCTAAACAAAGTGAAAAAATTAAAATCTTGTTTAATTTTGTTGAATATTGTGTTACCAAACCTGTTGCGAATAGTTCTAGCTAAGGACTTCAAACCCTGGACCCAAAATTATATATGATATTCTTTAAGTAAATTTACACTGTAAAATAGTAAATAAAAAAATCAATATTATTCATAATAATTTGGTACAGTCTAGAATAAGTACCAAACAAGCCAATTTATTTTTACTTCAACTTGTAGGAAATTCAGAAAACTAACGTGTTAGGTGTTGGGTTGCATGGTATTGGTTAAGGATAAATGTTTCTGTGGCTGAGGCAGTACCAAACTTAATCGTATTAAATTCTGAATAGCCAGATTGGGAACCACCAATCTTTGTGTAGTGGCAGAGATCAAACCATCAATTTGCATTAGAGAAATTGCAACTTGAAATGCATTTTAATTCAGAGATACCATGGGAGGCAACTAATTTAGAATTGTGATTTATCTATCTTGATAAAATAAATGTTTTACGTTATTTCATTGTTTTCGAGTAAGAAGGACTTTGTTTATCTCGTTTTTCTTACAAATAAAAGTAAAAGAAAAATGAATCAATATTTTCACGTTGGTGACTATTTGTTTCAAATTCGATCATAAAAGAATAAAAAAAAAAAAAAAAAATTAATGAACACTTGATCGTATTTATTTGTAGACTAGTTTATTCATTCCGTATTGAAATTTTAGGCAAACACTGGCTTTTATAAAGTTTGGGAGGATGTTATAAAAGCAACCAACATAATCTATTTCCTCGTAAAGCCATAAAATTGACAAAAATAAAAATCTACCATGCCCTTCATTTTAAAACCAAAAAAGTATCATCATCATCATCATCATCATCATTATTATTATTATTATTATTATTATTATTATTTAATAAACATGCCTTGCTGATAAAAATCAATTTAAAGAATATTTTGTTCTAAAAATGGAAGAAATTTGTTGGATATTATTAGCATGTATAATTAAGAAAAGTTCCGTCAACTCATTCCAACCGACACACATTGATAAACTGATGCAAGAGGATCCGAGTCAGACGACGCCGAGCTGTCTGATAGTACGTTAATGGCGCTAAAATACCATGAGTTGGCAGATCAGCGCAAGATTGACAAATAATTGGCAATATTTCCTAATTTGGGCCATCTGCGGGCATGTTTCGGTTATTTGGCCATAACTTTTGTTACGGTTGTCAGAATCATGTCCATAACCCCAATTCGAAAAGTCTTTTCGGCGCGCACGACGTGGTCACCGAGCTTTGATTAAAGCTCGGTGAGCATCGATTTCAAAGCCAAATTCAGCTGTTTTCCTTTTCGAATCATCAATTTAAGTTATTTTTTGCCGTTTATGGTAATATTTCAATTACTTTTTTGAAATAGAATAAGAGCTTGATTCGAGTCGGATTTTGGTGATATTGTTTCTTTTATTAAGTCTTTTATTTTGGTATGAAAATTAGAATTTACCATTTTTGGTAAATTTTCATTAATTTCGCATATTCGGCTATATAACCCGGCTTGTGGGTTAATTCTCATTCAGTTGTTGAATAATAAAGAATTCTTATCGTTTCCTTTGGTTTTTTTCTTACTTTATTCCCTGTTCTTGTCTATTAATCCCCGCCTGCAGAATAATCGTTATTCTGCCCGGCGTCAGTTGGTATCAGAGCATCAGCATCTTCTTGGGACTAGATTTCATCAGTCAATCATGGTTGGTGGTCGTGGTCGTGGTCGTAGAGGGCAGGTTCCGAATGAGAAAGTCTCACACCATGATCGTAACGTTCAAGATGTGACGATTGAAGACTTACAGAGGCAAATTGCAGAGTTAACTTAGCGTCTGACGACGCAGGATCTCGGTGACCGCGAACTAGAGGGTCACGAGTCCGATACTAGTTACGAAAACCCGTATCACAACCCTGCTCGAGTTTGGGAACGTCGTGGTCGGGAGGATAATCGTTATTCTGCCCGACGTCATAAACCCTTCTGCAATAACCACTCTTGTCAAAAAGAAATATTTTAGATATTTGGTTCTAAATTAACTATTATCACTACATATTACCAAAACTCTTTTCTGCCTTGATCATTGTAATTTTCAAATTGGTTTTCCAGAACAAGTTTCATTAAAACAATTCAAACATTATTTCTCAATTTTAATGAATATAAAAAGCAAAAATCTTAAGAAGGCAAAGTTAGAAATGGTAAAAGTGGCACTGTATCACACCTATAACTTGTAAATTGTAATTGCCCCTAAGGCTTTGACTTATGCCCTTAATCAATGCTTGACTAACTGAGACATTGTTTTAAAAAGCGTAAAGCGTGACTAGACATAGATGTCAATCTTCAAGCTTTATGAGTCTAGATGAAGGTTAGGAGTAAAAAAAGCTTTTGATTTTAAATTTTTAATTATTGTAAAAAAATTCAATAATTCAAATAATACATACCAAAAATCTAAAATTATAAAATACTGTATTTACTTAATAATTCCTACATAAAGATAAGTTTCAAAATCATAATACATAACATAGATAACTTGTAACTTAAATCTTATCTAATATAACTCTTTATCGGACTCCAAGTCAGTATCTTTTTCTTCATCTAATTCGTCATCCGTATCGTCCGATACAAAATCATCATTCTCTAGCTCCCTTACTTTCATCATTCTCTAGCTCTCTTACTTCATTTTTATCATTCTCGGGCTACTGAGTTTGGGGTGTGGGTTTTATTTTTAAAAAAAAAATTTGGGACCCCTTAAAATTTGGGCCTGAGATGGAGGCGCGCCTAGGCGTCCCTAATAACTAAGCACGCTTAGGAACGCATAGGCAAGCATTAAGCAGTCAACGTCAAATTTCCGCTTAGACTCAAAACGAAGCGTTTTCATCACGCTTCACACCTAGGCGCCGTCTAGACGCGCTTTTTAAAACACTGAACTGAGGTGATTAATAATTAATAATGATAAGAAATAAGAAATAGAAAGGACCTTAATTTAAATAAATTACACTAAAAATCTAAAACTTTCATATTAAAGAAATGCACAAAATTGAACAATATTCTCTGCCCTAATGCATGGAGAGAAGAGAACATGCTGAATTAAAGACCTCCACATGCAGCAATTTTTCAATTCTTTTCACTTTGAAGTATACTTAAATGGTCAACCAATTCTTGGCATTATCCTCGGTACCATTTTATCCGGGCAGGTAGATAATTATTTTAAACATAAACTGAAAAAAAAAATTAATTTTGAGAAAATTGTATATGTTTTTATTATGTCCAACATTCAAATACGAGACTATAATTTATAATTTTACAAGAGCTAGTGTATCCTACAATAAAGGAAAGTAAAATAAAGATTTTAACTATTTCCCTTATGGAAAGGGGTTACAAACCCACTAAATATTGAAAATAATCTCGCTTAATTATTCAAATGAAAATTAACATACTACTAACACCACCCCCCCCCCCTCAAGTTGAAATATGTATATCGAGCATGTTCAACTTGGTTCTTATCTTCTTAAACACATTTCCTCCAAAAACTTTTGTAAAGATGCCAGCTGCAAATGAGATGGGACAAATTTGGTGGTGATCTGACCATCTTGTATCTTTTCTCTTATAACGTGATAGTCAAATTTTATGTGTTTGGTGCATTCGTGACATACCGAATTTGCTGCTATGTTGAGAGCATCTTGATCATCACACGGTAGCTTTGTTGACCCTATAGAAACTTGCATATCATTGAGCAAAAATATAAGCCAAGTTAGATCACAGATTGCTGCTATCATGGACCAGCTTCTCAAGATGGTCTTAAAATTGTTTTCTGCTCCTTTGCTTTCCAAGAAATCAATGAATTCCCTAAGAACACACAATAACCTGTTGTTGATTTTCTTGTCATAGGATAGTTTACCCAATTAGCAGCTTTCAAAGTAAAGGAATTTCTTGATGAGAGTAACAAACCTAAACCAGGACTTCCTTTCAAATACTTGATAATATGAAGAACGACATCCTGATGAGGCTTTCTCAGAGCATGTATAAATTGGCTTAGGATATTAATTGAGTATGTAATGTTCGGTCTTGTAATTGTGAGATAGATTAGTTTTCCAACTAATATCATGTAGCATGTTGGATCATGTTGATGGTCACCTAGAATATTTGTGAGGCCCAAATTCATCTCCATGGTAAAGTTTGATGGTTGAGCACCCAAGTATCCAACATCATTTATGATCTCTAAGTATATTTTCATTGAGAGATGTTGTATATGTGACTCATATAAAGTGTAACACGGGTTTACTAGAAGAAAATGTTGATGCCAGAATAGAGTGGAGCGATGGCATCAGCCTCTTGGACATTAATTTGCTATCTATTTTCCAGAGACGCTGAATAGGTTGGGGTGTGGGGACAACGCCCATGCGGTACGGTACATGGGTATTTTCTTGCACGAGCCATAAAGTCTTGTATAGGCCAAGGTTAGGGTTTGTATATATACACTGATGATGTAACCATATTATTCACACTAAAAAAAATATTTCCACTTTGCTCTTTGTGGACGTAGGCACATTGCCGAACCATATTAAGTCCTTGTATTGATTTTTCTCTTTCACTTCTCTATTATTATGTATAAGATCAAAAAAGGTATCAGAGTGTTTGTCTATATGGAGAGTTCTTCGATTGAAGAATTTGATGTGATAAAGTTCAATGAAACTGGGAATTTCGGATTGTGGTAGCAATGAGTGAAGGATTTGTTGGTACATCAAGGGATGGAGAAAGTGTTATTTGGAAAGAAACTAGAGGCTATGTTAGTTACCAATTGGAAAGAGCTTGAGGTGCGAGCAGAGCGTACAATTCAACTCAGTTTGGAGGACGAGATCATGTAACACTCATGGATGTTGAGTCTCTAGTGGAGGTTTGGCTAAAATTGGAGAGATGTTACATGTCAAAGTCTCTCATGAACAAGTTGCATTTGAAGTAGCGGCTCTACATGCTCAAGATGATGGAGGATACAAATCTGATTCAACACACCAACGTGTTCAATCATATTATTAGCTATTTGTTGTGTCTTGACATCAAGTTCAATAACGAAGACAATGTAATTATGTTGCTGTACTATCTTCCTCTTTCATACGATCACCTAGTGACTACATTGACATGTGGTAAATAGACTCTCGAATTGGAGGAATTCACATAAGCCCTATTGGCTTACAACTAACGAAAATTGCATACTGGCGAAAGTTCGAAAGGTGAAGGGTTAATCGTGAAAGGCTACCGGGATCGTAGGAGAAAGAAAGATAGGTGTGATTCTTACAAAGGGAATATGAAATCGAAGTCCAAGAATCAAAATAAGAAAAAATCTAAGTGCTATAAGTGCCATCAGATTTTAAGAATGATTGTTCGAATAAAAAGCAAGGTGATGAAAATAAAAGTGTTGGGTCCTCAAATTCGACTAGTGTTGAAGAAGGAAATTCGGAATCTGGAGATGGAGATGGAGACACGCTATCAATTTTTGAGGTAATTCTGATAGATTACATGACTCTTAGGTACTTGATTTAGCATGTTCATATCACATGTCCCCACTGGGATTGGTTTAGTTCATATAGTTCGGGAAATTTTAGATATGTTCTGATGGGTAATGATGCATCATGTAAAGTTATTGGAATGGGTTCCATAAAATTTAAAATGTTCGATGGTGTGGTAAGAATTTTGGATGATGTCAGGCATTTACCAAAGTTGAGAAAAAACCTAATTTCTTTGGGGACTTTAGACCCCAGTGGCTATTCTTATAAGTCAGAGTGTGGGGTCTTGATAGTGAAGAGAGGGGATATGATTGCGATGAAGGGTCAAAAGTTGCCAAGAAATATTTAAAAAATGTCGGGGAATACAGTTGTAGATGGAGTTGCCACAGTAGAATCTAAGTCAAATGACACACTCTTATGGCATATAGGAGAATGTGGTATGATTGAGTTTCACAAGAACAATTTGCTGAAGAGAGTAAAATCATGCAAGCTAGATTTTTTCAAGTTTTGTGTAATTGGTAAACAATTCAGAGTACATTTCAAGACGGGAAAGTACAAGACACAAGGCATTCTTGATTATGCTCATTCTGATATTTGGGAACTAGTGATAGGTTGTCTAAAATTTGATCTCAGTATTTCATTACATTTATTGATGACTTCTCTAGAAAAGTCTGGGTATATTTCCTGAAGCACAAGTTTGAAGCCTTTTTCCAAATTTAGATTGTGAAAAACAGAGGTAGAAAACCAAACAAGCAAGAAAATTAGGTACCTCAGGACAGACAATGGTACATAGTACATAGATTCACATTTTTTGAGATTCTATGAGAAGCATGGTATTCAATGACACTATACAGTTAGCAAAACACTGCAACATAATGGTATAATGGAGAGGTGAATAGAACAATTGTAGAATGGGTAAGATGTTTGAGGCTGAATGCAGGGCTTTCGAAAAGTTTTTGGGCAGAAGTGGTGAACATAGAATGTTATATCATAAATAGATCACCACGGATAGTACTAGATGAGAAAGTTGTAGAGAAAATTTGGACAGTTGATAAAGTTGATTATTCTAGATTTAAAGTATTTGGGTGTTTGACTCTTATGCATGTATATAGTGATTAGAGATCCAAGTTTGATCTAAAATCAAGAAAGTGCATTTTTGATAAAGCATTCATGCTTATGGGCTTAAGCAGTCTCCACGTCAATGGTATAAGAAGTCTGACTTCCACATGATTCTGATTGGCTACAGTCGTTGTGAATATGATTGTTGTGTTTAATACAGAGTTCTTGAGATGATTAATATATTATTTTGATGTTGTACATAGATGACAAGCTAATTACTGCTAAGAACATGGATGATGTAGACAGATCAAAGTCTTTGTTTGGGCAGAATGTTTGATATGAAAGACTTAGGACCGGATAAGAAAATTCTTGACATGAAGATCAATAGAGATATGAAGGCTAGAAAATTAGGGAGTCTTAGAAAAATTGTTTGAAGAAATTGTTGGAAAGACTTAACATGTCTGATACAAAACTAGTGGGTACACAATTGGCAAATCACTTCAGATTGTCTACTAATCAGTACCCAAAGAATGAAGAAGAAATTACAGAGATGTCAATGGCGTCCTATGCTAGTGTAGTAGGGTGTTTGATGTATGCAGTGGTGTGTACCAGATTGGATCTAGTACATGTATTCAGTGTGGTGAGCTAGTACCTGGCTAATCTTGGCAGAGAGCATTAGAGAGATGTAAAGTGGACCCTCAGGTATTTGAGAAGTACAATGGAGTGTGAGATCATGCTTGAGAGACAACATGATGATATTTATGTTCAAGGGATATGTAGGTGCGGATTATGCAGGTGACTTGGATGATAGTAGGTCACATATAAGTTATGTTTTCAAACTTGTATGGAGCTTATATGTTGGAGATCAATGGTACAATCACTTGTTGTATTATCTACGATCGAAACAGAGTACACGGCAACAATTGAGGCAACAAAGGAAATATTATGGTTGATAGAGCTTGTCAGGAGCTTGGGATCAAGCAGGATGGAACAAAACTGTATTGTGATAGTCAGAGTTCCATCTTCTTTGCAAAGAACCAACTTTATCAGGCAAGAGCAAAGTACATTGATGTAAGATTTCACAAGATAAAGGAATTGGTTACTTCCGGAGAACTGTTACTAGAGAAGTTGCATACCTTAGAGAATTTAGCAGACATGTTGATAAAGTCATTCACAATTGATAGGTTCAAGCATTACTTGAACTTGATTAACATCTCTAGGTGTTAGAAAGGAGATATCCCAATCTATTGGTCCCATATGTTGTTTTTCCCAAGCTATGCCTTTTCCATTATTTCAACTAAAGGGTGAATATTCGTCAATGTGGAGATTGTTGTGTATGTGGCTCATATAGAGTAGAACACAAGTTCACTAAAAGAAAATGCCAATATCGAAGCAGAGCAGAGTAGAGTACGGGAAATGAAGCGCACCGAATGGAATAGATCTGATAGGGAAACGGGCACTAAAGTCTCGGATGGACCAAAACTAAGGTTAGTATATATATATATATATATATATATATATATATATATATATATATATATTGATGATGTAACCCTATTATTCATACTAAATAAAATATCTCTGTTTCACTCCTTGTTGACATAGACACATTGTCGAATCACATTAAATTTTTGTGTTGATTTCTTTCTTTCACTTCTCTATTATTGCGTATAAAATCCAACAAGTGATAACAAGACTAGGTTTGGACTTTACAACTTCCAACCTAAAAAAATACTTAGGAAGACCAAGATCTTTAATATGAAATTGCTGGTGAAGAAATTATTTGAAACTTTGTATAGCAACTACATCATTTCTAGTTATCACTACATACAAGGTTTTTTTCCTTGTCGACAAGGGCCCGATGGTAGAGTCATTTATACTTCTTCCTCTAAATATTCATGGATAAAAGCATTGGTCACATCCATTTGATAAAATGGTTAATGTCTTGTAGCACCAACAACAAGAACACAACGAACACTCGTGAATTTGGTTACAAGAGCAAATGTTTCAGTGTAATCTAAGCCTTCTTGTTGAGAAAATCCTTTAGCTACCAATCAAGCTTTGTAGCATTCATTTGTGCCATTAGAATTGTATTTGATACGATAAACCCTTTTGCTACCAATGGGGCGATGACTAACAAGCAAAGAAACTAAGAACCATGTCTTTTATATAGTGAAAACATCAAGTTCGCGTTGCATTGCCTCTTGCCATTTTGGATCTAAGACAACCTGAGCATAAGAGGCTAGTTCAAGGACACTTGGAATGGTATTAACAAAATATTTATGGTCAGAAGACAAAGAGTTATAGGAAAGGTAGTTACTTAAAGGATATCGAGTATTTGACTTAGTCAAAGATACCTAGTTTGAAGTTGCAATTGATGGCATTGTACGAATATGTCCACAATGAAAAATCTTGAAAGAGAATTGATGGTTTTCTAACACATTTACTTCTGCTATTAATAGGTACAAGAGAGGATATAAAGGGATATAGTAAAGAAGTGGGTGATGAGAAAGAATTGGATGATTTAGATGATATCGGGTGATGGAGAAACATAGGATTGGACATGGAAAAATCGAACCGATCCAAAATTTTTGGATATTTAATAAATAGAACCGTCGGGTCCAAATATAATTATGGAATCATCAGATCCAAATACAATTCTCAGAATCATGATGAGTTTCAAGTGGAGATGGATCATTGGTATAATCTGATATATTAGGTCGAGAAAGAATGTTATCTGATAATTTTTTAGTAGTAAGAAAAGGGAAAATGGACTCATGAAAAATGACATCACAGCTTGAAGGAATGGTTGAGTGTTGAGGTCATATAAGCAATAGGCTTTTTTGCCTATAGGATAACTGACAAAGAAACATTTTCTAGCTCGAGAGTCAATTTTGTTGAATGGTTTGAGATTAATTGCATAACAAAGGCATCCAAAAAATCGTTAGTGGGAGTAGATAAGTGGTTTTTTATTCAACAATTCTTATGTAAAATTATGCGGTTTACTAATTAAGTTCGACCTTACGTGCGGGATTATTTTAATTAAAGCAGCAAGTCACTTTTAATTAGTTTTTCGTAGGGATACTTTGACACAAGATAATGTGACATGTGCTTTGAGCGCTAAAAAACTAGAGTTTAAGAAAGAGTGGAGGAGTAGCTTGAGAGAAAAGAGTTTATACGTTAGAGGAAGAACATTTCTCAAAACAAGAAAGGAAGTGGAAAATCAATGGGTAGGTCTAAGTCTAGAGCAAAGAGTGGTAAGAAATGCTACCATTGGGACATTTCAAGAGAGATTTTAATGACTTTAAGAAGAAATAGAGACCACATTAGAATGATAATCAGAACTTAGTTGCTTTAGGTGATTCCCTTGATTGTCTATATGTTATGAATATGTCACAAGACTCCGACACAGATGTAGATAGTGCAAGTCATAACATACATGTCATAAATGTGTCTAATATTGGTTTTGACAACCAGTGGATTCTAGACTCAAATGCCCTTGTTCATATGTGTTAAGTCTTAGTTCTATAGCTACAGAGACGTTAAGTGTAGGAAAGTATACCTTTGGGATGATCATACACACACTGTAGAAGGATTGGGTGATATTCTTTTTAGGATGCATGATGGCATTATCAGACCTATTCTAGGAGTTAGGTATGTCCTGAACTTTGCAAGGAATCTTATTTCTTTAGGCATTCTAGAAAATGAGGGTTATGAGTTCATATTTCATTTTAGAGTTTTAAATATTTGTAAATTGTCTCTAATGGTTTTGAAAAGTCTTCAAAGTGAAGACTTAAATAGCAAAAAGTTTGCATTATCTTTAGTTTGTGAAGATAGATCAAACCTTTAACATATGAGGATGGAGAACCTTGGAAACAAGGGATTGAATTGTCATAGGGACTAGAATTTACTTGGTAAGGATAATGTTACACCTTTGAGCTTTTGCGAAATGTATGTTATAGGAAAGTCACACAGGGTTTGCTTGGGATAGGTGAACACAACACCAATAAATTATTAGGCTACATTTATGTAGATTTGTATGGTCCAGAAAAACATCTCACACATGTGAGAACATATTTTTTTGTCCATTGTTTATGACCAATCGATGAAAGTTTGGGTGTATTTTTTTAAATCTAAATCTGAAACTTTCAATAGGTTTTAGTCCTGACTTGCCTTAATTGAAAACAAAATGGGAAAAATTGTGAAAACTCTCAAAGCAGATAATGGTTTAGAAAACCTCCAGATTTGTCACACATTAAATGTGCATGTTAGGTTATCCAAAGGGAGTTAAAGAATATAGATTGTGGGTTTTAGGTGTTAAATGCATTAAGATAATTAATAATAGAGATGTAAACTTCAATGGACTTGATATGACTTCCCTTAAAAATATAGACAGTTAAAAAAATATTGATAAAGGAGAATATTCTATTGGGTAGAAAATTGAGTTTGAGGTGAATAAATTAAATGATAATCCAGAGGATAGTGAAACTTAACCTAAGAAGAATCTAATCAAGAAGCAGTGATAAAATAACATGAACTTGAAATTCTTGACATTATTGAAACTGTTGTCCCTAATCAAAAACCATCTATAGGTACTAGTTTGGAGAATTACTAGTTAGTGAGAGATAGGATGAGAAGACAAGAGAGTCTCAGGTGAAGCTTTGGAGTCAACTGAACTTGCTTTTTTTGAGGAAGCAGTTAGCTGTAAAAATTTTAAGAATTGGACAAAGGTCATGGAAGAGGAGATCTAGTATTTGAACAAAAGTGAGACATGGAAGTTGGTTAAAAAGTCAAAGAATCAAAAGTTAATCCATTGTAAATGGATCTACAAGTTCAAAGAAAGAGTATGATCTAATGACCCATATAGATACAAGCTAGGTTGGTTGCTAAGGAATTTACTCAAAGAGAGTGGATAAACTATAATGATGTATTCTTACATGTTATTAATTATAAAACTATTTAGTTAGTCTTAGCCTTATTTGTTCATTGTGAATGTGAGTTGGAGTAACTAAATGTTAAGACGACTTTTCTTCATGGATATTTGGATGAAGTAATTTATATGTTCCAACCTCAAGGGTTTGAGGTGAAAGAGAGGTCTGAACTTGTTTGCTTGCTTGTAAAGTCCTTGTATGATCTTAAGCATAGTCCTAATAATGACATAAAAGATTTGATGCTTATGTGCTTAAAATTTGTTTTAAAAAGAATGAATTTGATGCATGTTTGTATTAGAATAACACTAAAATACATTGTGAAGTTGATTTATTGTTATATATGGATGACATGTTGCTTGCTAATCCTAGTAATACTGAAATCATAAAGATATAAAAACTTTTTAAAATCGAAATTTGACATAAAAGACTTATGAGAAGCAAGAAAAGCTATTTGCATGGCAACTAAAAGAAATAGGGTTGATAATAGAATGATTATTAATCTAGAGTCTTATTTGGATAAAGTGATAATGGAATTTACTATGTCTGCCAATGTACCATTGACTGCACACATGAATTTGTCTTCTTCACAATACCTAAAAATGAAGAAGAAAAGCATGAAATGATTAATGTTCCCTATGCTATGTCGTTGCTTACATGATGTATTTTGTGATTATCGGACCTTGCTTATGCAGTTAGTTTCTTGAATAGGTTTATGTCTGACCCCATGTACGCTTCGTTGGTCTACTCTAAAATGCCTATTGAGATACATAGCTGGAACTGTTAAATACGGATTAGTGTTTGAAAAAAGAAGTGATAAGTTAGAGATAAAAGGCTATATTGATTCTAACTTTGTATGGGATAAATGTCAGAGAAAACGTACCACTTCATACTTCACTTTGAAAATTACAGTTGCTGTCTATAGTCACACTCTTAAGTACTGAAGCATAATATATTGTAGGGAAAATTGCTGCAGATGTCTCAAACCTATCACTTTTTTACAGATTTTACTTTAACCTTCACTTTGTGCCAACCACAATCTCAAACCTTTCAAAAATTAGCACCTGGAGTCCAAATGGATTATTTATATTAGTTTGACCATTAGTTAACTAGAAAAGTCAAAATTGACCAAATCCAGTGAGGGCAAAATGGGAACATTAGATTCTTAATATTTTCCCAAATATTATTAACAATTAAATTAAAAACAAATATGCCCCCACCCCATCTTCACCTTCATCATCCCTATCCCATCGCCGACCACCACCACAACAACAAACCAAACTGTTTATCTTCATCATCTTCTATTTTCACTCCACATTCACCTCCATCTCTAGTCCACCACCGAATTGAATCACAGCCGCCTAACTACCTCGGCCACAACTTTCTTACCAAACCATTCTTCCTTTTCTCCATTTTGTCCCACCAAATCGAACCTGCAATGAATCAATCTTGTTCCACCAATTTTTAGATCTCAAACTTCAGATACCTTGAAAAGTTGAGGAATGGATTTCAACGAGGATGAGCCAAACTGGAGGCGACTTCGTCTTGGCTTCCTCATCCTCGATTCCCAGTTTTGCTGCTGGTTGAAAAAGATTCCCAGTTTTGCTTCTAGTTGGCGAGTTTCCTATGCGATTTTCACAATACCCGCATTGGTTTATCGATTGCTCCCGTTTTTTTGGTAAAATCGTTGTTTAATTTGGAATCTTACGGTTGTATAGAGAGTAGAGAAATTATGGAAATTTACAGGTATTTTGAATGTTGATTAATTCAGTCAAATCAATTCAGGCTCAGGCGGTGGGTGTTTGCAAAATTACATATAAACCCCTGATTGCTCATCTGCATTTCAATACTGGGAATCGTGGATGAGGATGACCCAAAATGGAGGCCACACAGGAGTTACCGCCGGGGAAATAGAGGCCACGCAGGACTTGATGGAAGGATCGCGGTGGATGAAGGATCTGGGCAGGTGTGGAGAGGCAATGGGGAAGGAGAAGATGAACACTATGTTTCCTTTTATTTTTTTCTTTGTTATTTAGTTTTTTAATTTTAATTAAAAATTATTATTTTACCTCTTTTAAAATTTGTCGAAGTCAATTTATTGGGTCAACTAACGGTCAAACTAACAGAAATCGTCCATTTAGACCCTGGGTGCTAATTTCTGAAAGATTTGGGACTGTAGTTGGCATAAAGTGAAGGTTAAGATAAAGTCTGCAAAAAAGTGATAAGTTTGGGACCTCCGCTACAATTTTCCCTATATTGTAGTAACTGAAGCTATACATGCATATGAGTTAAACTTCTTGAATGAAAATGTTATGATATTTATTGATAGTCAAAGTGTATTGATGTTGTGTAAAAACCTATGTATCATAAACAGTCTAAGCATATTGAGGTGAAGTACCACTTCATTAGGAAGAAGTTAACTTCTGGTGAATTTATACGGTTTAAAATTGCAACTGATCGTACAAATTTGGAACTAAAGTACTTGCTATTGGAAAGTTCAACAAATGTTTATCAATATTGAATATTCAATATTGATAATGGTTAATTGTTATGCTGGTATTGAGCTGGAGTTAGTGATGATGACGAAAAATGACTATACTAAAGGATAGCAATTGTAACCGAGAATTAGGTAATGGATTTTAAGTGTTCCAGGATGAAAATTTATGAGCGTGGATCACTCAAATCCACATTATAGTTGCATATTGGACAAGTAAGTTTGGTGAGAATTATGCTCGTTTCGAAGGATTATGAACTTAAGATTAAATACAATCTTGTGGTCACTTTCTCTTCCTGTTTTGTATCTCACCCACCCTCTCTCACTAGTACATTTGTTTGAATTTTGAATTCACTTTGTCTAAGTAGTGGCTTCTTTGGTATTATTTAGACTTGAAAAAAAATAAGAAGAATAGAGAACCAAGTGGGAGAAACTTATTTCCTCGACAGGTTCTACTTAGTAAATTCATTGTCATTCACTTCGAATGACGATACTTTGATTCGGTATGCCACGAATCTGAGGTCAACATCAAAGACTCCATTGGTAATAGTGTTAAAGAAACTTTAGGTCTTGATCGATGAGTAAAATTATTATCAACACATCAGTCATTTGGTTCAACCTGAAAATAATTTGGGGGCCGTTGAAAGCAACTTAATTAAGTTAATGTTGCTCACGACCCATTTACTTGTTGGATAACTCATTTTTTTGTTCCGGCCCCTTTACCATTTGTTGGTCCATGAGCCCACTATTAGAGCCCACTTAAATTACACCCTAAATCTATATATGGCCTCATTTGTTGGAGAAGTCGTTTGTGCAATTTTGAGAAAAGAGACATCCGACCCTTGTGTTCTCTCTCTTCGTGTTGGGAAAACGAAACCATCTTCCTCTCTTCTTGGTTACATATTGCAGCCACCCTATTGTGTTCTTTGTGGCTACATTGAGTTGAGAAACTGAAGTAAAACATAGTTGCAGAGTTGGTTGGTTGATTTTGTTTGATGTGGTAAGTTGAAACTAAGCCCGGATTCCATAAAATCGAAGATCAATTTCTTTGTAGAGTGATTTTGAAATTGTTTAAAAGATTGTTTTGAGTGATGACTTTAAAACCGAAATTGAACTTACCAACCTTACCAAAATTGGATAGAGTAACGGTAAGAAAATGAGTAATGAAACACCAAAGAAAAAGGCCAATGAATAGGACAAAGTAACACCAAGAGAAATGGATGCAAAGTCGAGGCAATAGTTGAATTCTTTATCTTTAAGTCGATTTTACCTCATAGCGGTGCCTACAAATTATGACAATCAACTCCCAAGATATAATGACTATTTTATTGTGTTTTAAAACTCCAAAACACGAGAACAACAAAGTTAAAATAGGTTTTTTGTACTCCTTCTGAAATGAAATAGAAAACAGAGTTTTGGCTAAGAAAAGATGAAATTTTATGTTATGCTATGATTGCATATAATTGGGATGAAGTTATGGACGTTCTAAAGATCCTATTTATAGAGGAGAAGATGTTGTAAGTAAAGAGACATTCCTCAAAGCTTAGCAACATTTGCCAATGATTCTAGTTTTTGTTGTTGATCGCTTGTCGCATTTGCGTCGTTCGAGCGTCAGAAATAGAGAATCTGTCACTCGTCTGTCATTCGAGCGACAATCTTATTGCTCAAGTGTTAGGCGAGCAGCGGAGTTAAACAAATTTTCAACCAGTTTTCCTTTCTTTTCTTTCCAACTGACCGCAATTTCTCATTTATCCGAAAATAGATTTTTCATTCTAAATATATACGATCTACTTGACGAGTAAAACAAGTTAGTCTATTTATTTCTATAACTTCTGATCAAATCTAAATATTTGATCGAAGTTGACACAAAAGATATTTTTTCATAATTTTATACAATTTTATACTTAACCGATTCCAACCTAAATTACATATACTACATAAACCAAATATAAGAAGATTAACAAATATTTTTCTTGCACTGTGAAAAAACTCCTTTGAAATTATAATTTAAAAACAGCAGATTTGATTGGTAAAAAAAATGAAGAAAAGTAGGGTTCCTCGTGATATAGAATGGTGTCCTTGCTGTCCATTGTGTCAAGATCACGTGCACCGTGATGTACGCTGAACAATCCTATTTTTCACTTAATTAATTTTATTCTCTCTCTCTCTCTTAATGAAAGTGTAATTATAAAATTTGAGCTGTACAGGATCTTTCAAGAATTTGTCATTTAAATAGGTTCAATTATAATTTTAAATGATGTATCGAACTCAACAAAAGAAATAATTCACGATCTGACTCCAATTAAATTTATTAAGAAAAGAATAATGCTTAAATTTTAGTTTTAGTAGCTAATAAAACAGACAAATTATTTTTGTGTGATTGAAATATCGTACCTTGCCAACCATTGGATGCACGTGTTTATGAAAATTCATGTCCAGAAAACCTAAGTAATTATCATAAATAGTACATTATGGAGAATCTAAAATTCTTTATAAATCATACAAACACGTCAATATGACAACATAGGATTCAGACCAATTAATCGAAATAGATTCCACACGAAAATATATTAATATTTGTAGGCCGCCTTGACCTGAAAAAATCTATAAAAAATAAAAATAAAAAATAAAAATTATGATACAGGAATCGAAACAGAGTCTGGTGATATTTTTTAGTAGAGCAATCGAAAAATTCATTACAAAACCTTTGTGTTTCATATTTTGTATTCAGATGAAACGCACTTAAAGAATGTCATCAGACAACGTCTTTGTGCGTTCATTATTAATTTGGAAATTAAGCTATTTGTACGGTCCTTGTTGACAATCATTGTCGACAACTTTGGTGTCGTCAAATTCCTAGCCATAGATTAAAAAATAAAAATTACAATTTTTAAAATAGATAAATGTGATACTGTCAAGTATCAAGATTGTCGACCAAGATTGTACATGTAGCATGATTCATAATTTGGATACAAGACAGTCCAATCCACGACTGTCTAACACACTTGCAAATTATGGTTTTTATTGATAAATAAACAAGTTTTGAAGACTCGATAAATCTTGCAACAACTTCCAAATTCAAGAGTTTGCCGTGCATTAACCATATATAGAAATACAAAAGTAATGAGGATAAGCCATGCTTTCAGTTCCACCATAGCTGCACATTACTGACCTCACTACACCAATTTCAAAATATTACAGCTGAGAAAAAAAATCATTTTTTTCTGCACTAGAACGAGGTCGGTGTAACGTTTGATATCTATAAGAGGAAAAACACATGCTGCATGAACATTTGACCAATCAATCCATTTATATTTATCAAAATTTCCTTCACCCTATAAACTTTTGCACTATATTTTCTCCAAAAGTCATAACAAATATGAGTCTTGACCCCATGAAAACTTTACGAAAAACTCAGTAACCATTTAGGAAATTAACCTTAATTTCATAAAAAGTACATTGTGAAGAATCTAAAATCCTTTATAAATCATACAAACGCGTCAATATGACAACTTAGAATTCAGACCAATTAATCGAAACAGATTCCACGTGTAAATATTTTAATATTTGTAGGCCGCCTTGGCCGGAAAAATCTAAAAAAAAAAAAAAATTATGATACAGGAGGAAGTTCGCAATTGGATTCCTTAGCTTTCTTCCATAATTCCATTGATTAGTAGTACCAGGAGGAGAAGGCAGAGCCAAACAACCTAAGCTGAACAAATAAATTAATGAAAGAAATACAGAAGTAATGAGACCAAAGTCATTAGAACGTCTTCAATAAACTCTCTATTTTAAAGAACATATTCTATCATTTGGAGAGTATCTAGAGAGTTAAAATTTTGAAATATTTTAATAAGCTATTTATATTTAATACTTAATTTTACTATTCCCAAAAAATATTTATTTTTTTTCTTTATCTTTTATTATAACTAGATTTTCTTTAGATTATTTTATTATTATCGTACATTTAAAATTAAAATACTTTGAATGCATTTAATTATAGAGAGAACTCACACTTTAAATTAAAAAGTTAATTTAAAAAGTGTTTTGAAACGTGATTTTAAAAATTGACTCTTTAAAATAGAGGGTTTCTCGGAGATACTCTCAATTGTTAAACTGGGATTGGATCTGCCACAGCAGATGGTCCGGCATCAAAGGATAAGCCGTGGCTTCAGTTCCACCACAACTGCACATCACTGATCTCACTACACCAATTTAAAAATATTACAACTGAGAAAAAAATAATTTTTTTTTCCTGCACTAGAACAAGGTCGGTGTAACGTTTGATATCTATATGAGGAAAAACACATGCTGCATGATTGACTAATCAATCCATGTATATTTATCAAAATTTCCTTCACTTTATAAACTTTTGCACTATTTTTTGTCCAAAAATTATAACAAGCATTACAGTACGAGTCTTGAGCTTTTATCTCAAAAATTAACATTTTTAGAGCATTCTAAGCCCTTATACGCTCTGTAAACTCCATTACTGGTATTGGAATCCTCGTTTTGAGATTTTCAAACTCTGACATATAAGAGTATCCAAATCCTTATACGTTCGATATTGGGATTTCAATCTGTGAGAGTGAGCATTAAGATACAATACAGTGTGTGTATAGTCTGACAAACACGCAGAGACGACTCTTTGTTAATTGGCATCTCCTCTTTCTCCCCCCTTGCCCTCTGTGTGTGTAAAGAGACAGCAGTATTACTATTATGAGCCCACTTGAGATAAAACTAAATAAAAATTGTGAAAACCTAAGTGAGTAGCCCGCTCTCTCCGAATTCCTATATAAACACAGCCCACCCAGTGTATTCTCTCATGCACTTAGCTTCTTATTTTACTCTATAAAACACATTCTTGTGTTCTTGTTCTTGTGCTAAACCTAGTACTGTGTCTCATTACAATATTAATTTCTTGATCTCCACCTCAAGAATTGCATTTCACTGTCATATTAATACAAAAAAATGTCTAGCCGAAGATCAAGATCAAGGCAATCAGGATCTTCAAGAATCAGCGAAGATCAAATCAATGAGCTTGTCTCTAAGTTGCAGCAGCTTCTTCCTGAGATACAAACTAGTCACTCAGACAAGGTACTTTTAATTTCTCATCTGTGTTTATCTATGATCTATCTTCTCCATTTTTTGGCCGTACTTAAGATTAAATTAAATTTACTTTTAAGTTACTTATTTTACCTAATTTTATTTCCAAAGTTATTTTTTTAACTAACAGAACTTTTCGAGAAAGTAGTTCCAATTTACTTCCTAGAAACAAACATATCGTGTTAGTCTATACGCTCCAAGAAAACCCCAAACCAGGAGTAATAACATTAATTTTCATAATAAAGTGTCAATTTTCATGTGAAATATTATCGAATTTTAAATGAATGACTGATAACAGTTTTTGTGTAAATGTCTTGTACTACTCAATCTGATTTTAAGCGGAGTAATTAATCATAGAGAACTCTCCTACTTATAGAATGAATCAAGTGAATATACACTTCTAACACTTTGGGGAAATATTTTATTCTTAGGGCCTGTTTGGCACAGATTTTGATCTTATTTTAATTTAAGTCAAAGTTAAAGAATCAATATCAATCACATCTTTCATGGGTTCCACATCTTTTCAATCATACATTTCAAAAACTTCTATCACAATTCACTTAAAATCTGATTTTAATGTACACCAAACGCCCTCTTAACGACCTGCGGAACACTCCAAGATTGGAATTTTTTGGGTTCCTAAGATAACCTTGGAACTTACATATATATATGATGATATCAATAAAATGGCTAAATGTATATTTTATTTTCCTTGGCATAATATTTAATACTTTAATATCTTTGTGCCGTTCGCGTAAATATAGTACGTAGTATTAAAATCGTAAAAATAATACAATGAACAAGATTTTTGTTCTTTTCTTTTTTATTAATGTGTTATAACTCCACCTTTAGCAAGCGTACCATCAAATGTATCTCAAACGTTTGTACATATTTAAGAAAGTATTAACATTAATTTCCCAACATGCAGACGTCAGCAGCAAAAATCTTGCAGGAAACATGCAACTACATTAGAAGCTTACATAGAGAGGTGGATGGCTTAAGCGAGCGGCTGTCTGAATTGTTGGAAACCTCAGACACCGCTCAAGCAGCATTAATCAGAAGTTTACTAATGCAATAGATTTGGCTTTCTGTTTTTCCTTATTATATCCCTTCCCTTTTTTGCAATTGTCCTCTTGTTTCTAGGAATTCCCTTGCTAGGTTAAATGCTTTGTTTAGTTGAGAAATCAACTTGTTTTGAGCAGTTAAGAATGTTTCTCTTTTGGCTACATCTTGTTCCATTCAGGAAGTTCAACAAATCTACTTTTAAAATTAATTTTTATGATAACAATACTTACTTTGCTTAAAAGTAAGTCTAAATTTACTCAGCCTAACATGCTAATGTGTTAAAAATTTGGAGAACTTCATGTTGTTAATGTTGGAAAAATTAGTTCAAAATATTCCATGAAGTTTCATGAGATGAAAATTGGACAGAGTTTAGAATTATGGGAAATAGAACAAACAAATGTAGAAAGAATAAATTTATTCGAGTTTAACTATTTCTCCTTAAAATGAAATTGACGGGCACATGTGTTTATGGTTTGCCAGCACCGGTATCCCAAGTTACGGACAAAGCTCATTCGGATGTTTTGACAAATTATTTAAATTATAAATAAATGAGTAGCAGTTGTGGGTTTTACAAAACATGTTCATAAAAAAATAAATTTTACTATTATAAATAGTTTATACCCATTAGCCAAACATGGGCATATTCCAAATTATGGCTTAACTGGAACAACATTATAAATTTGGTGATTATCTATGCTAAATTAAGTTTGGTGTCTAATGTTACACATTTTGGAAGTTTGATAACTAATGGAGTATTTAACCTAGTTTTCTATCATAGATTCTCAACACATGAGAGTTGTCTAGAACTATTTCAAATCAAATCTAGATCTATTGAATTTGTCAAAAATATTTTTTGAAATTACTTATCTCACTCACAAATATTTTTTCTAGAAAGCAAATCTTACTTTACTTTCTAAAAATAAATAAAAATATCAATTTTTCTATGGAACGTGAGTACACAACATTTGACATAATTGACAAATGACGGCCCCCTGTTGGGGGCGTCTAGATCAGGTGCCTCCAATAGGGGGTCGTCATTTATTAATTATGCCAACATGTTATGTATTTTTTAATTACAGTGCTCATCTTTGTTTACAGTATGGACGGTGCTAGTTTGTGGCCCCAAAAAAATGGCAGAAAAAGTGCTAACTATTATCAGCTAACGTTGACTCTCTTTTTTTCCGCCACCATGTTACTCAAATTTTGACACTTAATAAAGAAAAGATTTAATATTTTATGTATTAAAGTTCGACCAATAGGTTGAGAATAATATTGGCAATTGAGGTTTGAAATAGATGGTTATTTGGTACAAGCTCTTTACGGGACGGATTAGGAAAAATTGGGTCATGATCGAAAAGTTTACTTAATCATTCAATTGTTTTAATAGAAATAGAACAAAGAAATTGAGGAAAACATGAGAACCAGAAGAACTATAAATTAATTTTAAAAAATAATTAAGTACAAGTAATAATTTATGAATTTAAATTTATTTCTAGATTAATTGAGCCATTAGGTTTGAGGCTAATAAGTGTAGTTTATACACTTCTTCGAGATCCTATATCATGATATTTTATTGTCTTTTGGATAAAATTCTATCTAATATATTTTATATTGTATTTTGTATGTAAAATTTTATGTTTAATGAAAAATTGGAGAAAATAATACAAAAGGTGGCGAAAAATGACAATCCAAAAATGAAATCTTAGAGAAAAATATTACATTAAATATGTTTGAGTTAAATAGATCTCAATCAATTTGCATTGAAAATTTTAATTGGAGACCCAAATTATATATATACCCACAAGATACACAAGGACGGGGGAGAGACGCTGAAGACTGGAGAAAAGCAGAAAGGTTGAAAGAGAATTGCGGTGCTGGGGGGAGAAAAGAGAAGAAGAAAAATGCACAGGAAAGAAATTGAGAAAAAAAAATGAGGAGAGAGGCAGAGAAAAAAAGAGAGAAAAGTCAAAAAGAGAAAAAAAAAAAAAAAAAAAAAACCAAGAAAACGACGCAGAGAGAAAAGAAGAAAAGAGGAAAGGAAAAGAAAGAACTACATACAACATAAATTTCACGTTTCGTCAATTTTTGGTGAAATCTTTCCAATTTTACGCATTTTTGTTTTTACATTATGAATAACTAATTTTTATATTAAGGAAAATAATGTAGTCGATTTGTGACTTATTTATTTATAGATTCAAAATTTATGTGACTTATTTATTTATAGAATTTAATTAGTTAAATAGGTTCAATGAGAGCTCGATGTGGGTAAATTAAATACAATAAAATAATTTGATCGAACGTTACATTTGGTTATGAATCTTGAATTAAGAATTAAGATGATCAATAGATAAAATTGTTATGCTCTAATATTTATCACATATTTGAATCTTCAATTATCCGTTGTGTGCAATCGTTTTATATTTTGAATTTAATATTTTCAGTGGATTTCATTGTGCTGGACATACCAGAAGGTCGAGACATTCCAATTATATTGGGTCGATCATTCTTAGTAACATGTCGAACTCTAATTGACATAGAGAATGATAAGCTAATATTGAGGGTGGAAGAAAAGTAAGATATTTAATCTTTATACCTCATTTGAGAAACCTTCCAACAAAAATCATTGCTTTAGAATTGATCAGAAAGAGCCACCTGATCAACAAAACTGTTAGAATAGAAAATCAAATTTTAGTGGGCTTCTTGGTAGAGATGAAAATAGAAATATCAAAATATGAAAATTTTACAAAATGCAATAATGGCATAACTTGGTTCGAGCCACCATGATCAAACATGTCACAAAGTCAAACTAATGACATTAAAGAATCGCTTATTAAGAGGAAACTCAATCATTTTTTATTTTTATTTATTCTATTTCTGAGTTTTATTATAATTTAATTAATTTTAAGTTTATTTGTGACTCATCATCCACATCATTTTTCTCCTTTGGCCTTTGATATATTAGTTGGTTTATTAAATATTAGAGTTAAGTAACACTTGTTTCAATTATTTGATCTTAATGCTTTATTTTATTTTTCAGGAATATAACATCGCTGAACATTTAAACTAATATTGACCAAGGAGCCAACGAGATCAATAGAAAATCTAGCCATTGAATTACAAGTCATATCGAGAGAGTCTTTTTTTCACATTCTTCCACACCCCTTTATATGCGGATTTAGGATTAAAGACATTGAGAACAATATCTAGTTTAAGTTTGTGGTGGAAAACATGAATTTTTATTTTTTATGTGTTTTTCTATGTTTTTATTACTTCAGCAAAAAAAGTAATATATATTAAAAATATTTTCTTTCTGTGTATTTGTGTGAGTTAGTAGGTCCGGTTGTCAATGATAAATATATTGAATCACGAATTGATTTATGAATGCTGAATAAGTTACTGCTCAGATTATTGTTTTGCTTTTTCATCTGAAATTTGATATATATTCAGCACATGAATTAAGTTAAGCAATGCGTAGGAATGAGTTGATTTCATAATTGAATAGGTTGAAATAATGGATCATATATGTTAAACTCAAAACTACTAAATTTTACATTTTTGGACCAAATTTAGAATAATTTGAGGGGATTTCATTGTTGTAGGAAGATGTTGAGATAAATAAGGATTTCGTGTGTGAAATTAAAAATCTTGTGTAGATTGTCTATAGTCAATATGATGCAATTATGTGAAAATATCAAGTCAGATGCCGTTTTACTTGAATTGTTGTTAAATGAAGAACATTGTACTAATTAAAAATTTGTCTTCGTAGCCTTCATGACTTGAGCAATTAAGCCTACAAGGGTTTTTAAAACTTGATGCCTATGGTTATCTAATTTGAGAGTTATCAACCGAAAACTGATTACATGAGTCATTTAGAAAGTTTAAGGGAGAGATTGTTTCAAATAAAAAAAAAATATTCTAAAAAATAATTTAAAAAAAAAAAAAAAAAACAGGTGCATAAAACAGAATACGCATCAAATGCCTTAGTTAAGTTTCAAACACTTGTTTAAGAAAATTTGACTTTTGATAAGAGATTGTTAGCCTAGTTAAGTCCTACAAATTGAAACAAATCAAACTTAATGGAGAATCTTTGTTTATTGAAATGTTGAACTACAATTGATTAAATTTTACTAAACTAGAGAGGTGGGGATAATAAAATAAAAAAATAAAAATTCAACCTTAGTTCACACACTAGAAAATACTAAATAGTGAAAAGAATAAGTTTGAGGGTGTGTGAATCTTACGAGTAATGAAAGAATATATTGGACTATTAAGGATCGAGAATTGAAACAACTTATAAATTCGTAATGCTATACTTAATTTTTCACACACACACGTCTATTTTACATTGAAAAAGTGGATTTTAATTTTTGTATTGTGATTTTGAAACTGTGTCTAGATTTGTTATTATGATTTCAATCAAAAGATAAAAAGTCATGTTAACTAGTTAAATCTTGTTGCTTTATTTAATTGACTGACCACCAATTAAGTAATTAGCATTTCTTATTTGTTTGTTTGTTATGCTTTGTTTTGTTTGAGGACAAGCAAAGATTAAAATTTGGGGTGTGATAAGTGTGTTTATACACTTATTTGAAACTCTAAATCATGATATTTTATTGTCTTTTGGATAAAATTCTACCTAATTTATATTATATTGTATTTTGTAGGTATTTTGTAAGTAAAACTTTATGTTTAATGAAAATTGGAGAAGAATGCAAAATGTGACGAAAAATGACAAAATCAAAAGATGAAATCTTGGAGAAAAATATTATATTAAATGAGTTCGAGTTGAATGAGTCTCAATAGATTTGTATTGAAAATTTTAATTGGAGGCTCAAATTAAATAAATAAATAAATATACACGGACGGGGTGGAGACGTAGAAGACAAGAGAAAAGCAGAAAGGTCAAAAGAGAATTGCGGGTTTGGGGGGTAGAAAGGAGAAGAAAAACGCAAGAAATTTAAAAAAAAAAAAAAAAAAAGAAATGGAGAGAGACAGAAAAAAAAAAGAGAGAAAAGTCAAAAGAAAAAAAAAAAAAACAAACAGCGGGAAGGAAGGAAAGAGAAGAAAACGGCGCAGAGAGAGATGAGAGAGCAAAAAAAAAAAAAAAAGTGAAACGAAATTACATACACCAGAAATTTCACGTTTCGTCAATTTTTAGTAAAATATTTCTACTTTTACGAGTTTTTATTTTTAGAATATGAATAATTAAGTTTTATATTAGTAAAAACAATGTAGTCGATTTGTGATAATTCATTTTTTATTTAAAATTCATGTGATTTATTTATTTATGTGTTGATTTTACTACGAACTTAATGCATTAAATTACTTGAACAATAACTTGATGATTATGTGAGTTTCTTACTAATCAAGAGGTGAGTTTGAGATTTAGATTATATAGTAAAATTCGATAAATTAGTATAATGTATAGAGATACATATACTAATTATTGCGGTCATAAATTCTTAGAATTAGTGTTTCCTTTAACTAAAATTGATTCACATAGAGATATATAATTTAATTAGTTAAATATGCTCAATGAGAACTCAAAGGAATAAATTGAATACAATAGAATAATTCGATCGAACATCACATTAGGTTATAAGTCTTGAATTAAGAATTAAGGTGATCAATATATGAAATTATTATCCTCTAATATTCATCACATATTTGAATATTCAATTATCCGTTGTGTGCAATCTTTTTATATTTTCAATTAGTTAAAAGTAGTTAGAAAAAATAATCAAAGTCATCATAATTATTTACTTGTTTTTGTCAAATAGGAGTTAGAAATTTTTGATTAAGTCCTAAAGTATAGTATTCGTGAAAACGATATCCGGACTCAAAGGTCAACTATACCACTTGTTATAATATCGTACACTTGCGATAATAAAAAATGCAACAGCGGCCTAATGAAAAAAATAAGAATAATTACAAAGTATTTATGATTTAACGAGTCTCTTTTATCACTATTTAAAAAAGGCTCACCCTAATATTTTCCATACTAAGGCAACCTAACGTGTGGAAAATACCTAGTAAAAGCGTGTAATATAAAAGGTGAGCCATGAGATAAAAAGTAAGTAGCATAATTGTTGGTACAGAAAAATAAAATGAATTACTATATAATTCAACAAGTCCTACACATTGACAGGATAAATAGGTTTAGAGATGGATTTTGGTTCTCCACAACCCTTTGTTTCATGATAATGAAATATCGATGATATGATAGTTTATGATGAATGATGAGATTCAACAATTCAATTTTTATGTGAAAAAATGGGATGAGAGAGAAAAAGAAATGTGAGGGATAATAAATTGTCACATTATCAATGTTCTATCATCACGATAATAAATAGCATTACTCTTGTTTTATGCATCTTATTCGAATATTATGTAATCCATCGTGTCATAATGCTTTAAATTAAAATCAGCTTGATTTAAACCCTACTTTTGTCTCATTAGAGAGCCTTTCACATAAATGAACAACAGAATTTGTAATAGGAAAAAAAATTAAATGAAGAACTGACTGTAGTTAACAATGAAAAAGTTCAATTAAAAACAATAGAAATAGCAAAAATGTTATACCCTAAAACGTACTTTTCAACCAAAAACTATTGAATAAATCCTCAATCTCTAAAATCTAAATAGTAATCCTCTAAACCATAATGTGCTTGTAAACCTATCCTGGATCAACAATCTGTGACGGAAAATTAGGATGATTAACTGAATCTGGAAAGCCTTGTGACTCCAAGCAAAATGCAGCACATTTTTTGTACACAAACCTCCCTTTGCCTACTACATTGTCCAGCATATTACTGGTATAAAATTGCAATCCAGGTTGATCACTCCACAGCTCCAAATTCCTACCAGATTTTCTATCTTGCACCATGGCCACCTTCGATAAGTGCCTCCCGTGCCCCGTCTGATCGATAACATAGTTGATATCATATCCATCAGAAAGCTCCTTGATCCTGCTCCCAATTTCCCTTGGCTTGAGGAAATCATACGTGGTTCCATTGACCGGAAAAATTTCACCTGTCGGAATGAGTTTGTCGTTGACTGGAGTAATGACCCGAAAAGCTGGATTTTATGTGAAAGAATATCTCCACTGTTGTGTCCTCCAAGATTCCAATAAGCGTGGGATGCTAGATTGATTGGGGTGGGCATGTTTTCTTATTTAGAATCGAACATCCAATCTCTAGAGTGAGTTGAGCCCCTCCACTTATAGTAAATTTTGATAAAATAAAGGGTTATAATCAAAATGACAAAAGCGCGCAATTATTTTCTTATTTAAAGGGTTAGAATTTGATTCTAACCCACTCAATAAGAAAATAAAGGGTTAGAATCAAAATGACAAAAGAATGAAATTTGATCAGGATAAATCGTGCGAGGCGGCATTTGATGTTAAATCATTACGAAATGTGTGCATGCACACGATCATCTTGTGCTAGGAGAAATTCAAAATTCATTTAAAAAAAAAAAACATAAAGAAATAATAAAGGTCGGATGATGATATGTCATACATTTCATTCATAGTATGCATACATGATGTGCTGAATAAATTCTGGCTTCTAAAATCAACTGTCGAGATAACTAAATTGTCGAGAGCGACAATTTATGTCAACAGATGGTTCCATAACTGTCATATTTACATTTCATGAAGTAGTACTGGTGTTTAGATGACGATGTGTCATATATTTCAATCCTAAAATCATACGTAGAAGAGAAGTTGAACAAAATTTGACTTACAAAATCAACTGTCGAGAAAAGTGAGTCAACTATCGAGAACAACAGATTATCTCGACAAAGAATTCCATAACCATTGGAATTGACATTTACATTTCACATTCACGTTGATTTTTCATGATAAATATAAATGCAAAGACGTTATTGGCAATCCCATGAAATCAACAATTGAAACTCGTGAAACAAATTAATATCCTCAATGTGTGAATTTGAGCAATGTTCCATTTAAATATTTAGCATCAACGTCTAGATCTTTGAGCTGTTAAGAAGCTACAATTTTGGCATGCAAACTAATATAAATTCAAGAGTCGTGAAAGACTAATTACGAACCTTAAGCTCAGATTTCTAGAAGAATTATTCTCCCCTAATAAGGACCCCAACTTGGACTGCAACAAAATTCAAGTATTTTACATTAACATAAAATGATGGCGAAAAATAATCTCACTTCACACTCACGAAAAATAAACCCACTTCATACTCATTAAAATGGTATTTTTTTCATTAACATAAAAATTTGTTATACATTACATTACACTTCACACTCACGAAATCGAAAAAAAAAAAAATCACGTAGGGAGCGCAAAATGGATTGACAGACCGAGAAATAGCTGGCGGCTTCACTTTGTGGTTTTTTTTAACAATCTTTTATTCGTGTTAAACACAATTATCGAAATAATCTTCAAAACCAAATCCAGGAACAACATTTCTGAATTGTCTCAAATACATAAAGAAAAAAAAAAAAGAAAAGGGCAAATAACATATTTTTTTAATTTGTCCAAATATCTCTGAAAATCCTGAAATTTGAAAATGGATTCTTAAATATTGAATTTATTTCTTATATTCTGCATTTTTCCAGTAATCAAACATTCCTAAGAAAAAAAATGCAAAAAGAACAAAAAAAAAAAACAATTTTTTTCGACAAACATGAAAATCATAGATGAATGAATCATATAGAGAACCTGTTGTCGGAAATTCAACTAACGCAATCGAAAGAACAAATAAAAATAACAGAAAATAAAAGTAAAAGATGAAGCGATGTATGTCAAAGCAAATCTCCTTAAGACATATTTCGCCCCCCAACAAAGTGCAAACGGGATTATGGACATCTGTCTCCCAAGATACAACGCTTCTTCCAAAGTCGATACTGCACACTATCAACTTTGTCGATCGAACCAAAGAATGAACGTACTCGAACGGAATAACGACGAATATATGAGAGAGTTTTTGAAACAGAATATAGAGAGAGGAGAATTTAGAAATCAATGGAATTGTAATTGATTTGGTGTATCCAAAACGAATTTGGAGGTCTCTATTTATAGAGATTGAAATGTCTCCTTGAATGGGCGTGTGACATTTCATGAACTAGTGCACCACTTGGTTTGATTTATCTTAGCCATTGGGTCATACTATTTCATAATCTGACGATCCAGATTAAATCATGAAGTGTAGTGTCCATTCATCATGTCTATTCACTAATTTCGAACAGTCACCAACCATGCAGATGCCATGTGTACGTCCAATTGTACCAGCTGCCACACGGGACGAAGTGACTCAACCTGCTACGTGTGTGCCACCTAGGATGCCAACTCATCGAGCCTCCCGTCGCCATGGCATCGAACTATGAATCCATTTCTGAAAACTATAAGGCTCCCCAGCTCCTCGCGACGATGCGTACGTGCGAAGTGCAAAGTGCGCCTCTAAAGCGCCCAATGCATACTTTGCGACGTGCGCGGGTCGGGTCCGTGACAGGGACGCGGCTCGGCGCGAGTAGTGGCGGCTAGTTTGCTAGCCTTTGGCTAGCCAAAGGTAGCCAAGTTGTAGGTCACTTATTAAATTATAACTTATACACACATCCCACTATATAAACAAGTATTTTTTCTTGTAAACTTTCGATGTGAGATTCCTTACCATATCTAAGACACTTAAAATGAGCTTATCAACTTATGGGTCTATATTGGAGACTTTTCCAATTCACTCAAATTAATTGTAATGGCTCACTCGTTAAATACACATTTAATGAAACTCAATTAATCAATTAATTCCAACAATCCCCCACATGAATGGAAGAAGTCAAGGAAGATAAAAGAAGAGTACTATTAGAAAGATAACGCATGAAGATAGGTTGCTTTCGCTTTGAACCTTCTTTAGTAAGAGTCTATCGAACTCACTTGGCTAATCAGTGAATGCAACGTTTTGAACTGTCAGCCGTTATTGCAAGCTCAGACAATAGACCAAACACATTACCTCTCATATCAAACTTGGTTCTCTATTGTGTTCATTATTTCGGCCCTGAACTACTTGGGTTCTGCGAGTGCTTTAGAGAATTCGCCTAAGTAAATCTCAAAGAACCGGCCAAGTTCGTACTTACATAGGTGATGTTCTACAAAAATTACTCTACGGTAATCACTTGTACTATTTATAGTCATCATTAAAAGCAAAAGATTATCCTTCATACACTTCATAGTCAGCACTTTTTGCATCATAGAAATGGGAAGGAGTTAAATTCCTAAGTGCTCTTATCGAGTCATTCATAATTAGTTTTCCTATTGAACCTAGTCTGTGGGATCTCCAGTTGCTAGGTTAGGTTTCCACTAAGATGACTCATTGGGTTTTAGGCTTTAAACCCATTTCCCTCGATGCGCAGTCTATACGCTCTCTAGATAACCCTTTAGAAAATAGATCCGCTAGGTTTTCTTTTGACTTAACAAAATCAATTGATATTGTTCCATCTGAGAGCAACTGTCGAACGGTGTTATGTCTACGACGTATATGTCTCGACTTACCGTTATACACAAAATTTTCAGCCCTGGCTATTGTTGTCTGGTTATCGTAATGAATACAAATAGCCGGTACATGCTTTGGCCATATAGGAATATCTTCTACGAAATGTCTTAACCATTCTGCTTCTTCTCCCGCTTTATCTAAAGTAACAAACTCAGATTCCATAGTAGATCGAGCTATACACGTTTGCTTAGAAGATTTCCATGATATAGCGCCACCACCAAGAGTAAATACATACCCACTGGTAGACTTTGACTCGTTTGTATCCGATATCCAATTGGCATCACTATATCCTTCAATTACTGGAGGATATTTTCTATAACATATTGAATACTCTCTGATTCATTTCAAGTATCACAAAACTCTAAGTAATGCACAACAATGTTGATTACTTGGGTTACTTGTGTAACGATTGAGCTTACTTAACGAGTAAGCTATATCAGGTCTTGTACAATTCATTAAGTACATTATACTACCAATAATTTGAGAATATTCTAACTGTTATTTCTCATTTCCACTATTCTTGTGAAGAACTATATGAAGAAGAAATGGGTTACTCGTTTCTTTAATATTATGAATCTTAAACATCTTAATTATTTTATCAACATAATGAGTTTGAGATAAGAATATTCCATCTGATGTTCTAGATATCTTCATTCCTAGAATCACGCCTGCTTCACCCATATCTTTCATCTCAAAGTTATTGGTAAGCATATTCTTTGTTTTATTGATAACGTCTATATTAGTCCCTAATATAAGCATGTCATCAACATATAGACATACAAGTACGTATGCCTTTTTCGAATCTTTTCGAATATACGCATTTGTCACATGCATTTATGATGAATCCATTCCTAATCAAGGTACTGTCAAACTTTTCGTTCCATTGTTTAGGAGTTTGCTTCAAACCGTATAAGGACTTAACAAGTTTGCATACTTTGTTCTATTGTCCTTTTACTATGAAACCTTCTAATTGTTCCATATATATATTTTCGTTTAATTCACCATTCAAGAATGCAGTCTTCACATCCATTTGATGTATTTGCAAATCATACAAGGATGCTATAGAAATTAAAATTCGAATAGAAGTAATTCTAGTTACCGGAGAATATATGTCAAAGAAATCAATTTCTTCTTTCTGACGATATCTTTTTGCAACCAGTCTAGCCTTGTATTTGTCTATTGAACCATCAGCTTTTAACTTCTTTTTAAAGATCCATTTGTACCCTATTGGTTTAGTTCCCTTAGGAAGATCAACCAATTGCCAAGTATTATTACTCATAATGGATTCAATTTCGCTATTTATAGCTTCTTTCCAGAATACAGACTCTAGACTAGTCATAGCTTCTTTAAATGTTTGAGACTCTTTCTCAATCATGAAAGATATAAAATCTGGACCAAAGGATTTAGCAACATTTGCTCTTTTACTCCTTCTTGGTTTAGGTTCTATATTGTTTTCAAATGCATTATCTCGTATTCTCTTTTGAGTATTCTCAACAATATCTCTTTTATTAGGGAACACGTCTTCAAAGAATTCAGTATCTCTGGATTCAATAATTGTATTGACATGAATGTCACTTAAATCAGATTTATGCACAAGAAATCTGTACGCACTACTATTTATTGCATATCCGATAAAAATGCAATCGATAGTTTTAGGACCTAACTTAATCCTTTGAGGAGGTGGAATAGCCACTTTAACTAGACACCCCTCACACTTTTAAGTATTTATAGGAAGACATTATCCATTTCCATATTTCATAAGGTATCGAACTAGTTTTCTTGTGAGGAACTCTATTTAGAATAACATTAGCAATTAGCACTGATTTCCCCCACATGTTATATGGTAATCCAGAACTTATAAGCATAGCATTAACCATGTCTTTTAAAGTTCTATTTTTCCTCTCAGCAATCCCATTTTCCTGCGGGCGGTTGTTTGGTAAATAATACCAAACTTAGTACATAATTCATTAAACATGGATTAATCATATTCACCACCTCTATCGGATCTTAATGCCTTAATCGTTTTTCCAAATTGATTTTCAACTTCGTTTTTATAAGTAACAAACGCATTTAATGCCTCATCTTTGCTACTTAAACATGGCAATACCTACTGTGATCATCAATAAACGTAATAAAATATTTTTTACCATCTCGAGTTTGAACAAATTTTAGATCACAAATGTCGTTATGTATTAAACATAACGGTTCATTGCTTCTTTCAATTGAGTTAAAAGATTTTTTAACAAATTTTGCTTCAACACAAATTTCATATTTATGTTTGTTTTCGGATTCAAGTTTAGGTATAAGACCTAAACCTACAGTTTTCTTAAAGAAGCACGATTTACATGCCCTAACTTGATATGCCATAAATTCGAAGAGTTGAGCAAGTAAACGGAATCATTAGTTTTATTAATAACTTGCGGATACAAATATGTGGATTTTTTTCCACTACAACAGTATTGGCCTTAAATAGGCCATCAAGTAAATAACCATTCCCAACATACATGCCCCCCTTAGTAAGTACAAACCTATCAGATTCAAACACAATTTTAAATCATTTCTTACTAAGTATAGCTCCTGAAATCAAATTCTTTCTGATATCTGGGACGTGTACAACTTCATTCAGCGTCAGTTCCTTCTCCGATGTGAATTTCAGAATAACCTTTCCAATTCCTTCAATCTTGGAAGTTGTAGAATTGCCCATGTAAAGGCACTCATTATGATTCAGAGTCTTATATTCAGAAAATAGACCCTTATCAGCACAGATGTGATGAGTGGCTCCTGTGTCCAACCACCAATCTTTGGCATTAGATACCAAATTAACTTCAGAAACAACCGCGGATAGGTTGATGTCTCCAACATCTGCAGAAATATTATCCACTTCGATTATATTGGCTTGGGGCGGTTTCTTCTGTGGTGTATCCTTCTTTTTGCTTCGACAGTCTTTTGCCTGATGTCCCGGCTTCCCACAAATATAACAGTTTCCCTTGAACCGTTTTGCATTATTAACTTTTTCTTTGTCCATGGATGAGTTAGAACGCTTCATTTTCTTGTTCTTAGACACCGAGTCTTCCACCATGTTAGCCTTTGCTTCCATGTTGCGCACATTAGTCTTCTTTTCTGCAGCCCAGTTGTCTTCTTCAATGCGAAGTCGAACAATTAAATCCTCCATAGTCATCTCTTTGCGTTTATGCTTAAGATAGTTTTTGAAATCTTTCCATAGTGGAGGTAGTTTCTCGATCATAGCAGTAATCTGGAAAGATTCACTCAAAGTCATGCATTTAGCTTCAATATCATGAAGTATAACTTGCATCTCCTGAACCTGGCTCATTAATGTCTTTGAATCAGACATCTTATAATCCAGAAATTTGCCGACAATGAATTTCTTCGTTCCAGCATCTTCTATCTTGTATTTTTTGTCAAGAGATTCCCATAATTCTTTAACCGTCTTGAAGTCACAATACACACTATATAAAGTGTTATCCAGTCCATTGAGAATGTAGTTACGGCATAAGAAATCTGTATGTTTCCATGCATCAATGGCTAGCTGAGTATTTTTATCAATAGCATTCTCCGATATTTGTGCTAGACATTCTTCACGCAGAAACTTTATCAAGTTCAACGTTGTCAAATAGAATAGCATCTTCTGTTGTCAACGCTTGAAATCTGTGCCATTGAATTTTTTCGATTTCTCATGTTGTGAAGCCGGCGGCATGACAAATTGATTGGAACCCGAATTTGGCGCAATCATAACACTAGTAATATTTTCAATAATACCAGTCATTTTCTGTAAAACCACAATTACAGAAAATAATCAATAAGAGAAATGTAGAAAAAAGAACGAAAGTAAACAGTCTGTCTTAAGATTGTTGTCGAAAATTCGACTAGCGCAATTGAAAGAACAAATAAAAATAACAGAAAATAAAAGTAGAAGATGAAGATGAAGCAAGATATGCCAAAACAAATCTCCTTAAGACAGATTTCGCCCCCAACAAAGTGCAAACGAGATTATGGACGTCTGTCTCTCAAGATACAACGCTTCTTCCAAAGTCGATATTGCACACTACCAACCTTGTCGGTCGAACCAAAGAATGAACGTACTCGAACGGAATAACGACGAATATATGAGAGAGTTTTTGAAACAGAATATGGAGAGAGAAGAATTTAGAAATCAATGGAATTGTAATTGATTTGGTGTATCCAAAACGAATTTGGAGGTCTCTATTTATAGAGATTGAAGTGTCTCCTTGAATGGGCGTGTGACATTTCATGAACTAGTGCACCACTTGGTCTGATTTATCTTAGCCATTGGATCATATTATTTCATAATCTGACGACCCAGATTAAATCATGAAGTGTAGTGTCCATTCATCATGTCTATTCACCAATTTCGAACAGTCACCAGCCATGCAGATACCAGCGTACGTTCAACTGTACCAACTGCCACGCGGGACGAAGTGACTCAACCTACTACGTGTGTGCCACCTAGGATGCCAACTCATCGAGCCTCCCGTCACCATGGCATCGAACTATGAATCCATTTCTGAAAACTATAAGGCTCCCCAGCTCCTCGCGACGATGCGTACGTGCGAAGTGCAAAGTACGCCTCTAAAGTGCCCAATGCGTACTTTGCGACGTGCACGGGTCAGGTCTGGGTTCGGGACCGAGACCGGGACGCGGCGTGGCGCGAGTGGTGCGAAGCACCACTCTAGTGGTGGCTAGTTTGCTAGCCTTTGGCTAGCCAAATGTAGCCAAGTTATAGGTCACTTATTAAATTATAACTTATATACACATCCCACTATATAAACAAGTATTTTTTCTTGTAAACTTTCGATGTGAGATTCCTTACCATATCTAAGACACTTAAAATGAACTTATCAACTTATGGGCCTATATTGGAGACTTTTCCAATTCACCCAAATTAATTGTAATGGCCCACTCAATAAATACACATTTAATGAAACTCAATTAATCAATTAATTCCAACATAACCCAAACCTAGAAAATTAAAATCTTGATTATTGTGAAGAAAAATATCTCCAAAAAATGTCGAAAGTGGGATTTCTCTGACAAATTCTCATGGAGGGCATGGGAGGTTTTTTTTCAATAATTGAATCTTGTTTTTGGGTTAAGTTTAGAAAGTGGCGAGGATGGGGTGTGGTTTAGGTCGGTTTAATGGGATGTTTGTCTATTATTTTACACAACTTTTTTATCTAATCATATCAACAACATATATATATGAGATTTAAACTGTCTACTAAGGTAAAAAAAAAGTCCAAAAGTAATATTTTTGCAAAGATTATTATAAAGTGACATTTTTTTAAAACACAAAACTAACAAGTGACAAGTGATGCAATTTCCTCTTCACCATTTAACATTCAATTTCCTCTTTCCTCTTTACCATTTAAAATGTTCGCGCAACTTTTAAAAACTAGATAATCATTAATGTCAATACTTAAAGGCCTGGTTTCACGGGTAACCTTTTCTTAGCACATAAAGGAAACACCGTGCGGCAGTAGTCTGCTCCGCTAAACTACCTTCCGCCTATTTTTCGGTCGCGTCGGGACGAAAGTAAATTTTGATTACAATTTTAAGAAAGCTTGCAACATGAAATTGAAATGCATTAGAAATAACTGATCATTGATTGCTAAAAAGCAGGACATTACAATAGACGAAAGCAGGAAATTACAATTGGTTAGTGCAGGGGGAAAACACTAGTAAGCTTGAAAATATTTGAAAGACAAATACCCCATATAATAGACTTAGCAACAAAAACCCAAATGACGGGAGTAGACGTCATTTGGCTCTAGAATCATACTTTTCTTTTTCTATTTTCTAACTATTTTACGAATTAAATAAATATTTACAACACGGGATTTAAGCAAAGCTGCAGCCCGTGACATTCTCCCCCATTTGTTTTGGCGATATCCTTGGAGTCATTGAGTATTCTTTTCGCTGTTGCATCCGTTCCATTTGACCAAGTACTCTTGAAGATGTTTGCTAGAAGCTTGAGTAGTTTGGTAGCCAAGAATCTTTTCCGCAACCTTCATCTCTGGTAGTTTCACTTTAAAAACGGGTTGCTTCAAATCTGCAGACTTCTTGTACTGTTTCTGATCGGTGTCTGAAGTATGGAGGAGTAACGGTTGTTGGCCAGTAGAAATTTCAAAAGGACTCTTATTGGGAGAAGAGCTCTTTTGAACATTGAAATACATCTGAGCCACATCCGAGAGTTTCACCTGAATTTCATGTGAAGCAGAGGTAAAGTGCTGAAAATAGTCTCCCAGCATAGAATTGAACTGCTCTGTCTGTCCGTCTGATCTTCTATGAATAGTAGCATTTGTGCTCAAAGTTGGACCAAGAAGTTTGAACAACTCAGTCCAAAAGGTGCCAATAAATCGAGAATCTCGATCATTGACAGTAGTCGATCCCCAGTATTTGACAATAGGCTTCAAGAAGAGTTGAGCTGTCTCTTCGGGTGATACATACTTGGGCACCGTGCTGAATGTTGAATCCCTAGATAAATAGTCCATCCTGATGATGATAGTGCCAAAGTCTTCAACTCTTGGCAATCCACTAATGTAGTTCGTCGATCCACTCTCAACTAATTCATTCAAGATGGAAAGGAGCTCTAGTGAGCCTACATGTTGTGGTAGTGCGGAAGTGTGCTCCACGATAGTCCCACTTCCCAACACTTCTCTCCCTTGCTTCCGAAGCTCTTCAAACTCCGGTTGAGCCATACGACATGGTGCCTTAGTAGGAAGTTTGGCACTCGAGACAAGTCCAATCCCACGATCAATTGCCTTCTTCATTGGCAATTTATTCGGTAACACATCCGGCATGATGTCTTCGAATTCTTTAAACCCGTTGATAGGTTTTGGAGTAGAGCTGGTTGTCTCTTCGATATCCTCTATTTGAAGAGAACATAAGAATAATGGTTCATTTCTCTTGAAACTCTTACCGTATTGCATGGCTGAGACCCCTTTCTCGCCAGTTTTCCCAACCTATGTGGGAATAATGAATGGTTTGCTCCCCATCATTATTAATGAGTCAGAATGCGGCAACACTACTGTCTTTGTATCCCGCAGATATTCCAATCCGAGAATCAGCTTGAAATCATCCATCTGAACTACCGACAAATTTGTCCTTCCTTCGAATGGACCTACTTTGATCGGCACCGATTGTGCTATTCCCGCTATTGGTTGAGTAACAGAGTTGATCGCTTTGACTTTTCCCTTACCTCTCTCCAGAGCAAGTCCAAGCCGCTCTACTTCGGAACTTGCGAGGTAATTGTGCGTGGCACCGGTGTCCACCATAGCCCTGATTGGCTTTCCATTGATCCTCACATCAATGTACATTAGGCATTTAGCCTTGCAAGTGCGAGCCTTCGATTATTCAATCTTCGACTCTTTCGAAGGACCGACGTCCCTTTTTGTAGTTCGGTGCAATAGTGTATTGCACGAATGCGAGAATGCTCCAATTACATCCTCGTCTCCTTCGGAGTCGGTGTCGCCACGACAGCTAGCTTGTGGGGTATTTCGCTTCGAACCTGAGCCCCCAGTTGCCAGTTGACAGTATGCATTCACCATCCGTTTCTGAGGACACTCTGTCACCCGGTGAGGTCCTTCACATAGAAAGCATTTCAATCTAAGAGTGACATTAGATCTGCTCTCCTTTGCCTTTCCATGATTCCAGTCATTACTGGAACTGCCGTTATGGTTTCCTTGACGGCTGTTGTGATATTTTCCCTACGAGTTACTCTGGCGGTTGCCTTGATAGGGTCCTTCCCTATTCTGAGAGTAACGTTCTCCCCTATTTGAGTTCGAGCTGGGTTTGCAAGGTCTCCTTCCACCTTCAACAGACTGACTATTTCCCAAAGGTCGATCCTCTCTCGACTCGGGTAGATAGTCACTTACACATTCGACAGCTCCCATAGCCGCGCTCAAATCAGTGACCTTCTATCTCTGAAGTTTCGTGCGCATCCACGGTTTCAACTCTTCCATGAAGGTGAATAGCTTATCTTTCTCGACATATCTCCGATATTCAGCATATGCCCCGAGAAGGCCTTCACATACTCCCTGACAGAGCTTGTGTGTTTCAGTTCTCGTAAGGCCCGACGTGCCTCGTATTCCACATTCTCTGGGAAAAACTGAGATCTGATAGCTTCCTTGAGAAGATCCCAAGAATCAATTCGGACCCTGTTGGCCTGAATATCCACGTACTTCGTTCGCCACCATAGCTTTGCATCTCCACCTAGATACATGGTAGCTGTTGTGACCTTTCTCGCTTCATCCTTGGTCGACGCCGCAAGAAAGTATTGTTCCATATCGAACAAGAAGTTCTCAACTTCTTTAGCATCGCGTGCACCTCCGTAAGTACATGGTTCTGGAATTCTGAGCCTATGCACCGGCTCATGTGCGATGGCTTGTCCGTTGCCAATCGCGCACTGAAGAACTAGTAACTGAGTTCTCAACGCTCCCATCTCATCCTGCAACTCAGGTATGATAGCAACAGCTTCAGTCATAGCTGCGCATGCCTCTTGGCATTCATCCAGTTGGATGCGTAATTCCCGATTTTCCGTCTGTAGGTTCTCCATGGCAAAACACAACCTAGTGTTTGTCACCTCAAGCGCCTCCAAACGCTGTCGGGTGTTCCTCTTTTGAACATCTACCACCTCCGTGGTGTTCGAGGAATTTGTATCAGTTTCCATAGCTTTCTTAACGAGATCTTGAGAAGCAACTCTGATACCAACTTTCACGGGTAACCTTTTCTTAGCACAGAAAGGGGATACCGTGCGGCAGTAGTCTGCTCTGCTAGACTACCTTCCGCCTATTCCTCGGTCGCGTCGGGACGAAAGTAAATTTTGATTACAATTTTAAAAAAGCTTGCAACATGAAATTGAAATGCATTGAAAATAACTGATCATTGATTGCTAAAAAGCAGGACATTACAATAGACGAAAGCAGGAAATTACAATTGGCTAGTGCGGGGGGAAAACACTAGTAAGCTTGAAAATGTTTGAAAGACCAATACCCCCTATAATAGACTTAGCAACAAAAACCCAAATGACGGGAGTAGACATCATTTGGCTCTAGAATCATACTTTTATTTTTCTATTTTCTAACTATTTTACAAATAAATAAATATTTACAACACGGGGTTTAAGCAAAACTGCAGCCCGTGACACCTGGTCTTGAGCCAAGGAAAACTAAGCGATTGCCTTGGGTCTCAAGATATAAAGGGTCTCAAAAACAAATTTAAACCCCCAAAGCCTAACAAAAGTTTTTCTTTATTTATTTTTAGTTGGACCCTGTAGTCCTTTAAAAAGCAACGACAAAATAACAAAATGTGAGTAAATAAGATGCTCAAAATATTTTGGTACTTAACTTATATTCTTGGTTTAATGAATAAAATGGACTTGCAATTAAACTACTACCTCGTTCTATATCTAGATTTTTTTTTCTACCTACTGATCATTTGATTTTCTGCAAGTGTACATGATTGTGGTTAAGTAATATAATAGTGTGTAGAGTGTCGAACCCAAGAGGACTACGTGTTTGATCGAGTTAAAATTAATTACAACTTTAATCGAATAACAAACAAATTTTGTAATTTTTTTTATACTAATCCGTAAATTATCAATTAAACTAATAAAAGTAAGTAAATTTGTTTTTAAGTATGTGAGATGCAATGATAAAATGTTGAATCCCTCTTGTTATTCTATTTTCAACGTAACAATTAAATTGATAATTCAAAATCATTTATATTGGTTCATGTTCTTAATTTAATTGAAAGTCTCTCTCGATAGTAGTCAAATCTATTTTCCCCTGTGACTCTTCTACATCTCGATGAAAGATGCGAATATGTTAAATGAATTAATAAGTATTAGAACACACATATTAAAACCATATAAAGTATAGATGTATATCTCTATCCTCTATCGAACCTTACAATGTTTATTATAATGTGCTTAAACCCTATTATCTCTTCGATAACAATAAAATTCACTAACAATTAAATTGGTGATCAAGCAATTGAAAATAACGATACAACCGATAATAAAAATCTACAAATTAAAGTTAAAATAATTAATTAAAAGCTAAAAATATTATAGCAATGGTTCATCCCATTCTAACAATGTATAGAATTATCCTAACATATCGAAAATACGAGAAAACATATTTAAGTGAAAAGATATAACTTGTATTTTTTGATAAATTGAAAAGATGAAGATAAATCTTGAAATTTTGAATTTTTTTCAACGGTTTCTTGATGAATTTCCACTTGATTCTTCTCTTATTTGCCCAAAAACTAAGTTTGAATCTTTACTTGATCGAATTATTACCAATCCCCTTCAATTATCTCACAAAAACTATGAATTTCTCTCATTTGATGATAATAATTGATGAATATTAGGGTATAATATATCTGAGAGGTCCCTAATATGTATTTTACTGTTAGGTATTTTTAGAAGTTGAAAATTAGTTGAGAATCATGTCCAAATTGGTTTGCAAAATAGTTCAAATCAAATAAATAAAGTTCCATTCGCATGAGAATTTTTTTTGTCTCTGTACAATAATCAGTATATTAGCCATAACCTTTTCTTCCGATATTCGATTGATACGATTCAAAATGCGTTGGAAAAACTAGCTCAAAGGAATACAACTTTACTAGAAATATAATTTTTCAAATTCGGAGGTTTACTATTCCAAAAATGGGTCTCAATCTTAGACTAAAATTTTGGAATATAACTTGTGTGATTGGAAATTGATTTTGATAATATTATATTACTTTTTAAGTTCTAATTCCATCAAATTGTCTCCTAGCAATCTTTGAAGTATCATCTTGTGGCTCGAATCAACTATTGAATATTTTCAACTTGGTTCTCAAACTTTGAATTTTACAATTTTCACCATTTTTCTGCTTATTTCTTTCGATTTCTTGTTCAACCATTGAGTTTTACCTATATAACATAAAATAAAATAATTTATGATATATTTTGTCAGAAGAACTATCAAGTTTCGCTATCAAATACTCCAAATTTAAACATTTATTTGTTCTCAAACAAAATTATAACCTAAATAATAACAAGCACATAAGCATGTAAAAATATTTTGTCAGACAATATAGCTTTTTATTTTAATATTTGAAATTACAGTACTAAATCTAAAAACTGTTTCAAAGTCACAATTTCAAACCAATATCCACCATTCCAATACAAAACTGACGTGTGTGTCAAAAATTAAGTAGATAATCATGAATTTACAAGTTGTTTCAATTCCCAACCCTCTGTTGTCAAAGATATCATTTCATATCTCGTATGATTTACACACCTCCAAACTTGTTGTTTTTTCATTCTTCTCCTAGTGTGGAATCTAAGGTTGAATTTTTCATTACTATCATCACCATCTCTAGTTCAGGTGTACTCTACTAATTGTAAATCAATACATCAATAAACAAGGATTCTCCAATTCTTTGATTTTTTCGACCTCTAGAACTAGACTAGCTAATAATTTCTCATCAAAAGTCAAGTATTCTCAAATAAGTATTTGGAACTTAGCCCATGTTTGGTACACATTAAAATTTTTATTCTCATTCTTCTACTAATTTTCAACCACACATTTTTCAATTAAATAATATTTTTTATCATATCAATAACTTTTCCTTCTTTTTTAACCACATATTCTCCATCAATCTACTATTTCAGAATATATTTTTCTAAAATAATGTGGCTCAAACACACCCTTAATCAGGGCATTTGGTGCGTCTTCTGTTTTATGCATTTGTTCTCTCTCTCTTTTTTTTTTCAAATTTTTATTTTTTACACTCTTTCCCTCTTAAACGTTCTATATAACCCATGTAACGAGTTTTTGGCCAATGACTCCTAAATCAAGTGATTTTAGAGCGCCATTGTAAATATCATAACAAGCTTAATAACTCGAGTCATAAAAGTTACGAATAGATATCTTTTATATATTTTTGTACCATGATTAGTGTAATACCCATTATTAAACACATATTGCAAATAGACCTCCAACTTAAGATTTTTGCCCAATTTTATCCTATTAATCTAAGACAATTCACACATAAGTTTTCACACAAAGAATTCTAGTTTACACCTGTATCTTCCTACAACCGTAAAATCATCCCCAAACTATGCTGACTTTGGTCTAAGGATCATTAAAATGTGATAGTTTTAGGTATAGCATCTATGTGTAATCTATCAACCTATCCAACATATGAATCAACTTATTACATCATGATGAAAAACTCAATTCTAGTGCGCGTATAATATCAAATTTTGCAGGGTTAAGTATCAATCAATCTAGCATATAACTTATCCACCGTTTATAAATCAACACCAAATCTTAATTTTTTTTTATTGTCGGCTAGATTAACTAACCCACACAAGCACACAATCTAAACACAAGAAAATATATATATTTTACTTTTTACTTTTTTTGTCAAACAAATTAATTCTTTGATTTTTTTGTATTTTTCTATTATATACTAAAACATAAAAAAACAAACGCACAACTACTGAAAAGCACGCAAAAACTTAAAAACTCAAAGTTTTTCCCACCCCCAAACTTAAAACCGACATTGTCCTCAATGTCATAAAGCATAAATAAGAATATAAGGGGACGGGGATGAAAATGAATAAGTTACCCCCCGAATTTTTCTTTTGAAGGTGCGAGGCACTAAGTGTGATGGCTTGACAATCTTCTACATCATGTTTTTTCCTTTGGTCTATGTTGCTTTGAGTATTCTGCGACTCATGGTCCTACACATAATAGTCAAATCAATCATTAAAGATCAAATAACTAAGAACACGTGTTATTTAGCCTAAACAATCGAAACAATTAACAATAAATTCAATGGCCTAAGAAGAAACATGATAGGATGGTGATACCTTATAAATTGAAACGTGTCTAAATTTAATGCAAACTAATAATCAAAATAAATCTATATGCAACGCGGTACATAAAATAGAATATATAAAAGTGTTAGAAAATTGGGTTGCCTCCTAATAAGCGCTTAATTTATAGTCTTTAGTTAGACTATATGGATAAATTGATCATGGTGACTCATGCTGGAATCGTGCAACCTTACATTCCTTGCAATTTCTAACTTTACATTCTCTTTTTGCCCTCCAAACCTTGAGCTCTCTATTCTCATCTCGTCCAAAGCTCCCTAGACGTTTATGATTTATCTCTTTTGACCCTTGTGAACTTCTTCAGCAACAAATTTGTCTTCCGCTAGGTTTAATGGTTGTTTGGGTGTGTTATGTAATTTAAAGATCTCTTGTGCATCCTCCACCCTCATGGTCGGCTCACCATTCTTCATGTCAATCAAAGTTCGACATATTGGTAAAAATGGTAGACCTAAGATAATTAGCATATTGTGGTTGTTTTCGAGGTCCATAACAAGAAAGTCCACGGGGAAATTAGCTTCCCAACCTTGATGAACACATTTTCAACCTTGCCCCGGGTATTTGATGCTCTTATCTACCAGCTGTAGTGTCACATTCGATTTTTTGACTTCCACAACTCCTAGTTTCCTAAAAGTAGACAATGACATTAAATTTACACTTGCACCTGTATAACATAAATCATTAAAATGAGATTTTTTGCCTAATGAAATAAGTAAAGTGAAACTCCCTAGGTCCTTGAGTTTTGGTGGTAATTTATTTTGTAGCTTTGCACTGCTCTCCTCGGTCAATGCCACTTCTTCCTAGTCTAAAAGTTTTCTTTTCTTAGATTTCATGTCCTTCAGGAACTTTGCGTACATCAGGATATGTGAAATTGCATCGATGAATAGAGTGTTGATGTGGAGCTTTTAGCATATCCAGGAATTTCTCAAATTGATTATTGAGCTTTCTCTTTTGCAGTCTTTGTGGAAACAGTACAAATTCTTTAGTAGGAACGTTTTTCTTAACATTTGGATCCTTTGATGCTCTTTTTGTCCCTACTTCTTTGTTCCGTTTAGATTTCTCCAATTGCCCTGGAATATAACTTTTCTTTTGTAGCAACTGGTCTCTTTATATTAATCTCTAGCTGTTGAATTCCACTGCAGATAGTTATTGCCTCAATCTTTTGATAATATTTTGATCATATTCCATTTCTTTTTGAATTCTAATTCCATCCAATTGTCTCCTAGAAATCTTTGAAGTATCTCCATGTGGTTTGAATCAATAATTGAATATTTTCAACTTGGTCCTCAAACTTTGGATTTTGCCATTTTCACCATTTTTCGCTTCTTTCTTTCGATTCCTTGTTCAACAATTGAGTTTTAACTATATAACATAAAATATAACAATTTAGGATATATTTTATCAGAAAACTATCGAATATCGCTATTTTAGACCCCAAATAAGTATATAAAATACACTTATCACCTACCAAAATCTAGAAAAAAAGTCACTACAAAATAATAATAAAGTTGAAGAATTCTTCCATATATTTTTTTGTTAAACTTATAAAGTTTCTTTAAATTTTATAAATTAATTTTTTTGAAAGTTAAAAACAAGTTATTTTATTTTAAAAGCGTTCATTTCATTTATATTTAAGAGTCTCATAACAATTTGTCAACTATGGCCTCATAATTTTCAGGGCCGACCCTGGATACTTATGGAATATGTTGAAGCATATTTTATAAATACACACATTGTTGGCTTTAATTTTTGCATAGACACATGGCCACATGGGCAACATAATTTCAACCATCACCCTTTGTGCAAGCATTGCCTGCACACTTAAACACCCCGTTAAGGTGCAAATGCCATCCGTTGAGAAAAAAATTCGACGGCCGTTTGCACTCTGAAAGTTGATTCAATGATCGGACGAGAGATAAATGAGTGCAAAAGACAGAATAATGGATTCGGCTAACGTTAAAATAACACACACACACATAGATGAATGAAAATGGACCAAGATGGACCATTAAATTGGGTCGATGTCTAGTCCAAAAAAATAGTAATTTGATTTAATTAGTCCAATCTAGTTCAATATCGATGTCGAGTCGGCATATGTGGGAATTTTTCCATCACACATAATTTATAGATATAATAAACATATTTGTTACATGCTCATGCAATGCCTATGTATGTGTTTTTGTGACTCGTGTGCACACGCGTGAAATGCATGCAATACAATTTCCTGGAAAGAGTCCATAGTTTCCTTCAATCTTCTATGTGAATACTCAACTAAAAATTTGATCAAAGAAAAGTATAAAATAGAATTAAAAAATTCTGTGGTCGCAAATAGGGACATGCTATTTGTATAAAAAAGTTACGTGGTACACTTCGAACCTTAATATTTTCAAATATTTCTATGCCTTCATCAGCCTGCAGTTTTTATTTTTTAATGTTTAAAGTCAACAAATTCCATCTAAAATAAAGGGCTGTATTCTGCGTGAAGAAGAAACTAGTCCAATGTTCTCTTGGTCACATGATTTAAAATAATTGACAATGACATTGAGAAATGTACTTACATTCAACTATCGATTTAGTCCTTATTTGACAATCATTATTTTAAATTTCATTTTCTATATACTAATTTTCAATCACATATTTACACAATAAAATATTATGCACGTAAACCTAGAATTTTTCCATACTTTCTACTACACATATTCTTCTAAAAATCATTATTCAAAACATTGTTTTTTTTTTTTAAAGAAAATAATGGCCATCAAACAAGGACTTTAATACATTTCAAGAATCTTAAACAAGCCTCGATTAAGAGATAATTGAGGAGGTACAAAGTTTGTTTTAATCGAATATTTTTATATTGCATGATTTTTATTATTATGAGTTCATTAATTCAATTTTTAAATTTTCATTAGTTGATGAAGAAAATGACAAATCAAACGCGTTCATCGAAACAAAGATTGAAATCACCATAATTAAAAACTTTAAACTGATAAAAGATTAAAATATTGATTTTTACAGAACTTTACTATTATTCACAGATTTGGTTCCCCCTTTATATTCATGTGAACTTATCCTCCCTTATACAACCTACAAAAATTGATTTAGAGTGTGTCTGTTCCTGATTTTAGCTGAATTAAAATCAGAAAACTGAACGTTATGGGGCCCGGGTGAGAGAGTGGAAGTCAATTATAGTAAGCTCAACGGTTACATTTGTGATGAAAATCCAGATTAAAAGTTTGACTAGACAGACCCTTAATATTTTCCTTGGACGCGTGTTCTATAGTCAAAACGAAAAAGAATATAAAGATGCGAACATCAAAATGATGAATCCTAATATTTTCCGCGAAATGTTCCTTCATATACATTTTCTACTCACGAGTGGTCCAAATTTCCATTTTTTTTTTTTTTTTTTAAACACACGTTACTTCATTAGCAAGTTTGAAGAGTGTGATGTCAACATGCTAATACACATTTGAATACAAAAAAGGTATTTGCATAAAAATCAAATTTATTTGACTATTTGCATTGGTTCATTATTTGAATCAAGGAAGCACGTATTGTTACAGTTTTATCTCCTAGGTGGTTAGATTCACACCATGCATATATATGTATTTTTTATATATATAAATACACCAAATTTTAATTATATTAAAGATTATGTTTTCAACTCTCTCAAACTAAATGCAAATACGGCCGTTTGAAGAGAAACTGGTTGCAATTGGATGGAGTAGTAACCCGTGATCACTTGGTAGTGGTTATTGTTGTGAGCAAAGTGTGAATGAATGTTCTTCTTTTATCAGAGGATATAGGGATCTAAGCGCTCCGAAATGGCCCGAATTTCGTAGAAGTAAATGTAGTTGCTAAATGATATAATTGTATATTGTACAAGGTCCGCAGTCAGATATTACGATGGTTTGGACTGCTTCTCTATTAAATCATGTTGTAGTTCTAATAAATGAAGTAAGTGTTGATTCTTGCCTTCTTATTCCTCGACTAGGAAATAAAGTGACCATGAGTTTGGATCAAAATATGTCTCCCACCATAAATGAAAAAACATATTAAAGTCAAATCTAGATAAATAAAGGGGGGACCTTGGTGTACTGGGGCCTTGTATATAGGGCGCCGAACTTGTCAGCCCCCCACCTATCATAGGGCGGCAGCTCGGCGCCTTGTATACAGACCCTGTACAAGGGGCTTTGTCCATAAATAAATACGTCCACTTTTTATATTAATTTGTGTATTGCTTTCTTGTTAACTTCCACAAACCCTTATCGAAGTTACGAGAAACACCACACAAACATACAAATTTCAGTGGCTTCCTTTGCCATTTAACGAAAGCCCGGGGGGCAAATTGCAAAAATTATTACCCGCGCCTCTGTTCCCTAGTCTCTACACTCTCCACACCACGGCACCACTCTATTTTTTTACCTATAAAAACCTCTGCAATTCACGAGAATCCTCGAATTCAAACCTTGAAAAAATGGAATTGCAGAAAGGATTTCCTCTCTTAATCCAACAATACAAAGCTTTACTCTTCAAGAATCTTCTTCTCTCGTGGCGCAACAAGAGATCCACATTTCTCCAGCTTTTCTCATCCCTCTTCTTCATCTTCATCATCTTCTGCATTCAAAAAGCAATTGAATCGAGATACGCTTCTTCGTCTTCTTTCAAAAGCATCAACGATCCTGTACCGTTGATCTTTCCCTCAATCCCAGCTTGTGAGGAAAAATTCTACACTAAATTGCCCTGCTTTGATTTTGTTTGGAGTGGGAATGACAGTGCAAGAATTGGAGAGATTGTTAGAAGGATAAGAGAGAATAATCCCGGCCGGAGGATTCCATCTGAAAAGGTTTAATTCTTTTTCCCCTCTTGTTCTGTAAGTAAAATGTGTTATCTGGAATTTATTTGATTGAAGTATGTAAATAGTTTTGCAATTTATTGATAGAAGACTAAGTTATTTTTAGAAGGGATATCACTTTAGACTTTAGTTGATTTTGATTACAGCAAATTGAATTCAAAAAATAAAAATAAAAATGGATTATCTTTGTTTTGATGCAAAACCCATTATAGTATGTTTGGTAGGAGGTTAGATAGCACGCAATAAGGAATACAAAGAAACTAAAATGTTGTTCATTATAATATGGGGACTTTGGTCATATTCTGTGCTGCATACGAACATGTACTTGGTTATGTATTATTGTGAGTAATGTATGAAGTAAAAGATGTAAATATAGCTTTACTGGTGAATTAAATTTCTTGTTGTTTCTTAATCTATTGAATTTTGAAGTCAACTAGTAAAATAAAAAAATTAAAAAATTAAAAATTAAAAGTTAAAAATTAAATAAAATAAAATTAAAAATGTAATGGTGGAATTGTATAAGGAAATTGTTCTATTTATTTATTTATTCATTTTCTGAAGTGAGTTTAAATCACAGCATTCACGCTAGAGCCTAATTTGTAATATATTAGTATTTAAAATGAAGTTGTTGATTCCAGATTTTATATAGTTCACAGATGTAATAGCAACCTTGATTCATGCCATTTTCCAAATTCATGTTTTAGAAGCTCAAAACTAAATTGCTTAGTGAAGTTGTTAATGCTGATTCACAATTATGTACAGTAACTTGTATAATTATTTTCATATGCTTTTGTTATAGATTTGTTCTCCAGTATGCAACTAAACATTCATATACACCATTTTTCTTTGGATGTAATTACATTGGGGGGGTATTGTTGTCTGATGGAAGGAAAGGGTTGAAGTGTTCCACTGAAGGCTAGTTACCTTTTCCAGTTCAGACGTATTAAAGTAAAATGATGCAATATCCTTTCATTTTTATTATGAAACAATCATAATGGCAGAAAATAATGATCTGGAAATGAAAATTATAATCTGGGACTCGACTTTGTCTAAGATATTTGGAGTTCTATATGATAACAAATTTGGTTGTAGACTTTTTGGATTTGAGCTAAATCTGTAATTTTCAGATAGAGTTCACAAAGTGGTTCAGTTTGATGTCATATTTGGGAAAAGTTTAGAACATCAATTGTTCTACAGTGCATATGATACGTTACAATGAAATGGGGTTTAGGAAAATGTACATTTATGCATTTATTATATATTTATAAATCTAGTAATATATCCCGATAAAAAAATAAAAAAATAAAAATATAGTAATGTAACAGACCTGTATTGCTATAAGAATGGGAAATGATCATGCCTCGAGCAGGTTCAGTCGTTCAAAACACAAAATGAAGTTGATGATTGGCTTGGCAACAATCCTATGCATTGTCCTGGAGCTCTGCATTTTGTCGACAGAAATGCTACCGTAATTAGCTATGGATTACAGACTAATTCTACTCCACTTGCTAAGCGAGGATCTTTTGAAGATCCTACTTTTAAATTTCAAATTCCGCTTCAACTTGCTGCAGAGCGTGAAATCGCAAGATCTCTGATTGGAGGTATGACATCCGAAATACTTCTTATAGAGCATGTTTTGGCTTTGCTTATAAAAAAGTGAAGTTACTTTTTGTCTCCAAACATGTTTGAACAATTTAGTTTTTTCTAAGAGAATTTTAAGCTTAGCCCAACATTCTCTGATCTGATGGATCATATAAAGTATGATGAGTGTTTCCTTACTTTCCTGCCTGATATGCACCCTCTTTTCTGTGGCTGCATATGCTTCAGATGCAAGTTTTAGCTGGGTTGTCGGTCTTATGGAATTTGCCCACCCTGCTCTTGAAATCTTTTCGGCTGTGCAAACAGTAGGGCCGACCTTTTTCCTGGCAATTGCTATGTTTGCTTTTGTCTTTCAGATTGCTGCTTTGATCACGGAGAAAGAACTAAAACTTCGCCAGGTATAGAATAATCTGCATTTTGATTTTAAGACAAGTACTATGGTTCCAGCCTATTGCTAAATCCTGAGTAATTCGTTACTTCTTGTTTCATAACAGGCAATGACAATAATGGGTCTTTATGATACTGCCTATTGGTTATCGTGGCTCACTTGGGAGGGAATCATCACGTTACTTTCATCACTTTGCACAGTTTTATTTGGAATGATGTTCCAGTTTGATTTTTTCTTGCACAACAGTTTTGCAGTCGTGTTTTTCTTGTTCTTTCTTTTTCAATTGAATATGGTAGGTTTCTTTACTCCAGTATAAAATGCATGCCGAATTTAGTTTTCTCGTTATAATGTTTTGAGTAATGGCAGGATTGTTTTCTGCTTTGTGTTGTCAGACTGCGTTTGCCTTTATGCTGTCCGCCTTTATTAGCAAGTCTTCTTCGTCCACCACTGTTGGTTACTCTATCTTTATTGTTGGTTTCACGACTCAGGCAAGTTTCTATGCTTAATTATTTTTACTTAAGTACTGATTGTGCTCATAATAATTGATTTCTTTTCATTCTTTCACAGCTTGTGACAGCATTTGGATTTCCTTACAGTGACAACTTCTCAAACACGTACCGAATTGTGTGGTCATTTTTTCCACCAAATCTTCTTGCTCAAGGTCTCCAATTGCTTTCTGATGCAACTGCAACTCCTCAAGATCCCGGTGTCAGCTGGAATGGGAGGACAAAATGTTCACCAAATGATACAGAGTGCATCATAACAATTGTATGTTGAACAAGCACAGCTTCTATTCTTTTCCCTTTATATGCATCACAAGTTAACTAGTCTTAGAAATTAACTCATAGCATGTCTGGCAACAGGATTGGACAGTTAATAGACAAGATTTTTGACTTCTTTTTCTTTTTTAATACTGTCGAGTGTTCTCTAATCCAACTTATCTAACATTGCATCATTTTCTTGAATTTTTTTTGATTATTTTCACAAGTATATGACAGCCTCTTACTTAATTGTTTCCATTACTACTTATGCTGATGGACAGAATGAGATTTACATATGGCTTTTAGTGACATCCTTTGTCTGGTTTGTTTTGGCCATCTACTTTGACAATGTTATTCCTAATACATCTGGGGTGAGAAAATCAATGTTTTATTTTCTGAGTCCTGGGTACTGGACAGGAAATGGTGGAAACAAGGTGGAAGGTATTTAAATCTGATATCATAATTTTCTTTTATTTCATCTTTTCATTTGGTTGATACTAGCAACTGCTAATATCTTAGGCATGCCTTTTTCCTTTCAGAAGGAAGCATATGTAGTTGCTTCAATTCAGTTCCACACGTGGAAAGCACTGCTCCTTATGACGAGGATGTACTGGAAGAGGAAAATATAGTGAAACAGCAAGCCTTAGAAGGTAGTTTAAATTCACGTGTTGCAGTTCAAATACGTGGTCTTGTGAAAACTTACGAGGGAGCAACAAAGATCGGCTGCTGCAAATGCACGAGGACCTCTCCCTACCATGCTCTCAAGGTAAAATAACCTTGTGGAATATGATACTAGCTTTCGCGAACTGAATCTCCCAGTTAATATATATCAGTGCATATCATATGAGTGTGAAGGCTCCACTCTTAAGCATTTTCTATCTTAAAATTTCTTAAAAAAGGCAACCAGTTTGACGATTTCTAATTCGCTTCATGATGAGATTTGTGTATAGAATGGAATACACACACAAAGTTGTGTTTGTGTGTCTATTTAAGCAAGCACTAAAGCCCTTCCTTGCCAAACAATTTAGTTTTACTACCTTGAGTTATTTTCTTTTTTTGAAGGTTACAATTGCCATGCTAAATTGCATGCTGAAGGTTATAAGGGATATTATGCATGCAGGGATTATGGGTCAACTTTCCCACTGATCAGCTATTTTGTCTTCTTGGACCAAATGGAGCAGGAAAAACTACTGCTATTAACTGTTTGATAGGGGTTACACCAGTAACTGGTGGAGATGGTAAGACCTTGTGTTTCTGTTATCAAGTTCCCTTGCCATTATTTTAATGATGTCACAAGGAATCTATAGTATGAAATATGTTTTAACAGCATTAGTTTATGGATATTCTGTCCGAAGCTCCACTGGAATGTCAAACATTCGCAGGATGATTGGGGTTTGTCCTCAGGTAACTCATGACTCCCTATCCCATCTTTGTATATCATGATTGTACTCCAATTTTTCATTTCTTAATGTTCAGAAATAGATACTTAGTCAGAAAGTAAGGTGCAAACTAAAGGGAAAGGGGAGATTTGAAAATACTTTGTGCACAATCGAATAATTTGGTTGGATTTACAGAGATTAACTCCTTTTTGGTAATATTACAGTTTGATATTCTTTGGGATGCATTGTCTGGTCAAGAGCACCTTTACTTGTTTGCCAGCATCAAAGGTCTACCTCTTGCCTCCATTGAGGAGGTAGGTGCTCTTTACAAACCTAAGCGATCTTTCACAAAATAATGACGTGTGAAAACCTAAGATATTGTCAAAATAACAGGTTGTACATAAATTATTAGCAGAAGTAAAACTTACTGAGGCAGCCAAGACGAGAGCGGGTAGCTATAGTGGTGGAATGAGACGTCGTCTCAGTGTTGCTATTGCCCTTATTGGTGAGCCAAAATTGGTCATTTTGGATGAGCCGGTGAGTGGACACAAAATTTTTCATTCCTCTATAAATTTTAAATTGATTCTACTCTTGCAATTTTATCAGTGAGTTTTTTTATCTTTGAACCTGTAGACAACTGGGATGGATCCAATAACCCGGAGACACGTGTGGGATGTAATCGAAGAGGCTAAAAAAGGACGTGCCATTGTCTTAACTACTCATTCAATGGAAGAAGCTGACATCTTAAGTGACAGGATAGGAATTATGGCAAAGGGTAAGCTTCGCTGTATTGGAACTTCAATAAGGTTGAAGTCACGGTTTGGAACGGGTTTCATTGCTACTATAAGCTTTTCTGGGGATGCTAATGGTACCCCAAATAGAGGAGATACATTTAATACCTCTCAAAATGAAGCTGTTAAACAGTTCTTTAAATCGGTAGGTCAGTTTTTTGAAATTTTTATTGTCTTCAGAAGCATATAAACACTTTCTTATGTGCAATTTTATTTCTCAGAATTTGGATATCGCACCTAAGGAGGAAAACAAGTCTTTCCTGACTTTCGTTATTCCTCATGAAAAGGAGAAGCAATTGACGGTAAAATCCTCACTTTGTCAACTGTTCCATCTTGACTGATTTTTATGCACAATTGCATTTGAAATGATTATGTATCCTTATTTCAATTATTAATAGACGGGTGAACACATTAATGATCCAAAGTGAAAACCTAACCATTGCAAATATGAACTTTCCTGGAGTTATTGTGATGAACCTAACATAATAAACCCAATTCGGGGAGAGTAATTCAGTAAGAAATAGATATTAACATGGCTTGATGTGTTTGCAAAATATTTGATTTTATTGGACATTTCAGTAGATGTAGTATTGGGTTGAACTGGCGGGTAAAAAGAATTCAATGGAGCCAAGTCCAAGTTTATTCGGAATAGGGTTTAAAGTCTTGTTTGTGTCGTCGTGCAGACATTTTGTCATGAAAAAAAGTCATTTTTCCTTTTGTCTGCGATTTTTATGAATATAATTGTTTTAAATGTTAATAATGAAAAGGTTCAAAAATAAAAAGAGAAACACTTAAAATGGATTGTAAGCACATACCGTATTAATGTACTTATTTGGATAAAAATTCTATCAGAAATTTTTTGAGGATCTCCAAGAGAGAGTGAAAGAATATGGCATAGCAGACATCCAACTTGGTCTTACAACTCTGGAAGAAGTTTTTCTGAATATAGTCAAACAGGCAGAATTGGAAAGTGCTGCTGCTGAGGGAAGCTATGCAACTCTGACTCTAAACTCTGGAGTTTCTGTTCTGGTAAATATAATTGGGTTAGACACTTCATACTTGTGCATGCATGTCTGACTAAGCTTAAAAAAATACAAGTAAATAAGTTTGTTTTAAAATGGATAATTTTCTTGTCAGTACTGTTTCTTTTTACTGAAAATCTCACTTGAACTTTGGGTGACTCACCTAAGCCAAGTGGTGGGTGTTGGCATTCCCCACTTGCCTAGTATATTGATAGAAAGGATTATTACATGGGGAATTGAACTCTGGTGCTTGTACAATCTTGAATCTCCTTTCTGTGTCTTTGGTGATTATTTTCACTCTTAAACTTGGGAGGGCCCGTTTGTCTAGCTGCAAAAGTCGTTTGATTTGACATATTAGCTATACGGGGTATAATAGCTTGACCTGCCTTTATTATTCGCAGTATTAGCCATCCAATTAGCGACAGCATTGCCTTTTCTCTGAATGTACGAGAATAGATTTATCATTTTTCTGCCAATGTTGAATTTCCTCCAACTGGTATTGACTCTCCACTGACGTGAGATTTTGGCAAATTAACTGAATAGAGGCCTTGGAATCAGCTTCCACCTGAGCATTTTCATAACCAAGTTGATGACACAGTCTAATACCAGTACTTTATGCTCCTACCTCAGCTTCCAAACATGTACAATATCATAAAATTCATAGTATGTAAACTAAACAATAAACATCCCCTTTACCATTCCTTGCCACCCCTCCACCATAAGGCTAGTTGAAGATCTAAAGCATCCATCCGAATTGAGTTTAACAATTCCAATCCTAGATCTCTTCCAGTACACTATTGAAGGCCGTCTACTAATATTCTCTCCTTGTCTATGGTCTCCAATGATTGAGCCAGCTGCACCAAAAACTTGGATCAAGTAGTCTACTTCTTTGATCACCCTTGAAGGCTTGAAGCCTTCGTTTTAACTCCAGAGTATTTTCAATTATTTTTCTGAAGCCATAACTATCACATTACAAACATGGGAATCATAGCTTGGGAATTACCAGGTTGCATGTTGCTCCTGCAAAATCTCGAATACTGAAACATCATGACAGGAGAAACAACGCCATTTAATAGCACATGTTCAATTGATTCAATCTCACGGCAAAATTGGCACTTACGAGCTAGCTAATTTCCATCTAGTTTGCACCTCTTCGTCGTCTAGTGGTAACCAGTTTTGCCATGTTTTCCATATGAAATATGATCCTTTGAAGGGATAGACTTGTTCCATATATTTGTGGGAGGATTAAGGAAGAATTTTTGTTATATCTTGGACAATACGATTAGGCAGTAAAAGTATTTAGCTTACCTACATCCCAAGCTCATCCTCTTTTCATCTCTTGAACAGTTATGAGTAAGTTATTTATTTTGAAAGTAACTTTTATCTTACTATGCAGGCACCTATAGGGGCGAGGTTTGTTGGGGTTCCAGGAACTGAATCTACAGAAAATCCAAGAGGAATTATGGTAGAGGTATATTGGGAACAAGATGATGCCGGAGCACTCTGCATTTCTGGTCACTCAGACGAGATGCCAATCCCCCCTCATGCACAACTAAGGGAGTCTTCTGCTCCCACTTCTAGCATAAATATTTTGGGCCGACGACAGCAAATTCATGGAATTGTAATTGACCCTGCCCATATTACTGATTCAAGTTTGTGATCATTGTTGAAGTTCTCAAGTAGATACTCAGTGTATACAATTCTTCAATTCTGTTATAAATAGATATAGAAATTCTGTCGAGTAACAATTTTTCTTGTATCTTTGTATATCATCACTCGTCAACATTCTTGAGCTTGTAATATTTACGAGGTTACGTACCAGAAACTATTCAAAAATAAGTATTATTCAGTACAATATAATATTATAGATTGAACACGAGTATTGCTGGAGACAATCTTGTCCTATAAAAATAAAATAATCTGGTATATATATCTGCCATTTTTTTAGTTGTATCTTAATATACAGATTAAATAAAATAAGAATTTGTGTTCTGCATTGATAAATTACTTTTATATAATATATATTGAGACAAATATAAAAATGATTTACTATCAAGATTAAGCATTATCCAAATCTTGGTCTGACGTAAACCGAACACAAAATGGAGTAAATTATTACCATATTGACAAAAAGTTAGTCCCGTGACAGATTATATCAAACCGGACGATATTCTTCCTCCGCCTTCCATCTCTCCACTTCCAAATTGTCGGTCACTAACTCACTATTGTCATGTTGAAGAACATATGGCTAAGCTCTAAATAGGAAATTTCTTTGAAGACGTGCCAAAATTACAAACTTATTTTAGACATGAAAATAGTAAATATCTTTGTGTTCTCGGTTATTCAGAATTTTCGTGTACAAGTATTTTTTGCAAAGGAGCATGAAACCCGCATGGTATCAAAGATAAGTGATAAAGTGTAAGAAGGATATCCTTTCGACAAAAACTTGTATCAAGTTATCAAGTCAATTAAATTTAGCATTGAAAATTATGCCAAAATTGTGTGAATTTTTATTTAAACTAAAAACTAACTATATTAAACTCCAAAGCAAGTTGAAACTTTTGGAGAAGTTTTAAATAGGAAAAAATGCATTAGGACTACGATTTCATCTACACTTATCCATTAATTTAATTAAAAAATCATAAATTTGACAATATTTGTTTATGTCTACGATCAATGTTCTAAATTACTTAATAATTTCTCTCTTAAGAAAGTTAAATCTATTTTTTTTTTCTTTTTTTTTTATGTATGAACATTCTATATTTGTTTATGTCGACGATTGATATACTAAATTATTTAATAGTTTCTCTCTAAGAAAGTTAAATCTATTTTTATATATGAACTTCCTATATCTTTATTAAAGTTTGCAAATGAGTAAAGAAGACCGTGGAAAGTGGAAACAACCAAAGATCATTCAAATATCGCACAAACTATAAGAGCTCATTTCTATCCCCCTCAAAATATATGTTACTATTTGATCTAAACGTTCATATCACCTTCGTATCAACACAATCCATAATTTTGAGAATTAATAACCCTAATTCTATTTTATTGAGAATAATTAATTAGCAGAAATAAATAAAGACACGAAAGATTTATAGAGATTCGTCTCATTGTAAAAATTCGTGTCGAAGACACCCTAAAATCTCCTACTTAAACTAGAATTCGGGTGCAGTTGAGGTAAGCTTTTGGTCAACGAGTAGAGATGGTGCGGCCATGGGAAAAATAGACATGGGAACATTGTGACCAAGCTAAATCTTCATCTACACATGTATTTTATGGTAGCCTGGGTGAAGGTGCACAACTTTTTGTAAAACAATTGTTAGAAAATCGATGATAACTCTGATACTACTTATTAATAATTGAGTCCATTGTTATGAATATTAAAAGACGAGATATAGGAATATGAAAATAATCATAAGAACACAAGATTTAAGTGGAAATCCAATACAGAAAAAAAAAGCAATAAATAGAGGCGGAGAATACACTACATAGAAAGTAAGGAGTTACAAAATGTTATGCGAGATTTCGCAAGACTCTAATATCCCTACATGCGAGTCTCTCTCTATTAATCGTATCCTCCTTAGATCATTCTCTAAGTCAACCAAATAAATATGTATAATACATCACATATTTATAATACAAGAATCCATAACATACTTGGGTAATTAATACAAACAAAAGTCTAACACAATGTGAAATTCTATTATAATATGTAAAATTAATAATGGAGTGTTCGAAGTTGAATAAGAGTCCAAAGTGAAACGTTCTCCTTATCCTTCTTGGACTCCATTAAGACTTCTTCAAGTCATACAACCAATTCCCAATAAAACTCCCAATTAAATTCTACACCCGAATTCCAACAAATATCCACATTGGCGCGAATTCCACTTCAATGAACGAAGTTGCAAAAATTCTCCACTTGGAGACGAATTCCATTGCAAGAACTACAACTTAACTTTTTTAATCTAACAAATTCTCCAAACAAAACACTCCAAACAAATTACTTTACCTTTTTTTCCACAAAGTCCACCTAGGGCAAACTTAATGAATATGAACAAAATCCAAGCATTACTTATTAGCAGAATTACCATGAGCACAACATTGCTTGAATTATCACCACGAACAACAAATCATCAAGCTCACAACTAACTCCATCTAAATTACCAAATTTGCTTGAATTGTCCCCATGAGGCAACACGAGCACCAAAGTCACAACTAACTCCACTTGCTAGCAGGTTCTTCAATACCAATTTTGCTCGATTTTTCACCATGAGCAACCCGATCACAAATAACTCCACCCGAGTCAACGCTTATCATACCATAATCAACTAAATTAGCCTTATCTTAAGGTTTAGTCTTCAATTTAGTGACATCAACATCAAACGTGATCGTCGAACCTTTCAAGACATATAATTGGGACATTTTGATCCCTCTTTATCACAAATTGATCCTTACATTGCTTCTCCTTCAGCATCCTAACATAAATCTATCATAAAAATAACTTGGTGTTGCAATTCAAAAGCAGAATATCATATTTCATCGTTGTCGTGCGAAAAAATCAACCTCGCTATGATAATTGTTAGAAAATCGATGATGGCTCTAAAACCACTTGTTAAGAATTGAGCCAATTGCTATAAATATTAAAGACCAAAAAAGGTAATGATCTCAAGAACACAATATTTACGTGGAATCTCAAGACCAAAAAAATCGTGGGTAGATACGAAGAATTCACTACATCAATAGTAAGAAGTTACAATACGTTATACGAGATCTCAAAAGACTCTCCTTCGATATCTCTTTCCATGAGTCTCTCTCTATTAACCTGGATCCTTCCTAGATCATTATATGAGTCGATCAAATAAATATGTATAATATACTACATATTTATAACACAAGGTGAAGTTCTATTACAATAGGTAAAATCAATGACGGAGTGTTCGAGGTTGAATAGGAGTCCAAAATCTTTCAAAATCGAAAAACCTTCTTCTTATCCATCTTGAACTCCTTCAAAACCTCTTCAAGTCATGCTCCCAATTCCCAATATAACTCTCAATTAAATTTCCAATAAAATTTGGGTCACGCCTAGATTCTAACAAAAACTTTAAAGCATGATCCATAAAATGCATTGAAATGTTGACTTGATAACATTTCTAATCATATATTATGTGCTTAGTCGAAAACTCAATATCAACTTTGGAATTCTAGTTCACCCATGTGTTTCTGCATTTGCTCCTCACTTGGCTTCTTTCTTAGCATTTTCTTGTCTCTTTTCACTCTATTTTCTCTTTTGGTCTGTTGAAAAATATGGGTCATGGGTCGCCTGTGTGGGGTGACCCGACCCACAAAACATTAAAAGAGTTGGAGCGAGTGGTATGAATTTGAAATTCAAAACTATAACTCTATACATCTTTTAACTCCCATACAACCTCCAATGGTTATTGCATAGAAAAAGAAAGAAAAAAGATGGCAAAAGAATGGTGAAATTCGTTTGTGACAATATACCAAAATTGAAAAGGCTAAAATCACTATTTTGGCATGAAAACTCACAAAATATGACACTTAAATTGTAGATAATAATCAACTTCCATTGTGATCCAGATTGGGACAATTGGAGAACAAGAAAATTCAAATTTTGGAGTTTTAGACAGTAAGGTGATTCAACTATTCAAAAGATCTTGAAATTCAACATTTCAAGTAAGGATTTTCGTAATTTATAATTATGCATACTGCAAAATTCCTGCATTGGTATCAAATACATAAGGTTAAATTTCTTGTTGTAATGCATACTTAAATATTCCATTACACGATTCAATTGAGTTATGAATCTTGTATGTAAAATTTTGAAACCTTGTATGATCTTTAATGGCATTTTTTTGATATACATGTCTAAAATTAATGAAAATTTGGAATTATATAAATATAATTCCTGCATTGGTATCAAACCCATAAGGTTAAATTTCTTGTTGTAATACATACTTAAATATTCCATTACACAATTCAATTGAGTTATGAATCTTGTATGTAAAATTTTGAAACCTTGTATAATCATTTTAATAAACTTTTCAACCATATAAAGAACTTAAATCTTGGAATTTAAAAAAAAAAAAAAAAAGTTATAAGGTTTTAAAGTTTGGATGAAAATCTGATTTTTTGCGTGATAACTTCAACACTTTGTTTCATGCTTCCAATTTTCTATGGTTGGATAGATCTCTTCAAAACCTTTAAAATGATATAAAGATCATTAATTTTGACATTGAAATGAAAAAGTTATGAAATCTCGAATTTGATCGAAAATTTGAAATCTTGCATGAATTTTTTGCCATTTCTGCTCTTGGACAGATATGTTGATGTCCCAAACACGGCCTAAAAATTTTCTAGGACAGTGTGGTAAATGTTGCAACTGCTCTTCGGGTCATGTAATCTTTTTAATAATTTTTTTTTAAAAAAATTGTAGATTGATTCCGCGCAAGAAGGCACATGCGAGATCCGATTGCAATTCTAAAAAAAATAAACTGCAAATTGTTCCCTAAATTATTCTTCATTTTTCAGTATAATTAAATTAATTTATATATATTTAAAATATATTTTTATATTTAATGCTTAAAATAAATTTGTAAAAAGTATTAAAAATATTTTTAATTTGAGTAGATTCTGAATTTTTGTTTTTGTTTTTTTTATAAAATCAAAATATTTATTAAGTAATATTTGGCTAGTGGGAGTTATTTTTTGAAATGCTCTCACGTTTTAAAATGAAAATTACTATGAAAGTATTTAAAATACTATGTTTTACATATGTTCATGAGTTGTGTGGGTCTTTGATTAGATTATGTAATCCAATGTGACTTGTTTCCAATTTTTATGCTTGATTAGATATGATTAGATTTATGCACATTTTTAGCATCCTTAGAGGGGGGGGGGGGGGGGGGGGGGGGTAGAGAAGTATGAGTTATGAAACTTGTTGAAAAGCTATGTGCTTATTAAAATTAATAAATGGATTTAGAACATAACTTGATAGAAAACGTGAATATTTTGGAACATTTTTGTGATAAGTAGGATATAGGGAAAATTGTAGAAGCGGTCCCTAACTTCTCATTTTTTGCAGACTTAAATAGTCACAAACATTTCAAACATATGCACATGGGATCCAAATGAATGGAATTTGACATTAGCTTACCAGAAAAGTAAAAATGTAATCAATTTTGACCAAACTAAATAGGGAAAAATGGTACTTTGTATTTTCCTTAAATAAAATAAAATAAATTAAAAACCAAGAAATAAAAATAAATCAAACCCCTTCACCCCACCCCACCCCACCCCACCCCACCTCCACCTCAATCTAACCCAAACTTTATCTTCTTCTCATAGTAGTTGGCACCACCACAACCTCCACGCCGACAACTAATCAATCACCACCATTCCCCCGCCCAAATTCACCACCATTTTCCTGCCTTTCAGCCACCGCCCATGTCCAAATATAAATCTAAATCCACCACCATTTCAGTGTCTTTCAATTACGCTTAGGAATTTGCCTAATTTGGAGCTCATGTTTGACTATAATGACTGCTGATGAAGATAAGTGGAAAGGGGGGGGGGGGGGGGGGGGGGGCTGAATAGGGCAAACTTCTTTTATTTATTTATTTAGTTTAAATGTTCTAATTGTTAATATTTGGAAAAATGTAAATATACCATTTTGTCTTTTTTAATTTGGTCGAAATTGATTAAATTTTAACTTTCTTGTTCAGCTGGCGGTTCCATCCATTTGGACTACCTCGGTACGTATTTTTGAAAGGTTTGAGATTACGGGTAGCACAAAGTGAAAGTTAGAGTAAAGTCTACAAAGAATTGAAAAGTTAGAGATCGTTGCTGCAATTTTTCCTAGAATATAAGAATTTTAATATCACTTCCCAATTGTTGACATTTGTTGAAAGAATTAATTTGTGTCATCATGATATATGTCATAATTGGATAAACGTGCATATTTATACTTTTATTGCACGTTATGTAATTACCTTATTGAATTACATGATATATGTTAATTCATGAATTGTTATGAATGCTGATATCGGTATAATTAGTGAGATTCTTACTTAGACCTATTGATTATCAGTTGAGTGATATTTCGATTATTGAAAGATTTAGGGAAAATCTCATCTAGAATTATTTGATTATTCGAGTGGGAGTTCTTAAACTAGAAGAATTAGCGTAATTTTCACTTACAACACATGGAATTTTGTGTTATGAAATTAATTTTATGATAGTGAAACAATAAGATTGCAGACGATGGTTGGGAACATAGTGAACTTTCGACTATCTACCTAACGTTGAACTATCGTATACGTAAACTTGCGTTAATGCAAAATTGTATTTGTGCATATATGGGCATTGATTGAGAATAAAAAATGTCTCTAAAATCTAATAGATCACGACATCAAAATATATAGTTGTGGACCTAAATGAAGGTGATAAGTTAAATGCAATAACATTTAACATCATAAAATTTTGAGCGTGTTAGAAGAAGAGCATGATATTTTAGAGAGCATCAACCACATAATAGAAATCATGATTTGGATCAGACTACTCTAGAGAATAAAGATCAAAAAATTTGTCGAGTACGGAAAAAGATTCTAGTGCTTGACCATTTGAATGGTTAAGTTCTGTTATAGATTATTTTTTTTCTAGAATGTGACTTAGTTGAGATGATTAATATGGTGATGACATTTTGTTGGTCAAGATTTTTTTGGTGAGTAGTAAATTCAAACTATTCTCTTTTCAACAGATGAGGACTTTGAAAGTCAATATGACTTACAAACACTACGCCAAAAAGTAGCTTTTGCAACACAGCTTTTGCAACATTCGATAGTTAAGTGTTGCTAAATGGGTCTATCGCAACATTTTGATAAGTGAATGTTGCAATTGACTAGTATAATTGAGCTTTAGCAACATTTTGTAAATAAATGTTGCAAAAAAGTGACTTTTGCAGCGTTTATTGGACATTGCTAAAAGATTAACTTTTTGCAACGTTTATTAAACGCTGCAAAATGGTCAACTTTTTGCAGCGTTTATTAAATGTTGCCAAATAATCTTTTCGCAACGTTTATTAAACGTTGCAAAAAGTTACATTTTTGCAGCGTTTTTTAGATGTTACGAAAGATCAATCTTTTCGCAACGTTTAAAAAAACGTTACGAAAGATGCTTTTCTTAATTTTCTATATATTTTTACGATGATTTCGCAACTTTTCCTAATAATCTAAAAGAGGCTCTTTCATTAGTTGATGGGTGTTCTTTCGTTCCATTTCTCTCCCTTCCCCTCCGCCCCTCAATCTCTCATCCACCAAATCCAAGTCCCAAACACCACAAATTCTCCCCAACTGCACTCAATAACAACACTTTCTCACCCACAAATTATTCCCAAACGCAAAGGTCATCGGGTCCTATCTATTCTCTCCAACTACAGCCATTTCGCCTCAACACCCCACCGTCGACCGCTGCGAATTTTGTACATTCCACAAATGTCGAGGTTTTTACTGAGTCGGCGGGTCCAAATCGAGTCTGCTCACTACGACGATGACAATGGTCGCGCCATTGAAACCCTAGATAACGACGACACTGATGGAAGTGGTAGCGTGAGGCTGCGACATTCTGATAGCAACGTGACGGAAGATCAAGAGCCGTTTATGGGAGTCAGAGTCCGAAGAAAAGCCTCTCGTCTTCAAGATTATTTGGGTGATTATATTGATGTGCCATCCAGACCCTACCTTATGAGAATTCTAGAAAAACAAGGTCTTGTTTTGATTATTTTTGAATTTGTTGATGCGAAACAGAGTAATGGTTTTGGTGTTGTGGATACTTAATTTGATTTGATATTTAGTGGTTAATTTTTTCGTGATCTTGAGTGAAACTAAATGAATATACGGAAGTTTATAGATTTATGTCATTTGGAGTATTGGTATTCAAATTGTTATAGTTTGGTGGTTCGTCACAGTTTTTAAGAATTTTAGTATCAGCTGAAATCTATAATCTGAAGTGAAAGAGTTAAAACGCTATAAAACTTCTTTAATCTGCTGAAGAGAGAAATATAAATATCGCTACTTTCATGAAAAGAGAGATGGCACACCAAATATCTTGAAATGGTGATGATCTGGTGAAAGCAATAGGGCAATGTTACTCAGGCATTGGATTTCTAACTGATCTCTATCGGGTAATGTTTTTGAAACAAATTCATTTTCTTAGTTGATTATTGATGGTTTTGGGGACAAGCCTTCGACACCCGTGGAGGAGAAGGGGCAAGGGATAGAAGAGCTGGATAAATAACAGGCTTCATGAACTCGAGGATGAAATCAAGATTGCCAAGGTATGCCTTTTTGAGCCTTCTCACAGTCTCACTTTTTAAGTGAATTTTTTTCTCGGATTTTCAAGGGGTGTTCTTTAACGAGTTTTTGCGATGTTTTCATTCTTTTGTTTGTAAATATGTGGTTTGTAAGATATGGGGTATGGGGTACCATATTAGTGTGATTTTATCTTTGTATACTTCCAAAATTCTTTCCTTCCATAAGTTTGAGTTTCAAGTGTTGTCGAGTTGGAATTCCAGCAGCCAGGACCACTGTTCCTTAGTTATGGTTTCTTGCAATTTGGCTTGTCAAGTTGTGGCGTTGAATATTTGTTCAACAAGGGCTTTTGAGTTACATAACTGACATTGACATGGCTTCTTTATTTCATATGCAGCTTAAGGTGTAGTGTTGGTTTCTTTGAAACCCATCAAAGATTGTGTTGTTCTTGGTAAATTCAAAAGCAAGAAAATTTAGAAGGCCTTTTAGGGTCCCATTAAGAAACGTAAAGGTATAGTCTTCTTATTCATTTGAAAATTTTAAGGCTTTTAATGTAATGATGTTTGTTATGTTCTATATTTGTTAATTTAATTTATCTCCTAATCACAAGAGAGATTGAATTAAGGATTACATTTTTTGTGTTTCGTATCTTCATATGTGCAATACCTTGTTTATTTTTTCTTTTTCTTGTTTAGGAACATTTTTAGAAGCTAAGAATCAACGACTTTGATTTCATCTCAACCCACATCAAAATAGTTGATTTGTTCTTGTCCTATATTTCAATCTCTGGCGTGTTCTTCTGTTGCCGAACAAATTCGCAGTTGATACTTTTATGGAGAAAGTCCAAATAAACTCAGTCATTACTAAATTTTTCTATTCTTAGATTCTCATCTACATTCCATCTGGATTCCTTTAGGCATTCTAAATCTGTAAATTTGAAAGAAATATTTGTATTATCGAAATATTTTGTGTCTCCACATACTATTTTGTGTTAGGGCTTCGATTTTTAATAGCGTTAAATTTTTGTGATAATGTTTTATTGCGGGATTTTGATTTTGATTTGCATTTTTCATTTATGTTACAGATTTAAGTACAACCATGGCTGACGAGGAAAATCAAAACAAAGTTAAGGAGGTTAAAGAGGAGGCAGGGATGTAAGTTTCTATCTCATGTTATAGTTTTATGATACTGTACTGACAACTTTCTCATTCTTTCTTGTGATTGTTCACACTAGAACTTATATAATTGTTTTTCTTTTACTCAAGGTGGGTATTATAATGAGGTTACTCAAGGTTTCCAGGCATGATGTTTCTAAAGTTCAGATTTCTTAAGAAATTGATTCTTGTTCATCTGCATTTTAAACTCTTTTGTGTGTGTGTGTGTAGCTGAATTAAAAAGTTTATTTGTAAGTGAGTGAGTAAGTTCTAAATTAAATAATTTGGTTGAAGTTGCTAATAAGTTACTTATTTTAAATATAAAGTGAGAATTACTCTAGTTACTTTCAAAATAAGAAGAGATTTATCAGTTGATGAATTTTTAATTCTTCGATTGTTTTAGTTAGAAGCTGACAACTTTTATTTGAGTACTCTCTTCATTTTCTTCTTTTAGCTATCATATTTGTTGATATAATTGATATGTGTTATGAGATCTTGCATGTGTGAATAAGGACCTAGAGAAAAGTAAATCCAGTTGGTAATGTTGATTTACCTCCTGTAGTTTCAATGAAAAGAAATCCCTCAGACTCAAGATTATGTCGTTTAAATTTTGCAGATTAATCATAGTACTAAAACATGTGGTTCTAAGAGAGATACAATCTCTAATAGACCATTGAAACAGAGAGTTGAACCAAAGTGCTCAATGTCTGGAAATACTAGTTCTCAGGAGTTGAATTCCAGTGACAGCATAGGAATGGAAAGGGTAAAAGATTCATCAATGAAGAAGCAGACTAATTTCCCCCGTGGGGAGTTCAAGAGAAATACTTCTGAGGAGGATGTTGATATTTTCGAAGAAGAGGGTAATTTGATCAGAAATATATTGTATACGACAACAAGAATTTTAGATAGGCTGTGTTGTAACTAGTTTATTATAGTTTCGTTCTTTAATTATTACTCATTTTTAGATAGGTTGTGTTGTAACACATTCTACTGTTGTATTGATTCAAAAATTTATAATGAAATTATCAATTTTTATTCAATTTCAAAAATTGTTCACAAAGTGTCATTTTCAATTTTAGCGATCAATTACCAAATATAATTGTAAAAAAAAAAGTATACGGCAACGTTGAAAAAACGCTGTAAAAAAGGTCTACCGCAACGTTTAAAAAACGCTGCAAAAGAGGTCTACCGCAACGTTGAAAAAACGCTGCAAAAAAGGTCTACCGCAACGTTTAAAAAACGCTGCAAAAAGTCTTCCCTCAACGGCAACACCAGCCTTCGCAATACTTGGAAAAATGCCGCAAAAGGGCTTTTGCAGCGTTTTTTGGCCACTGCAAAAGCCCTTTTTTGGTGTAGTGAAATTGAAACGTCGAGACTTTGAATCTCACGTTTTAAACGAGTTAGAACAAATGCGGTATAGATGAGACTACTGGAAAATGGACCAAGAAGAACATATTAGATAGTAAGTGCATGAAAATGATTTTAGTAGACGATCAACATTATAATGATTCAAGTACTTCAACTATACGGTTTGAATCTCTTAACTCGAAAGTAGTTAAGCTAAATGAAATTGCACATCCTTTTAGTATTGTTTATGTGTCAACACTATACATATTGGATCTTATCTTATGTGGGTAGTTGACTCAAAAGTTAGAAAATCATTTTATATGAGATCAAGAAGTGTTTTTAATCTATTGTCGGGTCTTTAACTTGACACAATATAGATATATACAAATAATGAAGATGGAGTGGAAGTTTATATGACTGGTACATGCAACATGTTGTTGGAAAGTGGAGATACGTTCTATGGATACTTGTAGAATAATTTGAGGTTTTGAGTTGAAAAAACTATTTAAAGTTGTAAGAGATAAACTTCCATAGAATAAATTCATCTAGATTTCTTTACGAGATAAAGATGGAATTTCATATTTTCATTATATTTATAGATAAATTCACGCATTTCAAATTTTTTTTTTTCATAAGTTGAAGATATTGCATTGATTTAGACTGTACTAAAGTGGAGTAGAAAATCAGATTATGAAAGTAGAGACTTTGAGAACTAGAGCGTGAATCTTTATCACGAGATATCAATGATCTATGTAATGAAAGAGATATTTTTATTGAATTGACTATTCTTTGATCACTAGGTAGAAGGAATTGGATATTGTTGAATATGATAAAACTTGAAATAGTGCAGTCCAATTTACATGTTTTGTTTTTGGAAAGAGTGTCAGTTAAGTGCAACATGTCACTTAATGGAGTTTTTCTCAATGTTAGTACCTTCAGAATATATAAGCTTTGGACACGTAGACAACCAAATATGGATTGTCTTAGACTTGTAATCGACTATCTCATTTCTTGATATTGAGTTTTGAAACATGAATCTATTAAGAATGAGATGTACCTATTTGAATTACACGTGACAATCCAAGAAGGTACTTAAGTAAGATTTTGGATGGATATTGGGTCACGATGTGACATACGACATTTTTCCTAATAAGAGAAAAAACTATGGAGAATATTATTGAAATTAATATTATGTGTATTCATGAATTAGTTTTGAACACATTAGAGTTGGTCTAAACTTCTTATTCAAGTGAGAATAATGTGTTTTCGAGTGAAAGTTGTCTAAGAATTATCTAATTTCAATTATTCTTGGTTCCAATTATAGCTAGAACTATCTAATTTCATTGCTTATTAGTTCATAAAATCAGTGGAGAAATTTGAAGAAAGTTATGGAAGTATATATGGAGTATAGAATTCTAACATAATTTGAGATGTGGTAAAAGTTCTAATTGGACATTATATTTGTTGAGAACATTCAAGTTCTTAAAAATTAAGTGGAAGACTAATAAGTTTATGATAGATAAAACTCATTTTTTAAAGAAATGTTATACTCAATATGAGTATTTTGAGTTAGATAAACTTCTTTTTAGCAGTAAGATTCATTTCTATACGTCGATGCTAACCATGATGGTATGTTTAAATTTAGATTACACCAAATAAAGTCGAGACTATATTTTCCGTCTCAATTGAGAATTGATTGAATAGATCTACATGAATTGATTTGTCCAATTTATGTTAAATGCTTCTATAATATTGTGGTAACTTTATAGTTACACTTTTAGTTTAATGCAGTCATTTTGGCGCTGATACTTGAGGTTTAACAGGGTTTAAGTTTCTTACAAAATCTCATCATGTGGATGAAGATCATTGTGTGTTATGTAAATGTCTCATGGTAAATTGTAATTGTAATTTTGATTTTGATGATATTATATTGGCTAAGCATGAGAAGGAGTGTAAATGTCTAATTTCAAAAATTTGTTCATACAAAACCCGCTAACGTATGAGATCGTTGACAAGTAATAAAATTGATGAATTGAGAGTATCGTCTCATAGGGAATAAATTCAATTCAACTTTACTAGATTTTTATGAGACTTGAATTATGTAAACAAAAAATAGTTTAATTTTATTTTATGTTAAAGTAATCTAAGAAAACTATAAAAATGTAATTTTTATCAATTTATGGATGATTGTATTGGATTTTGAATCCGTCTGTTACTATCTATTTCAATTCTTGATTTGTAATATAGTTCTGTTCACGCGTTCTTGACAATCGATAAAACTATGATAAATAATTTTCTTTTCCAAGACAAATTAAATATATCCTAATCACGACCCGAATCTATTCCTAATTCAAATTTGAATTATTAGAGTGCATTAAAGTTTATATTAACTATATGATTGCAAATGTGATAAATATTATTCCCAACATCTATTACACATATGCTAATTTTACCTCGTTCTAAACTCATTGTGAGTTTCCCAACACTACCACAAACAACTAATTATCTAATTAGTGGCAATAAATTAAATAATGCAATGAGTATGCAAAATTAATCAAAAAAACATAAGAAATAAACAAAACTACTAATCTTGAATTAAAACAAATAAACAATGAGGTTCATTTTCATCCAATACAAAAGCGGATCTAGCCTAATATGTTAATATATAAATTACAAGAATAAAAATAGAAAAAATCACTCGGATCATGAAATAAATCAAAAGAAATTGATCTTCAAGCCCAATGTTGAATTCTTCAAAATCTTGATATAATTGACCTTTAATTCTTTTCTAGAGCTTGATCTCATCTCTCAAAAGATAACAATTAGCCCATTGTTCTTGATGAGTTTAATGATAATATTTTTTTATGAAGAGGCAAGAGAGGTTTTTCTATGTAGCCATCGTTCTCTATTTATAAGAGCCAGAAAATAGGTCAAAATCGTGTCCAATTTAGTCTCCAAAAGAGTTTGAATAATAAAAAAAAAAAAAACTAAAGATTTGTCTGCGAAAATGACCCATGCGTTCACACCGGTATAAATACCGTACGTGCGCTGTAGAACCAAATGACTCTTGGGTTGGGTAAAAGGGTGTCGCACGCACCATGAAATGCTCGCACCCAGGTTCGTCTCTGAGCAGATTTCGGTATTTTTGCCATGCGTTTCTCTATAGGTATCCAATTTATCCGATTGAAAATATATTGGAAAGGTGATTTAAAGGGATACAATTCTTGTAGAAATACAATTTTTCCAATTCGAACGTTTTCTATCCGAAAAATGTGTCTCAAATTGATACTAAAAATTCATAGCATAACTTTTTCGACTGAAAATTGATTTGTGAAAAGCTTCCACTATATTTCACTCATTTCACCTCCAATTGGATCCAATTGATCCTATAGAATCTTCAATCATTGTTTTGTACTCCGAATCAACTATTGAATGTTTACACTTTGATCCCCCAAACTTTAGATTTATGTCGTTTTCACATATTTTTCGTTCATTTCTTCCAAATCCACCAACTTACATTAAATTCAACCAAACAAACATAATTAACACAAAATTAAGCTATAATTCATCATAATCACTAACAAATACTCTAATTTAATTATCTAAATAAGTGTACAAAATACACTTATCAATTTTAATGATATTATATTAGCCAAGCACGAGAAGGAGTGTATTGAGACCATTTTAAAATGGACGTCCTTAATCTTTGAAACAAAGGATATGAATTTAGCAAATTGTATATTTTGTATTAAAAAGATTATGCTAATATTCTTACTCCGTCACAAGAGTTTTATACTATAAAGATTCTAGAATATTTATAACTGTAATTGCTACCTTGTTGGTATTCCTATATTGGAAGGTAACCATACGAGTCTTCATATATGTCCAAGGATTCAATAAGTGCACAAAGAAATATCCAGAGAACTATATCTATTACGATTATGAGTTAGAAGTATGCTATAATGTATATTTGTCCTAACATTTATCATGTCATGGATCCAATCAATAGGTATCGGTATTATCCTTAGAAGTTGTATTGTGATATCTAAAGGATGCTACTGTCAGTTATTCTGTGTTGTCGAAAGAATAATTTGTGATTGAATTAGACATGTAAATGTCGACTAAGAATGAGAGATAGTTGAATATAAATAGTTATTACATTTGTACAATCTTTCTATATAGAGTAGCAAGAAGCATAATATGTAGTATATATCTTGGAAGCTGTAGATTTTTTTGGTATAGATGTATTCAACATCTAATGATACTAGTTGAGAATATGATATCCATGGTAATTATGTAATTATCTCATGTGTTTGAGGATATCAAGTATCACAATGGAACCAAACACTCGATAATATTTCTGTAAGAGACATTAGCAAAAAAAAAAAAAAAAAATTCTTTGTAATATATCTATGAAAATGATGATATTTAATCATCATACTATGAAGATGTCTGAGATAACTTGTTGGTAATATCAAATATCTAGAATTGAGTAAAATATGATGTTTAGTGTATCAAAAAACTCTTTATTGAGTTGTGTCCAAAAATGGACAATTTTGAGTTTATGTGTAATCTATCGTTGGGATTACGAGATAATAATTTACATGCACATATAAGTATGTCAAACAAGTTGAGATTAGTTCACTCGTACGAATAATCGCCTCAGACACTTTGGGGTGTACTGAGATGAGATAAAGTGATCGTGTTGTGTACATGATCTGATCACTTTGATAAGATATCAAGATGAGATTACAATAAGTAATCGAAATGGAGTTTGTTAATCCATTAAACATGTTTAGTAGCCGATCGAGTTCTCATTTTGAAATTGCTTAGAGCAATGAATATTAGGAGAACTCAAGTTAGGTATTGGGAAATACCTGAACTAGGATCTGTATGGTATTATTTATTTATAAAGAATATGACATACACCATAAGAAAGGGAGAAAATATTGTAGCTCATATTTCATACCATGTGTGCTTTTACAACTAATTTGGGTAAACGAGTAAACGGATCCCTATTTTCTCATTGTGTGAGACCTTCAGGTTTATATTACTTCATATATAACCCGATGACTTTTGACTATTTCTTGAGATTTTATTTTAGTGTTGCTACTTTAGCATGTTACCAATGACTGTGATTGATTTGGTTTGATGGAGTATGTCTAGAAAAGTAGTTGATTTAAAGTTGAAGGATACAAGTAAGAAAAAAATTTATTTTGACCAACATTTATATTTGTATTTACCTACCGACAATTGTGTTTAACTATTTAAGATATAGAACATAATTGTGAATACAATGATACAATGTAGGGTTCAATTATGTTTCATAAATATTCAAGGGATCGGGAATACTTGAATTAATATTGAAAAATGAATTTGAGGTATAACGAGATGTAATGTTCCCCTAATAGAGCTACTATATTTCCCTAACAAGTTTATAGTTCCGTCAACTATAATATGTACTTGTTGATCGCACGATATATTTGTCGTATAAATCTTTATGAGATCAACCTTGAGAAGGATCTAACGTGTAATATTTGTTGTCACTTGTGGTTCCGGTTAAGCTCATTATGTGCGAGTAGGAGATGTTGAAAAATATGGATCATGGGTCTCCGATGTGGGATGACCTTACCCACAACACATTAAAAGATTTGGAGGGAGACCTACAACTCCCTATAATCACCATTAATTCCCATACAACCTACAACGGTTAATGCATAGAAAAAGAGAGAAAAGATGGCAAGAAAATGGTGAAATTCGTATGTCAAAATACACCAAATTTGGAAAAATTCTAAAATCACTATTTTCGCATAAAAACTTACAAAATAAGGCACTTAGATTGTGGATAATAATCATCTTCCATTGTCATCAGGATTAGGAGAACAAGAAAATGCAGATTTTGAAGTTTTGGAAAGTACGGTGATTTAATAAATCAAAAGATTTTGGTTCATTATTTCAAGCAGATTTTGAAGTTTTGGAAAGTAAGGTGATTTAATAAATCAAAAGATTTTGGTTCATTATTTCAAGTAAAGATTCTTGGCCCCGGACTTTATGATTACACATATTGCAAAATTCCTACATTGCCTTTGAATGTCATCTCTTACACATTCATTTCAAATCGACTTCTCGTTTCCTTCCCAATTTCTTCAATATATAGCTCGTACACGAGGGTTTAATGCTAAAACACCAGAGTCAAGAAATATATTTAAACACTACTAAAAGGCCTTGTGAGGAGGTCAAGATAAGTGAAAGAACTACAATTATCAAGAATATTTCATTTTGTTATTTTGGTGTTTGCATTTTTTGTTACATGATATTTCTAGATAGTGTAAAATCTTATTCAGTTCTATTGCTTCATCATCTCTACAAAATTTACCGGATTTTCTAATTCCCTTCCCTTGTCTGATTTGGCCGCTCCCCCTAGTTCAACATCAATCACCAAAAAATTATAAAACAAAAAACTCAAATTTATTGAACTTGAACTTGAACTTGAACTTGAGATAGAATTTCACTCTAAAACTTGAAATTTGTGTGGCTTGATCTCGGTTTGACGTCATGAATATTAATGCAAGTTCGTAATTACACCTCAATTAAACCTTTCTGCTTAAGAAATCGGAAGAAATTATAAAAATAAAAGTGAAAAAAGTTACAATGGGGTATGCATTGAAGGGTATACATAAATTATATAAAATGCCTTCGAAGATAGCTTTAGAGGCCTATTTGGGAGTTTTTTCCATCGATTTTGGGTAGCTTCATTTAAGACATAGGATGAGAAAATCGGTGCTTAATAGTTTATCCTAAAATCAATTTCAGATTGTTTAAAAATCACCCAATTTTTACTGTCAAAATCGGTAGATTTTGGCCGTTTCTCATATTTTGATCTTATTTTATCCTCCACAAAATAATTATTTTCATTCACATATTTGTTCAAAACTAACTTGTAATAAAATATATTAACTAAAATAATTATTTATAAAAAAAATACTTTATAATTAAAAAAAATTGCTTGTAAATAAAATTTACTTATAAGATAAAGTCACTTTTTTTTATAAAAAAAAATCTTTATCAAGTAAACATACTACTAATAATACAATAATTTATTTATAAAATATTAAAAAGTTACTTATAAGTAAAAAAATCACTTATATTTAAAATTATTTAAGAGTATGAAACCTATAATTGTAAAATTTACTTATAATTAAAAATGCTAACTTAATATTTAAGTAAATATTCAACTTTTAAGGTAAATATTAGCTTATATGTAAAAAAATTATTTATAAGTAATATATGACTTATGAGTAATATTTCATACAAGAAATTGTAAATTGACAATTTCACCAAAGGTTATATATAACTTTATTCTTTTAAAAAACTTTCAGAAACGGTGGACAATAATCTCTCAAGCATTTGTTAGATTGTTTTAAAAATCATTACTAAAATCACTCCGAACTCATCCGCTCATAATCACTCAAAATTGGTACTTTAAAAAACACTTGCAACTGGTACTCCTAAACTCCCAAGCAAACCCTAAGTGTTTAGCAACACCCTTTATTTGACTAATTAGGGCAAGAAACAAGAAAATCAACACGAGTATAAAAATTGTTTTATGAGAGAGAAAAAAAAATTTCATCAATTTTAGTTGTTTGCATTATTATTTGACAATAGAGACATCAATGTCATAATCCTAATTACAAGTAAACAGAAAACAAACGACTAAATTCATGGAGTCGTCAAATTACATAAGACTATCCACAGTTGTTAACAAAAGTTGGTAATACATTAAAAAAAAAAAAATGCTGGCAGTTATTCATGTTTCCTTACCAGCAGTCATTATCTATGTGCACAATTTTTCTTCAGATCACATCATCCCTTTGCCAGATAAATTTAGAAAAAGAAAAATCCATTCGAAAATTGCACCGTGCTAAGAGTTTCTCCAGGCTCTGTCTTTGTAGATTAAATAAAAATTCAATGTAGTTAAGCATGCAAAAACCAATGGATTAATATGATCTGATGACCCCTATTTGTCACCTGGAGAGTTAGATTTACTCTTGGAGGTGGAAAAGGGAAATGGATTTGAAAGCAACATCAAGCCGCCTGGTTGAGAACTAGACGAGGACGGGGATTTGTTCAAAAAACTCGGAGCACATTTGTTTGCATTTGAAGGTGATGGAAAGCTAGAGAGAATAGGAAAATTAGGTTCTGTACTGGACTTCATATTTTGGCTGGACTTATCACCTAAAGTTTGATTTCCTGCAGTACTAGCAGCAGCACCACCAGAGCCGATGATTGATGTTAGAGCAGCTGCTAATGCAGATTGGAAACTTGGGTCTGAAGTAATTGCTTTTGTGGCTGCTGTAATACTATCTGGTGGAAGAGACTGTTGTGTAGGGTTTAGAGTCTTTTGCAAGTAAGCTTGGTATAAGGTTTCTTGAGGATGAGATCCAAAGTTTAAAGAACCAGTTTGGTTTTTATTGTGTGCTGGATTTCCATAATTCAGAACCCCATTACTCCAAGAAATTGGTAAAGCATTTGATTCCAAAGAACTAAAGTTGAGATTTGTGGTAGCATATCTTGGAGGAAAGTTACCTAGTCGAGCGGAGGAGGCTGAGTTAGTGAGATCGAGAGTGATAGTCGGATAGGAAGCTGAGGACGAAAGCGATGAATTTGGTAGGTAAAATGGCTTGGATCTTGAGTTATCAGAGAGATGGAAATTGAGTCCATTGAGATTCACAGAATTTGTAGTGAGAGAGGATGATGAGGTTGCACCTGATGATCCCGAGATTGATGAGCCGGACATTAGCATGGAGGCAGCTGCCGAAGTGGTGGAGGCCATGGCGGTGGCTGAGACAGGAAGTGGATGGTTATGTGTGCCTTCGTATGTAGTGATCAAGATGGACATGTCATCTGCACATCTTTGCACCTTCAAGTTCAAAAACACGAAAATAATGAGAACACACGCGTACACTTACACATTCTATTGTCAACTAATAGCTTATTAGCTAGGATAGACTGTAATCATATGCATTTGTTCAATCTGAATATAAGTACTGGACATCATAATTAACAAGATTTTAATATATATATATATATTTTATTTATTTATTTATTTATTTTTATTTTTACATGATTCAGTCCAACTTACACTTATCAATCGTGACATGACTATACCATGCTGTTTAACCTGAGGATCAAACATTTTTTATGAAGTATAATGTTACCTGCTTTCTAACAGGGCAAGATGGTGCAACAGTGCAACGATAATATGCTCGAGGGCATGGATTTCCTTTCGCAATCTTCTGCCCATATTTTCTCCATTGGCATCCATCATTCATCTATACATTGACACCAAAAATATTTATCACATTAGAATTCAGCCTATGTATTTAATTGAACAAGAAAATAAACCAATTTCAAGATAATACAAACGTAATAATCTTACCGTTGGGGTGTCACATCTGACTCTAACTGAAACCCTAGCTTTTTTAGCAGGGTTCTGCTGTGAGAGTTCATCATCACCATTTCTAACACTATTCTTCAGCGTGTTATGTGGTGGAAAATTCTCTCCAGCAGTTTCTTCCTTAATTTCTTCTACACTAGTATCAGGGCTACCAATTGGAGAAGGTTCGACTGGTGGCGCTTCAAATTTGCAGTCCAGTCCTAGATCCAAGCTTCCCTGTTTCTCTAATTTTTCGTCCACTTTTTTTTTCCTTGAACTCTTACAGGACGCATCTTTCTTTGTAAATCGATCACTTGAACTCATTCCTAGGCTGAGGGATATAAGTTCTGTAGATTCTTCTTCTTTATCTTGAACTAGACTAGTTGATTTTTTAGCAGCTTCTTGTTGAACAACATCTTCGTATTGCAATTGAAGGGTCCGATAATCCTTTAAAATTCGATCTAAATACATCCTTAGCCTTTGATTTTCTTCAATTACTTCACCCATCTCGGCTTTCGCCAATTCAAGTTGATGATCATCCTGCAACTAATCCACGCAATATCTAAAATATCAATTCAAGTTCATGAAATATTCATCTTGATATACCTCTTATATAGATACATGGAATTTTTAATCAAGATTTTCTCCTCTTAATCAAATTCGAGATATTATTTTGATACAGTCTGGATCTCCTATCCTGAGTGGACGTGATAAAAGCTATTATAAGTAAAGTTCTTTAACCACATCAAGAATGAGAATTTTTTATTATCAATTCTATGTTTTGATATATCCTTTCAAAAGAGAAAGATAAAGTGCTAACCTGTTCCTTTTTCGCAGGTGAAGATGCCACTGAGTCGGGTTCAGCTGATGATCTCTCCATCTTTGTTAGAATAGGTCTCTGTGAAAATGTTTCTTGTTAGAAACTCAAAAAACTTGCTTTATTGAACATTAGGATTGAAGGGTTTGACATAGATTTCATTCACACTAATGAAATTACCAAACTAATTGTCTATAATATATAATGAATGAAAAGAAATAGTATTAATGGAATGACCTATTCTAAATTATAACATATTAAATCAGTATAGGATAAATTTGGACTTTGAAGGTCTGTAAGTAGTAACAAGTTGCATATGATATTTGAAAATTTATTAATTAATCTGGCTGGTTTAATTGATAGTCAATGGTTTAGAAGGGCTGCAAGGCTGCTGAATCGCATCTTTTATTGAATATGACTTTTAAACTCAATCTTAGAAACGGTGTCTCTCTGAGGTTGTTAGTCGTGTGTTTTCTTCATTTCGTGTTCGTATATAGGATTTATATCTTCACACATCACCACCTACTTCCCATCCTTTACTTTGATCACTTTTTATCTCGAATTATCATCAACGTGCGATATGGGAAATAAAGGCATATATATAGAGATATATATGACAGTAACAAATCAAGAAATGAATCAAATATCTAGTGCAAACTAAAATTTATATTATTTCTCACTTACTAGCTTTGATATATTGTTCTGATCAATAGCTGACTTCACGCTGTCATTTCCATGGTCCTCTTTTCCATTTCCCACCTAATAATATTAGGTTTTGGATATTCAATTTCTCGACAAAATGAAAATTGAAGCCTAAATATATTTCCCTAGATCGCAGAAGTGTTCCTTTTTGTATGAGCCTAGATGGGGTGCGGTGGCCGTGCAACCCTTTATACAACTCAATATTTTCAAACTTCAATGCAACTCAAGCCTCAACGTTATAATCTTATCCTCTTGTTTGGTATGGATTAAGTCAAAGTTAACAATTAATTTTAACCACATATTTCATAGAATCCGCAACTTTTCAACCATACATTTATAGGGTGTTTGATGTTGATTAAAATTATATTTTTAGTGAATTATGATAGAAGCTTTTGAATGTGTGGTTAAAAAAACGTAGAACTCATGAAAGATATGGTTGATATTGATTGTTTGACTTTAATTTAAATTAAAATCAGATTTTAAGCCGACTCAAACATACATTTAATCAAATTTTATTAAAATGTATTAAAAATCTGATTTTAATCTCTACCAGAAAATGGCATATATCAAATTTAATTTATTTTTTGTGTGTGATTAGATCAATTTAGAACATGGCTCTATGATAAAAATTCACACACTTGGTGAAAATTAAACCAAGAAATATTACTTCTTTCTATATTTTTTTAATTCCGAAAATCATAGAAGTGCATGTCATAAACGCAGAGAGAGATAATATATATACCTGAAGAACAACAATCTCTTCTTCACATCCTTTATCTTCAGAACTTGTTTCTGCTTTATTTTCTTCTTTGACTTCACCTTCAAGAACTGATTTTCTCATACTAGGCTCCATAAAAGCTATATACTCTCTCTCTCTCTCTCTCTCTCTCTCTCTCTCTCTCTCTGTTTCTCTCTCTATTTCTAATAATTTTTTCTCGTGTGATCTGTTAACAGCAGTGGTATTCTTATAAAGAGATCGAGCCTGCACTATTTGACTTGTTATTAAACAAACTCAATGGCTTCATCCAGCACACTTACAAAAAATGTCAATGACTCAATTGCACTCAACTTAAATATACATATATAAACACACACACCAATATATAAATACATTCACTGTCATATTCATACATACATATAAAGAACAACTTGAAGAAGAAGAAGAAGAAATAAACTTCAACGTTTAAGTCTTTGAGACAACATGCTCTATATATACACATATATACACACACATAGGTGGGTGGGGTGGGTTGGGTGGCGTGGCGTGGGGGTGAGGTTAGCCGCAATACTCGGTCCCCCAACACCGTGTAGGCTAATATATAATTGAAGTTTCGTATATGGCTGAAGTCACATCGTAAGACCGGCTACTGGTCAAATTTGTCACGAATCCAATGATAGGACGCATGAAGTTACGGCTTCGTGGTCTTGTGACATGTCCAGATACCGGTTCATCCGGTTGTCATCTTGCCAATTCAGCTTTGACTTCAGTAGGGGTTTTACTGAGATTTTTTTTTTCTTGCTGACAATGGGATTTGATCTTTTTAAATTACAATATTACTGCGCATTTGAAAATATTCTAATTCAAAGAGCACAGCCGTAAATTTAAAAGATTTGAAACTAATTATTCTTTTAATTGTATAATATTAAGAAAATACATAATTGATTGAGTCTATTAAAAAAAAGTACGCCAGTGAAATAACATTTAGGGTTTCATTAGCAACCTTAACAATCCCCGAGTCTTCAAATTATTCAAACAATTACATGTTATAATATTCAATTAGTTGGTATATAAGAGCAAATTATGCATATAACTATTCAATTAAACTTCGCACATTTGATTCTACACCAGATTTTTACCTCATTGACATCTATGAGATCGACAAACGGATAATTTATAATAAATTATTATGTCATTCCTTGCCTATGGCATTCATTTTTCGTTTGAGTATTATATTAGCATGAGTCACCAAGTCCATATATACATGGATTGACGGTTTTACAGTATCGTAAAATATTCCTCTCTTTCGTAACAAAGTACCAAAACATTCCATATCCCAAGTTGAATTTAAAGGCTTAATAGGCAAATAATATGTTATTTAGCATCGTAGTAGTCAAACTCTGAAGGGTTGCTCAATTGGTCAGACATTGGGTTTGCTCCTCAAGGTCACCAGTTCGGTTCCCCTCAAGATCACTGAGGTGAGTACCCGTCTGTAAAGTTCAAGGTCTTATGGGATTAATTGAGGTGTGCTCAAGCTGGCTCGGACATTCACGATTATTAAAAAAAAAAAAAAAAAAGCATCGTAATATTCAATATACAATAATTTCTCTCCCAAAGTAAATTTATATTGCAGAGGGACGACTCCTAAATGTAGGTTAGAAGGCACGACTCCTAAATATTATAATAAATGCATTACCAATAATTAATGTAAAGTTGGAGCTAGCAAGTTGAAGCGTGGGGATAGACTATATGATTAATTAATTGACCTAAGCCTTGAAACTTGATTAATTAGAATATAATTAAGCTCCAAAAACTAAAAACTGATTATTGATTAATCGTAACAAACCCTAGTTTTAAGAGGTCAACTAAATATAATTTCTCATTTTTAAATCGCACTTGTACTTAAAATATAATCAACTTGTAATTAAACGTGTGATTATTAATTTAACATTGGGATCGAAAACGTTGACATCTGATTATTGGTCTGAATCAAATTTCAAGAAACTTTGCAACAAAAGAAGAAACGTATTTCCAATCTCAAAAATCAAAATTTTCAAATATATATATAGTATTCAAATTCAAATATCGAAATTAATCTTCTTGAAAATATTGCATTCAGATCTTAGTGTAAATCTATTTCGTTTTAGGTGCAATATGAATTAATCATAATTTTAGTTAAAATCGTCATTTTTGATAAGTGGGATTTTTTTCCATGTTGCCTGGTGGAAAAATGGGGGATTTTTGGCCCATTTTTCTTATATTACTTTTTTTTTTTTTTTTTTTTTGAAAATATCTAAAATTTGAACTTTGTTTACCGGTCCATAAATGAAGAAATCGGCCATTAATCGTCGTTTTATTACTTCTCTATGAGAGGCAAAGCAATATACATTAGCCATCATTAAAAGCTAAAAACAACTAAGTTTGCAATCTTTTATTATTGCTAAGAGAAGTCACAAAATGTGACTTTATAAGTCTCTGTCTTGAACCAAATAAGAAATATCTGTGAAGACATTTGCCGACGATCGATTGCCAAATATAAATGCGTACCTTGTTTTCTCATTTTTCCCAAGTTTGTTACTTATTTTGACTTTTGGTCAACGTATATTAATCTTTGAAAAAATTTCATTCTCATTCTTCTACTAATTTTCAACCACACATTCTCCATCAATCTACCATTTCAAAATACATTTTTCTAAAATAATGTGGTTCAAATACACCCTAAGAATATGTTTGCCCACATTATTCTTTTTTTCAGAAAATTCATTTTGTCAACTCATTTTCAAATACACATTCTGCTATGAAATAATATTACACGTAAATAGAGAAAAATTCTTACTTTTTAACCACACAATTTCCAACAAAACGCTATTTAAAAGGGATTTTTGCCCAAATATGGGGCTCATACAAGGACTAAGAAATAACTTTTTAGGTTAATGGAAAAGGGGTAATTTCATGCAACCTTATAAATTTTTGTTCGAGAAAATAAGGTTGAGCTCTTTTTTTTCAGGGAGCGTGACTTTGGGTGATTAGCTTTAAATGTGAGTTCATAAGTTCTCAACCTATTTAAACGTGAATCTAGATCCAATTTTAACGGAAACCATCAATACAAATATAAAATTATGTGCAACTTTTACATGACTTAAAGGTGGGGTTGGTCAAGGGAATGTCATATGCGATTTTACAGTCGACATTGACAGTTCTCATCACACAGTGACCTAGATTCACATATTTAAATAGGTTGGGGAATCATGCACTTTTTTGTTATCTACACAACTGTGTGTCTTGATGTATGCAAGATATCAATATGATGTGTTGTCGAAGTGAGTAATGACAATCTACATTATGTTGTGTTTGCATCTTTTAACATATATGTATCCTCGGTTGAATCAATTTCAAGCTCTTATTAGTCCATCCTAAGTAATAGTTTAAATTATTTTACTTGAATTATTAAATTAAACAAAATATTTAAAACTTTAAGTACCCAATTATGAAATTAGTGAAAGATTGAAGTTTCAGTGAATAATGAATCTGACATATATGCGAGAATCTTCTATATATAAAAAGTGCCTATTAAACGGAATATGTTGGTTTAACGGAAAAATTAACGGAATTTCTTGATTTAACGGAAAAACTAACGGAATTTTTTTAATTTAAAAATCTTTTAACTCCATAATTGGGTTTCAAAATTTACAATTCTAAAGCTCATGTAGAAGTATTGGATGTCATACTCATTTTATAGATACACTTCTCTCCAAAGATTTCATAAACTTTCAATGTGGGATTGTGCATTTTATATATATTCTTAACTCCAATAGTTTTATAAATTTCCAATGTGGGATAGTGACAAAAAAATATATGTTAAAATGCTCATCAAAATCATTTTAAAATGTATGTCTAATTGACTAATTTGATTTTGAATTACAACTAATTAAATTGTAATATTCACTTTCATTCTTTCATTTATTTAATATTCAAATTTAATTTAAATTGCACTTGATTATTAATATATTAATGTTAGATATTATTTTCTATAAGTTTAAAATAATTTAATTTAACAAAGTAAACTATTTTAACATATTTATTTTTAATTTTTAGTGTTGGGACTAATTGTAGGATATATAATTAATCTAATTAGTAAAAATAGATTTATTTTGAATTATTTTTATGTATTTATTGCATTCGGTTCGACCCCAATTGAATTCCCACGAACTTCACGTCGGAATCATTCTCGATTGTGAATAAAAATCATTCATCTCCATTTTTAGATATTGGAATTATCAAATCCGCAGACTTTTCGTATAAATTCTATGATTAATGCTCATATTTAGTTCCTTAATTAATAAAAAAATTAAAATTCTTCTGACACTATTTAGCAATATTATAGTATTATATTAAATGTTTAGTAAGTATTATTTTTAAATATTAGATGATTTTATGATATAGTAAAAAATCTATTTTTTTTTATAATATAGAAAAAAACTATTTTTTAAAATAAAAATATATTTAATATCTTAAAAATAATTAAAATAATATTAAAAATACGAAACGTATTATGACGCTTATTTTTCGTTTTGACACGCATAAACTTGTGATTTTTGATTCTCAACATCGACGTTTCGCAACGCATTACGCCTTTTAGAACATTATTAATAAATGAATGAAAAATGCAAAAAGCTTTGTACTACTACATTTTAGTCAATAGGAAAAAATGAAACTAAAAAAACAAAATAGATGTGGAGATTATCAATTTAAAAATGCTAATAGTTTATTTGGTAAGGTACAATGAACACAATGAAAAAAAAATATTTATTTATTTAGTTTTATATTATAATGTTATCTATTATTTTATTATGTACAAAAAGTTCATGATTAAATACAAAATTTAATATAATATAATAGTACGAAACACAAACTTATACATTTTAATTTAGAATTTAACACTATTCAAATTAAAATTAATATATCACAGTGTGTAATTATTTATCAATTACATAAACATTACATCATTAATTATTTAATGAACCAAAAAAATTATATATAAACTAAGCAAACGTGCATTGCACGTTGTTTAAACCTAGTATTATAGATAAATTACAAATAAATAAATTTGTTTTTATCGAACATAGTGAAAACATACATACAACTTTTCACAAATATTCAAATTCATGATCAATATCGTCACTCAAATTAGAAAAGTCCAATCAACCCAAGATCCATGTATTCTATGCCGCCATTAATTAATAATACTTAGCCAAGATCCAAAACAAATTGTGTGATTGGATAGAAATTGATGACTTGTAAACTTTTATTCAGATAAAGAGTTGAAAAGGGGAGGCTGAAATAGTCAGCAAAGTCTACATACGAAAATAAAGCCAAAAGTTTACCATTTGAAAATTGACATATAAATCAAATTTCAACGTTTATGGCCATTTTGTAATATAACCAATTGATGATGATGAGTGAGACAACATTAGGCCTTCATTTGAACTAATAAATTTATTTATTTAATATTTTCTAACTCTAAGACTTTAGTGTGGACAAGCATTGTAATAATCGTACAAATATTTTAACAACCTAGTCCGTATATTCTAGCCTAGGTTTGGTTCTTGATTATTTCCGTATATTTGACTTTTGACTACGACTAAATATTTTATGTAAGTGGTAAAGTAAATATTGTTGAATGGGTAGATGCTAATTACACTATTCGTTATTTGTCTTCATTGTCTATCAACCTTTACAAGGAATTGGGGTTAGAACATTGTAGCAAAATTTTGACATTATAGAGGTATATATTGGATATGAGAATTGAATTATTAATAAATGACATGTTATATCAATTAATTAGTGAATTTTTAAATTATTGAGACGTATCATAAAGTTATTAATTAATGTATCATGTCACTGTGCTCAATACAAGTGCAGTATCATACAAGTGCTTGGTAAATCATTTCTCATCCAATGAAAAATGGCCTACTAAGCCCAAAATTTAATCTATGCCAGTATCCATGATATGTTACGTCAATTAACTAATGGATCATTTAATTATCCTCTGTATTTCACCCTTTATAAATGATATTGATTAAAGAATCTCTTGTATGGAGAGAGAGAGAGAGAGAGAGAGAGAGAGAGAGAGAGAGAGAGAGAGAGAGAGAGAGAGAGAGAGAATAAAAATAAAAACCATAGAGATAGCCACGAGTCTAGTAACGTATTATAAACCTCTTCAAGTTCGTTATACTAAAACTCTACAACAAAAAATTAATGTAGCTTTTTGTTAAGAATATGAACCACGACTCTTGAAGTTGTGCATTCTTTACTTGATTTTGTTTTTGTTTCGTAATATTATTACTTTCTATAGTACAAAAGAAATTTAATTTAATTTTTAAAAAAAACTACTTCTTCCATACTTCTCCATCTGGTCCCTTCGACTCCATTGCCAATTACAAAATTCTTGTCATTTCGTGCCAATTACTTCTTCCATAAATCTAATTTTAGGAGTAATTGGACTATGGTATGGATGATAAAATTTTACGCTATTGACCAACCTTATATTACCCCGACTTGAGCGTGACGAGAAATTCCTACCACAAACGGTAAACAAGATGGGGACAGAGAACATGGTCCCTACCTCGAATTCCAAAAACTCGTCCATCTCTCTTATATAAATTTTTTTTAATTTAAATCTTAATTAAAGAAAAAAATAATATTAAAAAAGTATAAATAATTAATTAAACGGATCGGTAAATGAGAGTTCTTTAATTTCCGTCATGTCTTGCCCACCTCTTGAAAATCTCCGATAGGGGTGAGGAACGTAATGCTCATCCAAGTAAGCCATGTTTCCTTGACATCCCTATACCGGATATCATTCAAATATTAAGTGATCAGTCTTGACGTAATTATTTTTAGAAAAAAGTCTTGGTGGGCCCAAATTAATATCATTATATTGTTTCTTTTTATCTATCTTACTTTTATCTATTGATTTTTGTTTATTTAATGTCAATATATAATGGCATAATTGACTTGTTGAAAACATTATTGCTACCATGGATATGAAATTCAAAAATATTGGGAGGATTTGCCCATATTAATTCCTCTAGGTGCTGTTATGGACACTCGTATTAACTTGTATGATTGTAAAGGTATTATCAAAAAAAAAAATTCTTCGTATTTAACATTTGATAACTCCATTGCACACTGTGATATAAAAAATAGATTATACAATTTATATTCACAATATATTAATAAATACAATAGAAATACTGAAATAATGATCTACCACCGCTGCCATCTACAATTTCGTCATTCCCTGATGACGATGTATGTGCCTTTTTAAGGACGACTACTGCAGGAAGTTCATCGTCTTCCCATTTTTCTTCTATTAATAGTACTAGAATCACACAAAATTAAATTATCACATATTAACCACTTATTTTTCATACCATATTCTTAGTGTTTTAAACTAAGAAGTAATAAATAATTTTGATCTTTTGGATAGTGACAAACAAATGAAAAGTAATATTCGATATTATCTATGATGTCACGTGATTTATTAACGCTTTCGATATCAACTATAGCATTAGAGCATTTGTGTAGGTGGGAGGATTTTGTCAGATAAAAGAAACATGTTGAAAGAAGATATATTTGAGGTTCTGATATGTTTGAAGAATTAGCAATATAGAGATTACCGGATTCCAGAATTATCATAACTTGTAACCTACACGAATTTATTGGTACACTAAGTTTTAGATTTATTATTCTACATTGACATTTCATTTGTATTTTTTAAAAATATTGTACATGAAATACTCATTCATTTATAAGTGCAAAATTTAATTATATCGAAAAATATTAAAAGTCAAATAGATTAGCAATCGGATATTTTTATTTTTTATTTTTGACTATTTACTCATGAATAGTTGATGACAATTAGGTTTAAGAGAGAATATTTTATTGAAAAATAATAAACAAGTATCACAGTATAATAGGATAGATATTGAGAGTGTTAAATCAATTATAATGGTCATTATTGTTACAGATATAAATTTATTTAAATTCAAAATTATTTCTCCCTATGGACAATAATTAAGTTACAGATATAAATTTATGAGAAGAAAAGTAAAACATAAGAGCATTACAAATGCATTTTATGCATTGGCATCTAGATAGTATGCAAGTTGCAAGATTTGTTGTATACGTGTATGGTTGTTAAATGGGTCGAGTCGAGCTATTTGACTCGCTCACCGACGAGCTCGACTGGGTCACCATGTGAGCAAGCTCATGCACTCATCATAGAAACTCGACTCGGCCAGCGATTTTTTTTTAGGTGAGGAAATAATAAATATAAAAAATATATTTTGTCAAATGAATTATAAAGTTGTAAAAACCCTTCTTTTATTTAGGATGGGGACATGCTACAATACATAGGATTTTTAGATGTCACATATTGTCTACGAAATACTTAATTTCCCCTTGCCCCTAACTACATACAGCGTTACATATACATAATACATACTTACATTTATAAGGATTCATGAATTAGAAGAAGTTTTTTTGAAGTGTGTTCGAAAGTCGGATTGAGGTAATGTTATGTGTTGATTAATGCTTTAAGGCTTGTTAGTAATTGGTTTAAAACTTAACATGTATCCCTACTCATTTAGCTGACTAACGGGCTAACTTGGGTATCATGGTGTAGTTGTAGTCATATATTCCATGGTTATATATTATGATATATATTTACGTATCTCTATGAGTATTTAAAATAGAAATGAATGTTGATTTCAACACATTGTGTGAAGCAATATAATTTCATGTGAAAATTAATCGACTTGATGCTTTTTAAGCTACCAAAAGTCAAATCTTAATGTTGGATGGAAAACGATATCTTCAACTCGATATTTTCAATGAAGTGGTTTTGATCGTACATGAAAAGTGCATTTAATCTTATGCACCCTCAAAAATTTCACTTTTACAAGACTGGATCTAAATTTGTACTTCAAATTCTTCTTCTTCTTCTTCATCCTCTTTTTTATTTTTACTTTTGGAAGGGGCCAAAAGGGATTTGTATGTATAATTCATACAGTGAGAAATAAATCCTCAACGTTATTTGATTACGTTGATTCGTTTATAAGAACTCAACGATCAATAATCTTGTAAATCCGTGCGATTCAACGGGATTATTGATATTTGAGTATTTATCTTATTTTCGCTGCATCAGTTTTATACCAAACATGGAAGCAACAAAATGCCTTGATCTACTTTTCAAAATCCTGATTAGGTCTACAAGCATTCTTTTAATACTCCTATTGCCATCTAATCGCCATTGATTTCCACAAAACATTATATTTTATTTCCAAATATGATCTAAGAAACTGAGATTAATTATATTTGAAGTCAGAGTTAGGATGAATCAAGAGTATGGTGGTGGTCATGTATAATATAATGAATTAGGAAATAATATTAATAATTAGATATGAAGGTCATATTAGACTTGCGCTAGATTCTTGGCAATTTTAGCTGAGTTTGTGGGGTTTTTATATTCAACAGGTCAGTGATCTTCATGGCCAGGCATAGATGATTAAAATACTTGTATTTTACTCTTTTTTACAAGGGGATGGGGGTGGTTGTTGGTGTTGAGAAATTATTTAATTTGCTACGTGTGCCGATATATGTAATTAATTGTGTATAAATCTCATCTTACAGATGAACCCAAAGTTAAAGTGTTCTAATAAATAATTAGGTAATTGGGCTTTGAACATCTAAAATAAAGTATGAGCCGGCCAGATTATATATATAGAGATCGGATACATTAGTGTTTGTATTTGGTGATAGACCGAATACATATGGAAACTATGTATAGGGTTATGGTCTTCAATTCATATGCAATTTTCTTATTCTTTGTGTCATCTCATCAACACAAAAATGAATAGAGAAAGCATATTGAAGAGGAAGATCCAAAAACCTACAATCAAGAATCAAGAATTAAAAAGAAGGATTGGAACAATTAAATTGAAGAATAATAAATCAAGATTTAAAGATCTAAACTCAAGATTCATTATTCAAGATACAATCAATGGATCTAGGTATGTTCTCCATTAATTAATGTTCTTGGTAATTTGATATGGAGATCTTGGCAATCATGTAAAGTTTATAAAGTTTGAGTTTCATGAAAATATTCAACAAATGGTATCAAAATCAATCCATGTTAAGACATTGAGATTAAAGGAAAAGTTTTAGAGTTGAAATCCATAATTAGGTTTTCTTAAAAATTTGGAATTTGAATTTCAAACTCTAGATTTCAAAATATGATTTTTTGGTAAATTTTCATGGCATTACAGCATCACAGCAGCGCTGCTGCCCCCAAACGCAGTGTTGCGGTGAGATGAAGGCAACGCCTCCATTACCTATCCGGATTTTGCTGGGCGAGCATAGCATCCAAATTATGGGTGCTGTAGCGCTTGTTTCCTGTTTCAGTTTTTTTTTTCAAGTTTAGAACAAAATGAAAAAAAAAATTAATAAAAATTAGGAATTAACAATTATAATTCAAATATTGCTATTAAAATGAATTTCTTTTGGATTACTAATTTTCCTAAATAAATTAATTAAAGCAACATGTTACTAAAGTAACTTCTATTGTCTAGATTAATTTATTTGAATATTAAGAAGGTTGTGTATTTGTAATTCATGCGGATATTCACCGGCCCAAACGAAAGTAAATATTTGACCGAATTACATGCACACCTATGGTAATAAATATGTGACAATTGTAAGGTTTTGTTTTATATAATAACAAATCGGTCCAAAGATAGTTTTATTGTTTGACATAGTTTATTGTCAATATTTGATTACTACATCAAGAGCATCACTTATAAGTTGATATTTCTGTCCAAAAACTAAATATAAATGTTATGCTCGGTCTCTTGTGATGGGGTTTACAATTTTTTGAATTAATTAATTGTTTAATATGGATTCTAATATAAATATATTTATTTGGTTCTGTTTTCTATTCAGTTAACTCTTCTCCTTCTACAATATCTGCAAACATCAACTCTATTCTCGTGCTAAATGAAACTAACTTTAAGGACTGGAAAGAGAATGTACAGATCATTCTTGGCTGCATGGACTTAGACCTTACGTTAAGGACTAAACAACCCGCTGTAGTTACGGATAAAAGTTCCGCAGATGAAAAAATGGACTTTCATAAGTAGAATCGTTCAAACCACATGAATCTTATGATCATGCAGCGTGGTATTCCACAATCATTCAGGGGAGCTGTGTTCGATAAGGGAACTACTGTCAAGGAATTTCTTGATGAAATTGAAAAGTACTTTGTAAAAAGTAAAAAGGCTGAAACTAGTACATTTTTGGTGAACTTAGTTTCACTAAAGTATAAAGGTAAATGAAATATTCAGGAGTACATCAAGGAGATGTCTCATATTGCTTCAAAATTAAAGGCACTAAAGCTTGAGCTACCTAATGATTTGCTCGTGCATTTGGTTTTGATTTATCTTCCAGCACAATATAATCATTTCAAGGTTAGTTATAACTGTCAAAAGGAGAAGTTGGCTCTAAATGAGCTCATTTAATACTGTGTGCAAGAAAAAGAAATGCTAAAATAAGAAAGGACTGAAAGTGTTCACTTAGCTAGTACCTCTAAGGACAAGTTCAAGAAAAGAAAGAATAAGGAAGCTGCATCCTGTCCATCTCAAAAGAAACAACAAATCCTAAAATAATGAATTATCCGGCTATTACTTTTGTGGAATCTCGAGACACTTGAAAATGGATTGTACCAAATATCACCATTGGCGTGCAAAGAAATATATGTTTCTCACTTTGGTTTGTTCTGAGGTTAATTTAGTTTCAATACCTAAACATACTTGGTGGATTGATTCTGGTGTTATTTGGTTTCTATTTCTGTTTTGGATAAATTTGGTTATTCTTATTCATTTGGGAATAAGAAATTTAGTTTTTTTCTTGATTCAAATCATAAGGATATCGATTCTTTATCTGGATATGATAATTTGTACTTGTTTAATTCAATTATCTCTTATAATGAAATCTTGGATGTGAATTCACAAGATATTAAATGTAAATTAACCAATGAGAATTCCGCTTTATTATGATACAAGTGTTTAGGCCACATTTCTCAAAAGAAAATTGAAAAACTTGTGTCATAAGGAATTCTTGATTCTCTTGATTTTTCAAACTTAAGCGTTTTGTGTAAATTGCATTAAGGGAAAATAAACAAACATAAGGAGATTAAGTGTCAAAAGGACTTTAGACGTTTTGGAACTAATTCATACGGATATTTGTGGGTCATTCCATTCGTCTTCTTGGAATAGTCAATAGTCATTTATTATGTTCATAGCAACTATTCCCATTATTGTTACATGTATCTCATTAATGAGAAGTCTCAATCACTAGATGTGTTCAAGGCTTATAAGGTTGAAGCTGAAAATCAACTCAACAAAAGAATAAAACAAGTCAGATCTAATCGGAATGGTAAATACTATGGCAAATTGACGGATCATGACAACAACGTCTAGGGCCTTTTGCTAAATTCCTAGAGGAATGTTGAATCGTCCCACAGTACACCATGTCAGTTCTCCTGGCATGAATGATGTTGCTGAAAAATGAAATAGAACACTTAATGATATGGTAAGGAGTATGATTAGTCATTCTACCTTACCATAATTTCTCTTAGGAGAAGCATTAAAAATTGTAACTTATATTTTTAATAGAGCTCTAAGCAAAGCAACTGTCAAAATTCCTCAGAGCTTTAGACAGGCAAAAAGTCTAGTTTGAAGCAGTTACACATTTGAGGTTATCCATCTGAGGCAAGGCCTTATAGGCCATCGAAAAAAGAAAATGAATTCTAAAACTATCAGTTGTTATTTTATTAGATACTCTGAAAGGGCAAGGGATTACAAATTTTATGATTCCACTACCAAATTAGTTATTTAAATGGGAAATGCCCGGTTTCTTTGAGGATGTGGTGTTTGTGAGGGAGATAAAGTTAAGGAATTTTGTCTTTGATGATGAACATGTAAACATCCCTCATATTGCAATTGACAGCGATCAGGATCAAGGACAAATTCTTAGTCCATATCTTATTCAAGAAGCAATTTCGGATCGAGACAATACTCCAGAACCCTCTATAAACAATCAAGAGGTTAATGCAGAAGAACAAACTCGACAACATCAAGAACAAATGTCATTAAGGAGATCTACTAGAGAATGGACAAATGCAATTCCAGATGACTTTATAATATTTCTAAGAACATGATGATGACATTGGATTGATGGAAGAAGATCATATCAACTTTCATCAAGCAATAAAATTAATAATTTTCGAAAGTAGATTGATGCCATGGATGAAGAAATAAAGTCCATGAAAGACAATAATGTTTAGGAACTTGTCCCATTGTTTGAAAGTACGAAACACATTGATTGCAAATTGATATATAAAACTAAGATGGATTCGAAGGGTAATGTGGAAAGATTTAAAGCTCGTCTTGTTGCCAAGACTTTACTCAAAGGGAAGTCATCGATTACAAATAGACTTTCTCTCCAATTTCAATGAAAGACTCTTTTTGGATTATAATGGCACTTGTGACAAATTTTAACCTTGAGCTACATCAGATAGATGTAAAGACAACAATTCTCAATGGTTACATTGATGAGACGATATTTATGGTTTAACTAAAAAAAATTGTGTCAGGAGACTAAAAAAAATGGTTTACAAATTAAAGAAATCCATACATGGGCTTAAGTAGGCTTTCCGTCAATGATATCACAAATTTCATCAAATAATCATCTAGTTTGGATTTGAGATGAATGTGGTTGATGATTGTGTATACCACATGTTTACTGGGAGTAAGTATATATTCCTGGTATTGTATGTCGATGACATACTATTTTTCTACAATGATATATGGTTATTATACGAAACCAAGAGACTTCAATAAAAAAAATTGAAATGAAAGATCTTGGTGACTCATTTTTAGTATTAGGGATTCAGATATATCGGGATCGTTCTCGGGGTTTTCTTGGATTATCATGAAAAAGCTATATCAATAAGGTACTTAGAGATTTGGGATACAATATTACAAACCAGGTGATACCCCTGTTGCTAAAAGAGACAAGTTTAATCTCAATTAATGCCCTAAGAATGGCTTAAAGGAGATGCATAAAATTCCATATACTTCAATAATTGGAAGTTTAATGTATACTCAGGTATGCACGCGTTCGGATATATCATTCATTGTTGGAATGCTAGACAAATATTTAAATAACCTTGGGATGGATCATTGGAAGGCAACCAAGCGGGTTATATGGTATTTACATTATACAAAAGATTACATGTTCACATATAGGAAATCAAATCAATTGAAGATTATTGATTCTGATTTTGCTAGATGTCAAGACGGTAGGAGATCCACATCGGGCTATGTCTTCTTGCTAGCTGGAGGAGCTATATCCTAGAAGAGTGATAAGTAAACACACATAACTTCTTCAACCATGGCATCGGAGTTTATAGCGTGTTATTAGGCATCCAATTAAGGAATATGACTGTAGAATTCTGTGAACAAAATCTAAATTTATAGACATCAAATTCCTAGTTGTTAAAGAAAGAGTTCAGAGTGGTCAAGTTACTATACAACATATTGGGACAAACTCCATGATAGCATATCAATTCACTAAATGTCTACCGCCCAAGATCTTTCATGAGCACACTGCTCACATGGGTGTTGTAAATTTTGATGATATACTAGTTTAGTAGGACTTTGTAATTTTGGATGTTATCTTTTTTACACATAAAGTTTTGGTTGTGCACATTCAAGTTTATTTCAATTCATTTCAGTACTAAAGTATTCAGTTCAGTTTTTCACTCTAATTAAAGTTTTTTTTTAGTTTGATCTCAAAAGATATTAAAGAATAAAATATGACAAATTGAAAATATGCATGTTTGGATCACATTATATGTAATTTTTATACTACACATCCACACTTGATCTATGTCATTTGATTGTATTGATATACATGACCATTGAGGGTTTAGTTGTGATATTTGTAACGAATACCACTTTGATCCTATATTGATATAATCAATGGACGATATCGTTTGGAGATGCTTTTTGTTGTGATATCAAAATTTTTGAGCTCATAAGATTATACACATTTATAGGGTAACATATGTGTCCAAAGTGGGAGATTGTTCGCAAATTATTTAATTTTCCACGTAGGCCAACATGTAATTAATTGTATATAATGTTATCTTAAAGTTAAGCTCAAAATTAATGCGATCTAGTAAAGTATTAAGTAATTGGGCTTTGAACATCTAAATAAAGTGTGTACCCAAATTATATAGGTAGAAACCGGTTCCATTAGGGTTTGTATTTGATGATGAGCTGAATACATATGAAAATTATATATATGGTTATGATCCCCAATTCATATGCAATTTACGTGGAATAAATCATGGACGAAATAATCAATAAAATTATCAGCAGCAAGACAATAATTTCAAAAGACACAGAGCAAACGAAAGTAGCACGTCCAGAAAGGAGTATGAAGAAAGTTGCTTTAGATGTGGAATGAAAGGGCATTGGGCACGTACCTATCATACGATCAAACACCTCGTGGATCTCTACCAAAAATCAATCAAAGGAAATGAGAAATTGGAGACAAATCTTGTTGATTATGATGGTCCAATTGATGTTACTCATTTGGATGTCTCTGATTTCTTTACTGATTCAAATGGGAATATTGACCATTTGATTGAGGGTGGTATAATGGAATATATAGATTAGTTTACTTTCTAGTATTTCCTTTCGTTTTAGAAATTTAATTATGTTCTTATTTTTCGCAAAAAACTTAAAACTTTAGTATGCATCGTTAATTTCATAATAAATTATGTTTACCATTTTAAATTTAAATTTCAAGTCTTTTTAAAATATATTTGTTTTTTTATAGATTTACAATGGATTGTCAAGACACTTGTTTGATTGATAGTGCAACTATACATACTATTCTTTAAAATAAAAAATATTTTTTGGACTTAACATTAGCAGAAAATAATGTCAATACGATATCAGATGCATCGAATATCGTTGAAGGCTCCGGAAGAACTTGCATTATTTTGCCAAATAATACAAAATTATATATTGACGATACACTTTATTCAAGCAAATCCAGAAGAAATTTGCTTAGTTTTAAATATATCCGTTGCAATGGATATCTCATTGAGACGATGCAAAAAAATAATGTTGAATATCTTTGCATAACTTCTTTTGTATCTAGCCAGAAGCAGATAAAAGAAAAACTTTATGCACTCTCATCTGGCATGTATTATACATTTATAAAAATTGTCGAGTCAAATATTATCACGAATCAGAAATTTGTTGATCCAAAAAATTTTATACTTTGGTATGATTGATTTGGACATCTAGGAGTTATAATGATGCGTCGAATAATAAATAACTCACATGGACATCCATTAAAGAACCAGAAGATTCTTTTACCTAATGATTATCCATGTGTGTCTTGTTCGCAAGGCAAGTTAGTCATTAGACCTTCGGCTACAAATGTCAATATTGAATCTCCAACTTTCTTGGAAATGATTCAAGGAGATATATGTGGGCCAATACACCCACCATGTGGACCATTTCGTTATTTTATGGTATTAATCGCAACATATTATTACACATTGGCTTACTTAATACGTGTTGCTGATTTGTAATTGTCAAACTTTGAGAAGGGTGTACATGTTATGCCGTAGTCAGTACTAACATGGATGGTAAGTGATTTCGACTACAATCTTTAAACTGCGAATTTTATTATTTTTTCTTATACAACATAATATGTTCTCTTGTTATACAAATACAACTCATGTAAAATAAATTATATATCGTTCTAGATATTTTTCAGTTTTGTTTAGAAGGGGAATATAAGGATATGCTAAATTAAAATTATATTTCCTTATATTAATCTTAATGAAAATTGTAATCATGGTACCCAACCTTTAACGTTTATGCAGACTTGACCCAAACATTTCATTTGTATTACTCACGATACCAAACATTTCAAAAACTTGTAGTTGAAGTTCAAATGGATGAAAACTGTTAGTTGATCAAAGAATTAATATTGACCATAAATATGACTAATTTTAAAATGATAAGATGGTAACGTTACATTTTTCAACAAAAAAACAATTATGATATATTAATAATTAAATCTAAAAAGAAAAAATCAAAACAAAAACCTTCCACTCCATTCCCTTTTTCCACAACTCCTTTATCCCAAAACCACCACCACTACTAGTGGTCGGCACCACCGCACCCACCCAATGCTCGGCACCACCGTCGATATAAAATAAGGTCAACCCACCTCTACAAAACATTTTTGGGAATTAGTAATTTGCATCCATGTTACTACTATCCTCAAATCACACGCCATGCATGTGAAATCTAATAACTAGTCCTATCATTTGGTGGAAGATGATGTTTGTGTGAAAGAATAAGTTTCTATTTACTGATATTAATCATGTTATTATATACCGTACTTACACCCAATTAGTACAAATCTTCTACTTCCTCTGATTTTGGATGTACTTTCAGATATGTTATTGGTTTTGGTGGTTTTTGAGGAGAAGCTCAAAATAGTGAGCGATTTTGGTGGTGGTGATGCTTGGTGGGTGCCGATTTTGGTGGGATTTGGTTTTGGGGTTAGTGGGTGAGGTATAAGGGGGTGAGTGGGGAAAACAATGATAGTGTTTTCGTTTTTTATTTAATCATTAATATATTGTAATTGTGTGTGTGTGTGGGTGTGTTTTTTTTTTTTTTTTTTAGTTTAAAAATGCAAAGTTATCAATTTATCATTTTAAGATTAGTCAATGTTAATTTTTTGATCAAATAATAGTCAAAATAACAATTTCCATCCATTTGGATTTCGATTGTGAGTTTTTGAAAAGTTTGGTCTCATGGGTGATACAAATGAAAAGTTTGGATCAAGTCTACATAAAAGTGAAAGATTTGGTACAGTGGCTACAATTTCTCCTTAACCTTATACAAATGTAGAAAATCTTTTAGTATATTTTATAATAATTTTCTTACCGTTTATATTGCATATTATTAGGTAAGAGTTATTTTTTTTATTTTGATAATTATTTTACCTATAAGTAATGTAATGAATCAAGAAAGGAATTAAGCTTCGGGAAAAAATTGACAGACCGTGTTCAACTTGTTCAACTAAGCTTAGGAGCAGTCAACTTCATGATATGAACGGACATCATCCTTCATTTATAATTTCAAAGCAAAAGTCTTCTTCGGGCCTTTGAAGAACTAAAAACAGGTGTGAAGTTAAGAATGGAGGTTTTTAATCCAAGTTGTGGTTGTGACCGAATACAATAAGGAAGTGGTGATAAAATTAAGATCGTTGTATTTGATTTCACTTTATCAACAAGTTAGAATAAGAAGAAGATAAAAGGGGTTGTTCTTAGTTCTTTTGATTGTTCCTTTTATTTTTTTTATTTTTTTAGAAAAATTACAAAAATCGAATTCTATCATATTTTTGATCGAATTATTAGCGGCTTGTTTGACTTGTGGCATGGGGGCACGTGGATATTCTCCTTTGGAGTTTACCACATTACAACTAATGTTCATATTCTACGTTGTTAATTAATTTCTATTCATTAAATTGTAATAAAAAACACAACAATAACCCGAACGTACTAGTCTGAACTATTTAAAGTGATTATAGAAAGTTCTCCCTAATGTATATTCAGAGTTATACAAATTAAATTAAATTAAATTAATTTTTAATTTATCTAAATTTTAGAACTTTCATTTGGTATAATAGGGGGGACACTTTTGAAAAGTGCGGTCTAGTAAAAACCTAGATATAGACGAAGCAGCCTTTTGACCTCCTGTCCTAGATGGGAATAATTATGCTTATTTAAAAATCAGGATGCGGGTTTATGTGCAATCTTTTGATGAAAAAGCTTGACACTCTATTTTTTGTGGATCTAAAGTACCCGTTGTAGTTGAGAAAGTGCGTGTGTGTGTGTGTGTGTGTGTGAGAGAGAGATAGAGAGAGAAGGGTAAAAGAGTGGGCTGCTACTAATTTCAATAATGTTAGTTGGAATTCTAAGGTTTTAAATGCTATATTTCTTTTCTGGATTCTAATCAATTTTGTCTAATCTCTACATGAAAGGTTGTTAAGGAGGTTTAGGATATACTCCAAGTTGCTCATGAAGGAACTTTCATTGCGAAGTCATCCAAGCTCGAGATATTCGCCTTAGAATTCGAACAACTAACAATGAGAGAAGATGAACAGTTCAATGATTTCTATGTCAAACTCATTGATATCACCAATTTAGCATATACTTTGGGAAAGAAGTACTAAGAAAGCAAGATTGTCATGAAAATCCTATACGCCTAAGGGTTTTGTGGACCCTTGTATTGTTATTTCTAATGTCAAAGCCAAAAAATTCCTTCATTATCATCTCTTGGTCTACCATTTTCCATGTTACCAAAATTAGTGGTTGTATCTTCTATCTTTCACGACTTTCTCTCTTGACAACAACCTAACCTCACTATTAGATACTCTCCATCAATGTTTCTCAGAGTTGTGCAACTCTTCATCTTAGTCGATTTAGCCATTTGGTACTCTCTAGAGTTCTAACAAATCATGACCTCTCTATTTTTTTGGCTTATTTTGATTGAAAAAATTCCTTTCTACCAAATGTTTATCACACGTCTTACCATGTAAAGCAACCACCATTTTTCTACTTGAAAACCAAATCTTTCTCAGGTCTACTTAGGCATCTGTTGTATACACAAGAATCAAGTGATTTTCTTTTCTGTTGGGTATACGACTCTTTTACTGGCTGTGAATCTCGTGTCAGGGTGAAAGATCCTATCAACAATTTAAGATGTTTGTATACAATGTTTGTGTATGCATGTGGCCTTTGCTGTGACCTTATAAATCTCTGTTTTGAACCAAGACATTTACCAACGATTGATTGTCAAATATAAATGCATACCTTGTTTTAACATTTTTCCCAAGTTTGTTACTTATTTTGACTTTTGGTCATCATATATTAATCTTTGAACCATGTTACAATACTCTACATCGTATATCAGAAGGGGCCAGCTGGCCTTAGCATGCTAGGGCTTATGTGGCCATAGTAAAGGAGATTTATCCTTAATTTTTGGATTCATGCATTCCAAAGATTAAGAGTATGTTTGGCCCTCATTTTTTAAAAAATACGTTTGTTTTTCAAAACTCATTTTCAACTAAATATTCTGTTATAAAATAATATTGCACGTAAATCGAAAAAAAATTCTTACTTTTTAGGCACGCAATATTTAACAAAACACTATTTAAAAATGCATTTTTTGCCCAAACATGGGGCTCAAATAAGGGCTAAGAAATAAATTTTTAGGCTTAATGGAAAAGGGGTAATTTCATGCACCCTTTGAAATTTTTGTTCGAGAAATTAAGGTTGAGCTCCTTTTTTCAGGGAGCGTGATTTTGGGTGATTAAGCTTTAAATGTGAGGTCACAAGTTCTCAACTTATTTAAACGTGAATTTGAATCCAATTTTAATGGAAACCATCAATACAAATTTAAAATTACGTGCAACTTTTACATGACTTAAAGGTGGATGTTAGTCAAGGGAATTTCATATGCGATTTTACAGTCCACATTGACAGTTCCCATCACATAGTGACCTAGATTCACATATTTAAATAGGTTGCGGAATCCTGCACTTTTTCGTGATCTGCAAGCTATTTGTGTCTTAATGTATGCAATATCTCAATATGATGTGATGTCGAAGTGAGTAATGACAATCTACATTATGTTATGTTTGCATCTTTAACATATACGTATCCTCAGTTGAATCAATTTCAAGCTCTTATTTGTCCGTCCTAGTTCTTGATTAGTAATAAGCCTCAAGTCCAAAGCTTGATTGTTAAGCTTGAAAGAAGGTTAAATTAGTTGAGATTTATTCCCCCTTTCCTAGTGCCAAAAAACATGCTATACTTCAAAAAAAAAATTAAAAATTAAAAATTATTTTACTTGTAATAGTTTAAATTATTAAGTTAAACAAAAAATTTAGAACTTTAAGTACCCAACTATGAAATCAATGAAAGATTGAAGTTTCAGTGAATAATGAATCCGACATATATACGAGAATATTATAGATAAATTACAAACAAATAAATTTGTTTTTATCGAACGTAGTGACAACATACATACAACTTTTCACAAATATTCAAATTCATGATCAATATCGTCACTCAAATTAGAAAAGTCCAGTCAATAACAGATATACAATACAACCCAAGAACCATGTTATTCTATGCCGCCGTCAATTAATAATACATAGCCAAGATCCAAAAAAAAAAAAAAAAAGAAGAATTGTGTGATTTGATATAAATTGATGACTTGGAAACTTTTATTCAGATAAAGAGTAGAAAAGGGGAGGCTGAAATAGTCAGCAAAGTCTACACACGAAAATAAAGCCAAAAGTTTTACCATTTGAAAATTGACATATAAATCAAATTTCAACGTTTATGGCCATTTTTTAATATAACCAATTGATGATGATGAGTGACAACATAAGGCCTTCATTTGAACTAATAAATTTATTTATTTAATATTTTCTAACTCTAAGACTTTAGTGTGGACAAGCATTGTAATAATCGTACAAATATTTTAACAACCTAGTCCGTATATTCTAGCCTAGGTTTGGTTCTTGATTATTTCCGTATATTTGACTTTTGATTACGACTAAATATTTTATTTAAGCAAGTGCTAAAGTAAATATTGTTGAATGGGTTAGATGCTAACTACACTATTCGTTATTTGTCTTCATTGTCGATCAACCTTCACAAGGTTGGGGTGAGAACATTGGAGCAAAATCTTGACATTATACTCGGATTAGATAATTGATTTATTAATAAGTGACATGTTATATCAATTAATTGGCGATTTTTTTTTATATATATTCTTGAGACATATCATAAAGTTATAAATTAATGTATCATGTCACCGTGCTCAATACAAGTACTGGTTCTTTGTAAATCATTTCCCATCAAGTGAAAAATGGCTTGCTAACCCCACTTAATTTGTGAAGTATCGGTGGTATGTTACATCAAGTAATTGAAGGATCATTTAATTCTCCTCTGTATTTCACCATATATAAATGATATTGATTAAAGAATTTCTCGGACGGAGAGAGATAAAAAAAAAAAAAAAAAAAAAGAGCCATGAGTCTAGTAACACATTATAATCCTTTTCAAGTTCGTTATACTGAAACTCTACAATGACAAATTGATGTAGTTTTTCGTTGAGAATATGAACCACGACTCTTGAAGTTGTGTGTTCTTGATTTTGTTTTTGTTTCGTAATATTATTACTTTCTATAGTACAAAAGAGACTTAATTCATAAAAAAATAGTAACAAAAGGTAACTTGGACCACACTACTACTCAAGACTAGATTAAACTAGATTGAACTTTTTTTTCTTAACAAGATAAGCTAGACTATATACTTACAGTTGTAGCTATGAAAATTTTGAAAAGTTGCCAACTCAATTAGCCATCATAAAACCTTTTGAACTCTTGTCCCCCAACATTTATTTTAATAGCACTCGAGTATCTGGTGTAAAAATTCATTCAAAAGGATGATTTTACCCATTCATGAATTATATAAAATATTTATATTATGAAAAATGAAATTTTCTGTAATTATGTGTTTGATTAATAAAATATTTAAAGATTGCAATTATGGATTTAAAATCCTCATCATTCATTTAACACATGTAATAAAAAAAGGTTTCAAAATTAAAACAGTATTCAAATAAATAAGTTTTAAATGTAAAACAATAGTAGTATATTAACGATTTAAGGATGAATACTATAAGATAATTAGAATAACTTAATACATAAATTAGTGTTATTAATGTAAATTATGATAATTGAATAAGGTGTGAAGGAATATTAGGCATATAGTTAAATATATAAGGGTAAAATTGGTATTTAAAAGTTTCTCATTAATCCTTCTTATTTATATATTGTATATATGCAAAAAAGTAAATAAAACCAAGATAGAAATATAAAATCTCTACTCTTCTTTTCTCTACTCATTGCCTGCCCAAACATCTCCATCCGACCCCCTTCGACTCCATTGCCACTATTACGAAATCCTTGTCATTTCGTGCAAATTACTTCTTCCATAGATCTAATTTTAGGAGTAATTGGACTATGTTATGGATGATAAAATTTTCCACTCTTGACTAGCCTTATATTGCCGCGACTTGAGCGGGACGAAAAAATCCTACCACAATCAGTAAACGGGATGGGGACAGAGAGCATGTCCCCACCTCGAATTCCAAAAGCTCGCCTATATCTCTTTTATTTTATATTTATGTTTTTTTTTAAAATTTAAACCTCATTCAAAGAATAAAAATAATATTAAAAATATGTATAAATAATTAATTAAACAGATCGGTAAATGAGATTTTTTTTTTTTTTTTTTTAATTTCCACCATGTCTTGCCCACCTCTTGAAAATCTCCGATATAGGAGTGAGGAAGGTAATGCTCATCCAAGTAAGCCCTATTTCCTTAACATTCTTAGACCATATATATAGTCGTTATTGAGTCTCACTCGTCTAATAAAAGTCAACAATAACGACTAATTTTTCAATTTTAATCCGATTTTAATCTCTACCGAAGACACTCATAATTCAAATATTAACTTGACCGGTCTTCATATAATTATTTTTAGAAAAAAGTCTTGGTGGGCCCAAATTAACAACGTTATATTGTTCTTTTTTTTTTTCTATCTTACTTTTATCTATTGATTTTTGTTTATTTATAATTTCATTATATAATGGCATAATTGCCTTGTTGACGACATTATTGCCACCATGGATATCAAATTCCAAAAATATTGGGAGGACTTGCCCATATTTAATTCCTTCAAGTGTTGTTATGTTTGGTTAGATTATATACTTAGATTATTTACACTTGTAAGTTGTAACTTGTTGTCTGTTGACATCACATGAATTAGGGCTGCTTGCTGCTAGTTACTCCATTGAATAATTTGAATTTGAAGACTGAAGTTTAACTGTTTAAGGGCTGCTTGCTGCTAGTTACTAAAATGGAACATTTGTTTGATAATTTAATTAGACTTGGTAGTTTCTACTACTTTAGCCTTAAATGCTATGTAATTTGCATTTGTAACATCCGTTTGATTTGATAAACGAATAAGGTAGACTTGAGACTTGCTATTTGCTAAGTTGCTTTAGGATTTAGGAATTTATGTAGAAAATGTTAGTTTGGGAATTTTGTTGTGCACTTCTGTTTTTTTTTCAGTTGTATTTTTTTTTTTTTTTTTTTTTTTTTTTTTTTTTTTTTTTTTTTTTTGTGTTTGATTTTTGTGTTGTGTGATTGTTTGTGTTTGATTTGTTTTTTTTTTTTTTTTTTTTTTTTTTTTTTTTTTTTAAAAATAAATTTTTACCAGTGTTTTTTTTTTGGTTTTGTTGTGTGTTTTTTTTTTTTTTTTTTTTTTTTTTTTTTTTTTTTTTTTTTTTTTTTTTTTTTTTTTTTTTTTTTTTTTTGTTTTGGTGTTTTGTGATGATGAGATTTTGTTTGTGATGTGATTTGTGCATGTTTGTATCGTGATGTTTTGTTGTGATTCTTGGTGTGCTGTGATGACTTTTGTTTGTGCTTTGAAATTGCTTCGTTTGAGTTGTGTGGTTTGTGTGGTGTCTTGATGTGATGTGTACTGTTGTTTTTTTTGGTGTTTGAACTGTTGTGTTGGTGTTTATTGTTGTGTGTGCTTTTTTGTGTGTGTGTTTTCTTTTTATTGTGTTTGTTGTTTTGAATGTGTATTTTTGTGTGTGTGTTGTTTTTTTTTTATTTGTAATTTGATTGTCGTGGGGGGACGCGAATTTTTCTCAGATTAAATTAGCGATGTTGTTGTGTGGTGCTATTGTTCTGTTGTTTGTGTGTGTTATGTGATTCTCTTTTTGCCCTAGAACGTGTGTTTGTGTTTTTTGTGTTTAGTGTGTTGTTTTGTGTGGATAGTTAATTTTGTGTTGTTTTATTTTTTGTTGTGTGTGTTGATGTCTGAATGTTGATGATGTTGTGTGTGGTTGGTGACTTGAAATGAAACATGAAATTTCTTTGTGACATTATGATGTTGTGATTGAGTTGTGGAAGTGATGTTGTTGGGTGGTGGGCTCTTAGTGATTTTGTATTAGTATTGATTTTGATTGTGTGTGTATTAGTTTTGTTTTGGAATTTTATGATGTGTTTTATTTTGTGACTTGTGTGTTTGTTGTATTGGTGTGTGTTTGATTTTGGTATTTGTGTGTGTGTGTTGTATCGAATTAAAAAATATCTGACTTTTGAAATTTTTTTTTTGTTCTTGTTGTTTTATTGTTGATGAGTGATGTGCTTTGTGTGTGTTTTGTGATGTTTTGATGTTCGTAATTATTGTGTTATGTTGTTGTGATGTGATTGTCAATGTTTGTTGTATGTGTGTGTTTTTTTGTGTGTATTTTAAAAAAAAAAAAAATGAAACTATTTTGCTTTGTGGTTTGTTGTTTGTTTCTTTGAGTGTTTGTTGTTTTTTTGTTGGTGAATTATTGTGGTTGATGGTGGTTTGTTATTGTTTTTGTGTGTTGTGATGTGTGTTGTGATGTTGTGTGTGTTGGATGAATGTTTGTTGATTATGCTTTCTGTGTTGATGTTTTGCTGTTGATTTTGATGATGTCTCGTTGTGTTGTTTATATTTGGATCTGTTGTGGTGTTTTTGTTGATTGTTCTGAATTTTGGACGTGGATTTGGTTGCTGTGTGTGTTTGATTGTTGGTGTTATCTTTTTGGTTTACTTGTGTGTGTTATGTTGAAGTGTTTGTGAATGTTGTCGATTGTTGTGATGGTGATGATATGTCATTTGAATGGTGTTTGTGTGTCTAGTTCCTTTGTGTTGCTTTGATGTTACTGTGATTTTTTTTGATGATGTAATTTCTGTGTGTGTTTTCATTTGTGACCTTTGTTATAATGTGTGTTTGTATGTGTATTGTTGGTTATTTCGAATGTTTGGGCTAAATAACACATTGTGATATATTAATTTTTTTGTGTTTGATTTTATGTGTTTTTGTTGAACTTTGTTTATTGTGGTATTGCTTGATGTGTTAGTTTTTTTGAGTTTTGTTTTGTGTCCTTTTTTTTTCTTGTCTGTGATTTTTTGTCTCTATATGTTGTGTTTGTATATATGTTGTGTTACTTTGTATGCTTTGTGCTGTTGTTGTTTGTGTTGTTGTTTATTTTGTGTGATTGATTGTGTGACATTTTTGTGTGTTGATGTTATTGTTTGGAAATTTTTGATTGTGTTTTTTATTTTGAATGAATGTGTTGACTGACTGTCTTGTGTTCTTGTTGTGTTGTTGGAATGCTTGTGATTCTGGTGTTGTTTTGTGTGATGTATGTTGTGAATTTTGTGTTGATGTGTGTTTTGTGTGACTTGTGTGTTGTTGACGTGATGTGTGTTGTCTGGTTCTGTGTTGTAATTGTTTGGTTGCCTGTTGTGTGTTTTTGCCTGAATGATGGTCGTGTTTGTATCTTGTATTTTGTGCTTTGCATTGTTGGTTTTTTGAAAGTCTGTTGTGAAATGACTCTGAGTCGGTTGTGTCTTTGTGATCATGTTTTGTCAATATTTCATCCCTTTGAAACCTTTCTTCATCCAATTGAAAACTTGAAACTATTGCATTTAATGATTTTTTTTTTTGTGTGGTTTTTGTGTGAATCTTGTGTTGTGATGTCTTGTGATTGTGTTTTGTGTTGTATGTGTGCTGTGTTGTTTGAAAATTTGTGGTGTTGCTGTTGCGTTTGTTGTGATGTGATTGATGTTTGTGTGTATCGTTGGTGATGTTGATGATTGATGTGAATTGTTTTTTTTACTGTTGTGATCTGTGTGTGGTTTTCTGTTTTGTTGTTGCTGAATTGCTGCTTTGGTGTTTTTGGTTTTTTTTGTGTGTTTTTTTTTGTTGTTTTTTTTCAGATTTGTTTGTGTGTGTTTGTGTTGATTTTGTGTGAAAATGTAGATGTGCTGATTTGGAGTGAACATTTTTTCGTTTGTCATTTTGGGTTTTTTTTTGTGTGTTGTGCCTGTGTGATTGTGTTATTTTGTGTAGTGTAAATTTACATGTATATTAGTGGTAACTGTATTGAATTCCTCTGTTATACGTTGTGTTGTGTTGATTGTTGTGATATGTTTTGTGGTTGTGTTGTCTGATTGTGTGGTGTGTTGTTGTGTGTTTGTTGTTGTTTTTTTTTTTTTTTTTTTTTTTTTTTTTTTTTTTTTTTTTTTTTTTTTTTTTTTTTTTTTTTTTTTTGTGTGTGTTTGCATTTTTTGTGATCTTGTATTATTGTTCTGTTATGTGTTGTGTGTTTCGTGTTTGTGTCTTTGTGTTTTTGTTGTGATGTTTGTTTTTGATGATTTTGTTTTGTGAGATGTGTCTTGTGTGTCTTTGTGTGTGTGTGTGTGATTGTGTGTGTGTGTGATGATTGTTGCTTGTTTGTTTTTTTTTTAAAATTTTGGGGGGGGCGGGGGGATTTTTTTTTTTTTTTTTTTTTTTTTTTTTTTTTTTTTTTTTTTTTTTTTTAAATTTTTTGTTGGTTAAGTTTTGTCTCTGTTTTTTGATAAATAATTCAAGAAACTGTTTGCCACATAACATAAATGTACAACAATATCATCTAAATTGCTAGGTTGCTTGTTACTTTACCATGTGGATTCAATATAGGATTGGTTGACGATGTATGGATCGAACTTGAGGTATGTAAGTGTTGCGTGAATTCCAAACCTTGGTTTCCACCCTATACAAATAGTTGTTATAATTAAAACATATATGTATCAAATGAATGAAAATTGTATACCGTAACTAACCATTAGGAGTTGTGTATATGACAACGGTATTTGCATTGCTACTTGTGTTTGTTGAGGGGCTTCAATGACGCCTGCAACAACTCCCACATTACTTGGTGGAGCCTTCGATCTCTTGACTATATTTGAACTTGAAGCTCCCTGCAAAACATCGAAAGTCATTATATTATGTAACATACTAATGTTACGTACTTTGGTTTTAAAAAAAATTTGGAATGACCTTAACTTTATTTGAATGTGATTCCAATGGACTCTTCTTACGTAGTTTCCTAGGTGCACCCTTCCTTTTCGCACAGTATGGATCCTGCACGCTTACACTGCCAGCCTCCTGTGATGCACCGATGCAATGGTTGTCCGTGAAATCTGTGGGAGCACACTATTACTACCACAACTCGACGTCATAATCTGTTTACACTGCATGTCAATCCAATCAATTATCCCACAAGCTCGTACTGCATCATCTGCAGTCATGTCCGCCAACTTAGCAAAATGTTGACACATTTTATCATATATCAACTGTCCTGGAGTACTAACTAGACCGTCATAGTTTACCGCAACCCTTGAGTGTGCTCGACTCACATCTCGTCGCCATCGCCGTATTATATATCTGTCCGGCACTTTTTTCACTTCATTTCGGATCAAAACTGCAATTATATGTCTGCAAATAATTCCTCGAAATTCAAACAGGTGGCAGGTGCAAGTGACTTCACATGTTTCTCTTTCGAATGAGACAAAAACTGTTTTTTTATTAGAGAACTCGTCATGTATGACATCCTCGCGTACCTCGTTCCATAAAATTCCTCCGAAGAAGATATGAGATCACAGTATACCTTGCCCGTGAACTCTTCTTGAACCTCCCTAAATTTCGAAATTGTATACACTGCCTGAAATTGCTTCTCCATTTCATACCTCATTGCACAGGGCACCATTTGCGAATAAGACTTGAAATCTGCTTGAAACTCCTTCTCAACTTTATTTCTCAAAGCTCGTTCGTATTGTTCAACAAATTGCTTCAATGATGTTTTTGAATGTACATAATCATCGAAGAATGCATTCATACTTTCACTACGCTGTGTTGTTGACATCCCTGCCCAAAATGTAGTTTTCAAATAACACGGAACCCAAAGTTCTCTGTTCTCATATAGACCAGACATCCATCCATGATCATATAACTCAAACGTTTCGATCATCGCTAACCAGACTTTTTCAAAGTCTTCAACAAATTGACAATTATAAACCAATCTGTGAATGGAGGCAAATATTGAAGCTTTGTCCTCGTGGTATCCGAACTTTTCAGGCAACTTCTTCATAATATGTCACAAACACCATCTATGCTTTGTGTTTGGAAACACTATCTGGATTGCATTTTGCATAGCCCTGTCTTGATCTGTAATTATCCCATTCGGAGCTTGACCGTCCATGCATTCTAACCATGTCCTAAATAGCCACACAAATGTATATGTATCCTCATTTGATAACAAACCACATCCGAGGAGTGTTGATTGCCCTGGTGATTCACGCCAACGAAAGGGGCAAAAGGCATGTCATATTTATTAGTTAGGTATGTGGTGTCGAATGTGACAACATCTCCGAACTCCTTATATGCTTGCCTACTCCTATTATCTGCCCAGAAAACATTCTTTAGTCTCAACTCTTCATCAAGATCCATACTAAAGTAAAAGCCCGAACACCGTGCTTGCATTTTGGAAAAGTATGATTGTATTACTGCGGCGTCTCCTTCTCCAAGTCTTAAACGCCTAACTTGTTCAACATAGTTTCTACAGTCCTTTTCAATGCAAGTCATCTTCTCATACCCACCAGCTTCAACGACAGCAGAGTTGTAACTTTTGTGCAACGGAATTCCTGCAATGTCATTTACTTCAAGACGTCGTTTAACATGTGCACTCAATTCTCGGTTGCATCGATATAGCCTTAACTTCGAGGGACTTGTTTTATGATTGTGCTCGAGGTGTACTGTGTTAATTTTCCATCCGCCATAAATATCTGAAGATGCAGTGATCCTGGCTTTACATCCATTCTGAATGGTTGGTTGCGGCTTCAAAGTAGTGTTTTTACTTCTTATTCTGTTCCCTTCACGACTACAAACAAATGTAATATATCTCAATACTCCGTCATCATCCTTTTTTGAGTTTCTTTTTCTTACTGGGAAGCCTATGTCGTATGCATATCTTTTGTAAAATTCAAACATTTCATTTTCATCAACAAACTTCATACCCACCTCAGGTACCTTCGCAGCATCTCCTTCTAGCATTTCGTCACCCAGTAAATCCATATTTTCAATACCATTCTCGTTATCGGACTCAACCAAAATAATAGCATCCACACATTCCTGAATTTCTTTCCCTAAAACAACAAATTACAACGAAATCATTTATAACACAACAATAGAAACTTACACTACAGTTGTACATATTTCAGGCATGCAAGGTAGCAGGATTGAACCATATGACTTTCATAAAACTTGAAATTTGAATATAAAATGCATTTGCTAAGCCAAGCAGAGACGAATGCCAAACCATATGAACTTCGTACAACTTGAACTTTGAATTTCAACAGTTTGCATTTGCTAAAAAAAATAGATGTGCAGCAGAGACGAATGCCAAACCATATTAACTTCATAAAACTTGATTTTTTAATTTCAACAGTTTGCATTTGCTCAAAAAATAGATGTGAAGCTGCCACATATGGAATGCAGTGGAATGCGAAGCTGCTACATATGGAATGCGAAGCTGCTCAAAACTTAAACACCTCATCACAGGGAAACAATTAAAAAATGCAGTGGAATACCCTTTTCTGCCATCTTCAGTTTTATGTCCAGCGAGTGACGTTGTGTTCCGGCTAAACTCGTTTCACCGAGATCGGAGCTGCCACATATGGAATCCAGCTGGTGTGCGTTCTATCGGAGAAGGATTCAGCTAGTGACGAAGAAGAGAGATTCAGCCCGCCGCGAGATTGTGTTCTCCCGCCTTATTCTATCCTTTGTTGTATATGGGCTTAAACCGGTTTCTAATTATGGAAAGGTATTAGGTATTTCAAACCCATCATGGCCCATTTGGTAGCAACCCGTTTTCTCTCATTTTCAATTTCAATTTCCCTCCAAATCCACCTCATTCTGTCAAATAGAGTGTGCCCCAAGGGGGTGAAATAGCATTTTCCTTTTGGGAATTAGTAATTTGCATCCATGTTACTACTATCCTCAAATCACACACCATGCATGTGAAATCTAATAACTAGTCCTATCATTTGGTGGAAGATGATGTTTGTGTGAAAGAATAATTTTCTATTTACTGATATTAATCATGTTATTATATACCGTACTTACACCCAATTAGTACAAATCTTCTACTTCCTCTGATTTTGGATGTACTTTCAGATATGTTATTGATTTTGGTGGTTTTTTAGGAGAAGCTCAAAATAGTGAGCGATTTTGATGGTGGTGATGCTTGGTGGGTGCCGATTTTGGTGGGGTTTGGTTTTGGGGTTAGTGGGTGGGATATGAGCGGGTGAGCGGGGAAAAAGATGACAGTGTTTTCGTTTTTTATTTAATCATTAATATATTTGTAATTGTGTGTGTGTGTGTAATTTTTTTTTTTTTTTTTTTTTGTTTAAAAATGCAAAGTTATCAATTTATCATTTTCAGATTAGTCAATGTTAATTTTTTGATCAAATAATAGTCAAAATAACAATTTCCATCCATTTGGATTTCGGTTGTGAGTTTTTGAAAGGTTTGGTATCATGAGCGATACAAATGAAAAGTTTGGATCAAGTCTACATAAAAGTGAAAGATTTGGTACAGTGACTACAATTTCTCCTTAACCTTATACAAATGTAGAAAATCTTTTAGTATATTTTATAATAATTTTCTTACCGTTTATATTGCATATTATTAGGTAAGAGTTATTTTTTTATTTTGATAATTATTTTACCTATAAGTAATGTAATGAATCAAGAAAGGAATTAAGCTTCGGGAAAAAATTGACAGACCGTGTTCAACTTGTTCAACTAAGCTTAGGAGCAGTCAACTTCATGATATGAACGGACATCATCCTTCATTTATAATTTCAAAGCAAAAGTCTTCTTCAGGCCTTTGAAGAACTAAAAACAAATTAGTGCTTAATGTACAATCCCATCTTTTGATCGATTTGGTGTGAAGTTAATAATGGGGGTTTTTAATCCAAGTTGTGGTTGCGACCGAATACAATAAGGAAGTGGTGATAAAATTAAGATCGTTGTATTTGATTTCACTTTATCAACAAGTTAAAATAAGAAGAAGCTAAAAGGGGTTGTTCTTAGTTCTTTTGATTGTTCCTTTTTTATTTTTTTTTATTTTGAGAAATTACAAAAATCGAATTCTACCATGTTTTTGATCGAATTATTAGCGGCTTGTTTGACTTGTGGCATGGGGGCACGTGGATATTCTCCTTAGGAGTTTACCACATTACAACTAATGTTCATATTCTACGTTGTTAATTAATTTCTATTCATTAAATTGTAATAAAAAAACACAACAATAACCCGAACATACTAGTCCGAACTATTTAAAGTGATTATAGCAAGTTCTCACTAATGTATATTCAGAGTTATACAAATTAAATTAAATTAATTTTTAATTTATCTAAATTTTAGAACTTTCATTTGGTATAATAGCGGGTACACTTTTGAAAAGTGTGGTCTAGTAAAAACCTAGATATAGACGAAGCAGCCTTTTGACCTCCTGTCCTAGATGGGAATAATTATGCTTATTTAAAAATCAGGATGCGAGTTTATGTGCAATCTTTTGATGAAAAAGCTTGACACTCTATTTTTTGTGGATCTAAAGTACCAGTTGTAGTTGAGAAAGTGTGTGTGTGTGTGAGTGAGAGTGAGAGAGAGAAGGGTAAAAGAGTGGGCTGCTACTAATTTCAATAATGTTAGTTGGAATTCTAAGGTTTTAAATGCTATATTTCTTTTCTGGATTCTAATCAATTTTGTCTAATCTCTGCATGAAAGGTTGTTAAGGAGGTTTAGGATATACTCCAAGTTGCTCATGAAGGAACTTTCATTGCGAAGTCATCCAAGCTCGAGATATTCGCCTTAGAATTCGAACAACTAACAATGAGAGAAGATGAACAGTTCAATGATTTCTATGTCAAACTCATTGATATAACCAATTTAGCATATACTTTGGGAAAGAAGTACTAAGAAAGCAAGATTGTCATGAAAATCCTATACTTTGGTCTACTATTTTCCATGTTACCAAAATTAGTGGTTGTATCTTCTATCTTTCACGACTTTCTCTCTTGACAACAACCTAATCTCACTATTAGATACTCTCCATCAATGTTTCTCAGAGTTGTGCAACTCTTCATCTTAGTCGATTTAGCCATTTGGTACTCTCTAGAGTTCTAACAAATCATGACCTCTCTATTTTTTTGGCTTATGATTGAAAAATTCATTTCTACCAAATGTTTATCACACGTCTTACCATGTAAAGCAACCACCATTTTTCTACTTGAAAACCAAATCTTTCTCAGGTCTACTTAGGCATCTGTTGTATACACAAGAATCAAGTGATTTTCTTTTTTGTTGGGTATACGACTCACTGGCTGTGAATCTCGTGTCAGGGTGAAAGATCCTATCAACAATTTATGATGTTTGTATACAATGTTTGTGTATGCATGTGGCCTTTGCTGTGACCTTATAAATCTCTGTTTTGAACCAAGACATTTACCAACGATTGATTGTCAAATATAAATGCATACCTTGTTTTAACATTTTTCCCAAGTTTGTTACTTATTTTGACTTTTGGTCATCATATATTAATCTTTGAACCATGTTACAATACTCTACATCGTATATCACAAGGGGCCAACTGGCCTTAGCATGCTAGGGCTTATGTGGCCATAGTAAAGGAGATTTATCCTTAATTTTTCGATTCATGCATTTCAAAGATTAAGAGTATGTTTGGCCCTCATTTTTTAAAAAACTCGTTTGTTTTTCAAAACTCATTTTCAACTAAATATTCTACTATAAAATAATATTGCACGTAAATTGAAAAAAAAAATCTTACTTTTTAGCCACACAACATTTAACAAAACACTATTTAAAAATGCATTTTTTGCCCAAACATGGGGCTCAAATAAGGGCTAAGAAATAAATTTTTAGGCTTAATGGAAAAGGGGTAATTTCATGCACCCTTTAAAATTTTTGTTCGAGAAATTAAGGTTGAGCTCCTTTTTTCAGGGAGCGTGATTTTGGGTGATTAAGCTTTAAATGTGAGGTCATAAGTTCTCAACTTATTTAAACGTGAATCTAAATCCAATTTTAATGGAAACCATCAATACAAATTTAAAATTACGTGCAACTTTTACATGACTCAAAGATGGATGTTAGTCAAGGGAATTTCATATGCGATTTTACAATCCATATTGACGGTTCCCATCACATAGTGACCTAGATTCACATATTTAAATAGGTTGAGGAATCCTGCACTTTTTCGTGATCTGCACAGCTATTTGTGTCTTAATGTATGCAATATCTCAATATGATGTGATGTCGAAGTGAGTAATGACAATGTACATTATGTTATGTTTGCATCTTTAACATATACGTATCCTCAGTTGAATCAATTTCAAGCTCTTATTTGCCCGTCCTAGTTCTTGATTAGTAATAAGCCTCAAGTCCAAAGCTTGATTGTTAAGCTTGAAAGAAGGTTAAATTAGTTGAGATTTATTCCCCCTTTCCTAGTGCCAAAAAACATGCTATATTTAAAAAAAAAAAAATTTTAAAAATCAAAATTATTTTACTTGTAATAGTTTAAATTATTAAATTAAAAAAAAAATATTTAAAACTTTAAGTACCAAATATGAAATGAGTGAAAGATTGAAGTTTCAATGAATAATGAATCTGACCTATATGCAAGAATATTATATATAAATTACAAATAAATAATTTTTTTTTTTTATCGAACGTAGTGACAATATACATACAACTTTTAACAAATATTCAAATTCATGATCAATATCGTCACTCAAATTAGAAAAGTCCAGTCAATAACAGATATACAATACAACCCAAGAACCATGTTATTCTATGCCGCCGTCAATTAATAATACATAGCCAAGATCCAAAAAAAAAAAAAAAGAATTGTGTGATTTGATAGAAATTGATGACTTGGAAACTAGTATTCAGATAAAGAGTGGAAAACGGGAGGCTGAAATAATCAGCAAAGTCTACATACAAAAATAAAGCCAAAAGTTTTACCATTTGAAAATTGACATATAAATCAAATTTCAACGTTTATGGCCATTTTGTAATATAACCAATTGATGATGATGAGTGAGACAACATTAGGCCTTCATTTGAACTAATAAATTTATTTATTTAATATTTTCTAACTCTAAGACTTTAGTGTGGACAAGCATTGTAATAATCGTACAAATATTTTAACAACCTAGTCCGTATATTCTAGCCTAGGTTTGGTTCTTGATTATTTCCGTATATTTGACTTTTGATTACGACTAAATATTTTATTTAAGCAAGTGCTAAAGTAAATATTGTTGAATGGGTTAGATGCTAACTACACTATTCGTTATTTGTCTTCATTGTCGATCAACCTTCACAAGGTTGGGGTGAAAACATTGGAGCAAAATCTTGACATTATACTCGGATTAGATAATTGATTTATTAATAAGTGACATGTTATATCAATTAATTGGCGATTTTTTTTTTATATATATTCTTGAGACATATCATAAAGTTATAAATTAATGTATCATGTCACCGTGCTCAATACAAGTACTGGTTCTTTGTAAATCATTTCCCATCAAGTGAAAAATGGCTTGCTAACCCCACTTAATTTGTGAAGTATCGGTGGTATGTTACATCAAGTAATTGAAGGATCATTTAATTCTCCTCTGTATTTCACCATATATAAATGATATTGATTAAAGAATTTCTCGGACGGAGAGAGATAAAAAAAAAAAAAAAAAAAGAGCCATGAGTCTAGTAACACATTATAATCCTCTTCAAGTTCGTTATACTGAAACTCTACAATGACAAATTGATGTAGTTTTTCGTTGAGAATATGAACCACGACTCTTGAAGTTGTGTGTTCTTGATTTTGTTTTTGTTTCGTAATATTATTACTTTCTATAGTACAAAAGAGACTTAATTCATAAAAAAATAGTAACAAAAGGTAACTTGGACCACACTACTACTCAAGACTAGATTAAACTAGATTGAACTTTTTTTTCTTAACAAGATAAGCTAGACTATATACTTACCGTTGTAGCTATGAAAATTTTGATTTAGAAGTTTGAAAAGACTATATATTTAGGGTATTAATTTTCGATCAAGAAATTTATAATACATGCAATTTAAATCATCTCTAATGCTTCATAAATTGCTGAAAAGTTGCCAACTCAATTAGCCATCATAAAACCTTTTTGAACTCTTGTCCCCAACATTTATTTTAATAGCACTCGAGTATCTGGTGTAAAAATTCATTCAAAAGGATGATTTTACCCATTCATGAATTATATAAAATATTTATATTATGAAAAATGAAATTTTCTGTAATTATGTGTTTGATTAATAAAATATTTAAAGATTGCAATTATGGATTTAAAATCCTCATCATTCATTTAACACATGTAATAAAAAAAGGTTTCAAAATTAAAACAGTATTCAAATAAATAAGTTTCAAATGTAAAACAATAGTAGTATATTAACGATTTAAGGATGAATACTATAAGATAATTAGAATAACTTAATACATAAATTAGTGTTATTAATGTAAATTATGATAATTGAATAAGGTGTGAAGGAATATTAGGCATATAGTTAAATATATAAGGGTAAAATTGGTATTTAAAAGTTTCTCATTAATCCTTCTTATTTATATATTGTATATATGCAAAAAAGTAAATAAAACCAAGATAGAAATATAAAATCTCTACTCTTCTTTTCTCTACTCATTGCCTGCCCAAACATCTCCATCCGACCCCCTTCGACTCCATTGCCACTATTACGAAATCCTTGTCATTTCGTGCAAATTACTTCTTCCATAGATCTAATTTTAGGAGTAATTGGACTATGTTATGGATGATAAAATTTTCCACTCTTGACTAGCCTTATATTGCCGCGACTTGAGCGGGACGAAAAAATCCTACAACAATCGGTAAACGGGATGGGGACAGAGAGCATGTCCCCACCTCGAATTCCAAAAGCTCGCCTATATCTCTTTTATTTTATATTTATGTTTTTATTTTAAATTTAAACCTCATTCAAAGAATAAAAATAATATTAAAAATATGTATAAATAATTAATTAAACAGATCGGTAAATGAGATTTTTTTTTTTTTTTTTTAATTTCCACCATGTCTTGCCCACCTCTTGAAAATCTCCGATATAGGAGTGAGGAAGGTAATGCTCATCCAAGTAAGCCCTATTTCCTTAACATTCTTAGACCATATATATAGACGTTATTGGGTCTCACTCGTCTAATAAAAGTCAACAATAACGGCTAATTTTTCAATTTTAATTCGATTTTAATCTCTACCGAAGACACCCATAATTCAAATATTAACTTGACCGGTCTTCATATAATTATTTTTAGAAAAAAGTCTTGGTGGGCCCAAATTAACATCGTTATATTGTTCTTTTTTTTTTTCTATCTTACTTTTATCTATTGATTTTTGTTTATTTATAATTTCATTATATAATGGCATAATTGCCTTGTTGACGACATTATTGCCACCATGGATATCAAATTCCAAAAATATTGGGAGGACTTGCCCATATTTAATTCCTTCAAGTGTTGTTATGTTTGGTTAGATTATATACTTAGATTATTTACACTTGTAAGTTGTAACTTGTTGTCTGTTGAGATCACATGAATTAGGGCTGCTTGCTGCTAGTTACTCCATTGAATAATTTGAATTTGAAGACTGAAGTTTAACTGTTTAAGGGCTGCTTGCTGCTAGTTACTAAAATGGAACATTTGTTTGATAATTTAATTAGACTTGGTAGTTTCTACTACTTTAGCCTTAAATGCTATGTAATTTGCATTTGTAACATCCGTTTGATTTGATAAACGAATAAGGTAGACTTGAGACTTGCTATTTGCTAAGTTGCTTTAGGATTTAGGAATTTATGTAGAAAATGTTAGTTTGGGAATTTTTCCAATAGCAATTTAACCTATGATGTATGATAGAAATTTATAGGATATTGAAGCATTTTGATATTTATACTCTTAGGTTTAATATGGAGGAAGATCGACCTTCTTCCAAGAAAGGAATAATTTTGTTATCTTTCTTTCAAAGAACAACAAACATTATGGTACTTCAATTCCTACGGCATCCACTCCAAATCCAATTTCATCCCCTAAAGTTGAACAGCTTTCATCTTCTAATCTTAATTTGGAATCATCTGATTCTATTGAACAGTACCTAAGAAAAATGAAGCAAATGTGGGAACATCCAATTAATGAACGCGATCATATTAGGCGAGTCTATCTAAATTCTGGACCTTATCAACCAAAAATTGTGGACTATTAGAGTAAAGAATGTGGAAAGCAGAAACATCAATTTCAGGAACATTGGTACAATCAGTTTCCTTGGTTGGAATATTTACCTTCAACACATAAAGCAAATTGTTTTTATTGCTTCTTTTCTCTCAATGAAAGTGCTCCACCTATTATTTCATCGTTGGTTACAGTTGGATTTGACAGTTGGAAGAAGGTTAACCAAGGAAGTAAATGTGCATTTCTTATTCATATTGGTACAACTTCGTCATCGTATCATATTTTTTTCCTCATTTGGACAATGTTATTAATATGATTACATCATTTCCTAGGCGTATCAATGAGTTACAAAGTGCCCAAAGAAAAGAAATTGAGAATTTGTTGGAAATTGCAGAACGAGAGTCAGGAAGTAGGGCTAATCAGATTGGTAATTTGCAACGAGCCGGAGGTACTCGTTGGTCTTCTCATTACAGTTCTGTAAAGGGTTTGATTGATATGTATGATGCAACTTGCAAAGTGGTTGAATATCTTAATGATCATTCTCCAAATACAAGAACTCGGTCTGAAGTTGAAGGTGTATACAAAAACATGATAACATTTGCATTTGTATTTATCTTGCATTTAATGCGTAGAATATTGGCAATTACGGATGTACTTTGTCAGACCCTTCAGAAGAAAACACAAGACATCTTAACTGCTATGAGATTTGTCTGTACTACAAAAGGTATCTTTCAAACATCGAGAGAAAATGGCTGTGAAGAATTTCTTGAAGAGGTGAAACCTTTTTACTCTAAAAATGATGTACATATACCGAACTTTGATAGTTCGTACATGGTCAGTCGTTCTTGTGGTCGTAAGTATCCTACAGTTGAACATCATTACCACTTTGATATTTTCAATACAGCCATAAGTTTTTAGATGATGGAGTTAGATACAAGATTTAATTAGACATCATTAGAACTCCTTTCTCTCAGTACGGCTTTGGATCCAAAAAAATCATTTTGAATCATTTAACATTGATAATATCTACAAGCTTGCACAGAAATTTTATCTTGAAAATTTTACGCAACAAGATATTTATTGTTTGAAAATTGAGTTGCAACATTATCAGAATGATGTGATTTTCGAACCTCGATTTCAAGTGCTTACACTTTCTGATTTATGTCGGGAATTGGTTGAAAGTAGAAGGTCAGAGAGTTAAGTCATTTTGACTAAATTGATTTGTTTAGTACTGACACTACCGGTTTCAACAACGACAGTGGAGCGAGCATTTTTCAGCAATGAAACATGTGAAGACGGAAATTCGTAACAAAATGGATGATGATTTTCTTGCTGATTGTTTAACACTAAACATTGAATGAGAATTTAGTATTAATTTAGATTTAAATTCTATTATAGATGAATTTTATGATATAAAACATCATCAGGTACAATTGTAATATGTATCGTTATATTAAAATTTTTCTAGAAATATATAAATTTTATTCGTACATTACATTTTAAAAATTTTTGCCCCCCGTCCCATCCATTCCTGGCTCCGCCCATGGGAAAATGGAAAACTATGGGTATCAAACGAATCCTAAGTTTTAGATTTATTATTGTACATTGACATTTCATTTGTATTTTTAAAAAATATTGTACATGAAATTCTCATTTGTTTATAATTTTAACTCTACCTTTGTATTGTAGCATGTCCCGATCCCAAATAAAAGAAGGATTTTTACAACTTTATAATTCATTTGACAAAATATATTTGTATATATTTATTATTTCCTCACAAAATTACGTCTTCACTATATTTCGAGTAAATGTGCAATTTTCAATTCAAAAAAAATAATAAACCGCGGGCCGAGTCGAGTTTATGTGAAGAGAGCGTGAGCTTGCTCACATGGTGACCCAGTCGAGCTCGTCGGTGAGCGAGTCTATTGGCTTGACTCGACCCATTCAACAACCATACACGTATGCAACAAATCTTGCAACTTGCATACTATCTAGATGCAAATGCATAAAATGAATTTGAAATGCTCTAATGTTTTACTTTTCTTCTCATAAATTTATATATGTAACTTAATTATTGTCCATAGGGAGAAATAATTTTGAATTTAAATAAATTTATATCTGTAACAATAATGATCATTTAATTGATGTACACTCTCATCTATCCTATTGTACTGTGCTACTTGTTTAATATTTTTCAATAAAATATTCTCTCTTGAACCTACTTGTCATCAATTATTCATGAGTAAATAGTCAAAAATAAAAAATAAAAATATCCGATTTCTAATCTATTTGACTTTTAATATTTTTCGATATAATTAAATTTTGCACTGAATTTTTAGATGTCACATATTGTCTACGAAATACTTAATTTCCCCTTGCCCCTAACTACATAGAGCGTTACATATACATAATACATACTTACATTTATAAGGATTCATGAATTAGAAGAAATTTTTTGAAGTTTTTTCAAAAGTCGGATTGAGGTAATGTTATGTGTTGATTGATGCTTTTAGGATTTATAATAATTTGTTTAAAACTTAATATGTGTCCTTACTCATTTAGCTGACTATCAGTCCAACTTGGATATCATGATATTTTAAATAGAAATATGCTTTTAGGCGTAGTTGTAGTCGTATATTCCATGGTCATATATTATGATATTTACATATCTCTATGAATATTTTAAATAGAAATGAATGTTGATTTCAACACATTGTGCGAAGCAATATAATTTCCTTTGAAAATTAATCGACTTTATGCTTTTTAAGCTACCAAAAGTCAAATCTTATTAACGTTGGATGGAAAACGATGTCTTAGACTCAATATTTTCAATGAAGTGGTTTTGATTGTACATGAGAAGTGCATTTTATCTTATGCACCCTCAAAAATTTAACTTTTACAAGATTGGATCTAAACTTGTACTTCAAATTCTTCTTCTTCATCATCATCTTTTTCATTTTTACTTTTGGAAGGGGCCCCAAAGGGATATGTATGTATTTTTCATACAGTGAGAAATAAATCCTCAACGTTATTTGATTTCGTTGATTCATATATAAGAACTCAGTTATCTTATTTTTGCTGCATTAGTTTTAACCAAACATGGAAGCAACAAAATGCATCAATGTATTTTTCAAAATCCTGATTAGGTCAACAAGCATTCTTTTAATACTCCTATTGTCATCTAATCACCTAGATTTCCACAAAACATTATATTTTATTTTCAAATATGATCTAAGAAACTAATATTAATTATACTTTAAATAAGAGTTAGGATGAATCAAGGGTATGGCGTGTTGAAGCGGTTTGGTATAAACACGGTGAATAAAATTCGGGTGTCGTACTTGATACCACTTAACGGTTCATGGATTACCAATTTTACGGCTTTTAAGTTACCAAATGGTTGTTACTTATTCGTTTTTAGTTTTGACCCTATGTGCGGAATTAATCAATCAAAAGTAACAAGTCACTTTTAATTGTTTCTAAATAATTAAATATACAAGTCTAATTATCACATATTGAATTGCCGTAATAATAAGGAAAGCAGTAAATAACCCAATATTAATGACGAAGAATCCCAATTGGGTAAAAACACCGGGACCAGTTAATTACCTCCACTATAGACAACACGGAGTGAGTTACAATCAGATGCTATCTAGCCAACTCCACTAGACTTCCCGATCTATTTCTTGCTAACTCCAATGTTGCTCTAAGACCTGTACCAAGATCTTCTTCAATTGTCCCTTCCAAGTGGAATTTCAAGAAATTGCACCAAGGCCATGCACTTTTCCTACGCTTGTAGTCCAACATCTCTCAACCTTCAGCAGCCTCTAAAGTTAGGTTGAGAAAGTACTTTCCTATGACCAATAAAAAGTAGATTGTGTTTCAGATTCAATGGTTTTGATATTTTTCCCAAATACGTGGTTGTATGATCTCAAGAAGAAGAGATGGAATCAATGTATGAATAAGCTCTTGGATCTTCAAATGATAATATGAATGTATTTAGAGAATAAGCACAATGAACAATCACCCAGCAATTCGTACATAGGCTTAGGAGATGGTAATTAGGTTGAATGGGCGGAAACAATACTGTAAAACAGCAAAATTGGATTTTTCGGATCCACTTGTTGCTCAAGTGAGAAGCTGACGACAGGTGAGTGATGCACTATCGCTAGAGTGCCAACGGCGAAAAGCTAACAAAAATGCGGCACCGTGTTTCTTCTCGTTTCATGCTCGAACTATAGACATCATAACCTAGTTTATACAAATTGCACTTAGGTCCTTGACTTTTACAACACGTTACAAATTAATCCTTTTGTCCACGGAATTGCCAACATTAAAAACTTAACAAACTCCCAGTTTGGTATTCTGTGACAAAACTATACAATAAGTTAAGGAAAACTAAATACAAGATCTAGACTACACAAGTTTCATCGAACTAATCTCTCTTACATTCCTTGTTAAATCTATTTCCTGAAATTCACAATTCCAATATTCAATGTAAAAACAGGTGATATAGGAAATAATAAAATCATTAAACATATGATACCAACACTAGCTAGAATGAGACGTAACACTATTGTTAATCTAAACACCAACAAAAATATTAGCATCACACAACATCAAAAACTCAAACAGTTAGGTAGATATGGTATGTAATGCAATGTAATGTAATCAACAAATCTCCCCCTATCAATCTATTTTACCGTCAAAAATTTTAAAAATATAAAATTATCTCATTCACAACATTTACTTTACTTTGATTTAATCTCTCCATTTTTGTCACAAATGACGAATTGACCGATAATTAAAAACATCATAAAAATGCTTTAATCTCCCTCTTCTTTAACATTAACATATAATAACTCAAAAATGTTGTTAGCATGCACAAGTATATGCAATGTATAGTAAATATTTCCACATACTTAGTTCAAGTTAACATGAAGTAAATTGTATAAGTGATTCATGTGTGTAAAGTGTCACTATTCCTTTATAAATAGGACTCTAAACCTTAATTTTGTGAGAAATGACATATTAAACATTACTGTCAATAAGTGTATTCCTCTACCAATGAAAGTCAAACCATTTAAAGATTAGAACCTATAAAGAAAATCTCATTTTGTATGGATATTTTCTTTTCTCCCATTAATTTTGAGCAAATTTTATTTTCACATCTTTCAATATTTTAAGCTCATTATTTTTTTCACATCTTAGGTGTAGGCTCTTCTCCATTAAGCGATTAAAATGACTCATGTAGCGAGCTTTATCACCAGGTTATGAGAAACATTGTAGATTTAATTGTTCGAGTCAATAGACTTCGAAAAAGAACATAAGATATTGAGTTTTTTTATTACCAGGGATAGACTTGAGGTTAGGTCTAATAAATAAGGTCGATTCATGTTCAAAGTCACCTTACTAACATGTCGTTGCCATCTCAAATCTTACACACGCGATTGAGTCCTGCTAACAATATCATAGCGTGTTCAGTGCAGATGGTACATGAAGACATCTATATTAAGTATTACATAGTAACTTGAGTCAGCAATGGAAACTATGTTACAGCTCATCGATCAAACTCATACTTGATCACAACAAATAAATTCAAGTATATTATATATTATGCTTGTAAAAATACTTTCCTGCATTTTTTTTTTTCAATTTTTCAATTTTTGTTATTTTTATTTTAAAACATGAATGCACCAACCATAAAAAAAAAAATATCAAACACATAAAACAAAAATAAAAAATATGCATGAATTTTCTACCTAGAAAACAAATAAACAAATATGATCCATGTATAAATCAATGTTATACAATGATAAAGTATGAGCATAAACCAAAAATATCTAATCAATTAGGTATACAAATGTTCTTTCCTTTAAGAGCACTGTGATCTATTTCAAAAAATTTCAAATCAGTTTTCTTCACTCAAACTTGCCTAGTGATAGGAATATTTTCAATTTTGTGTCATTAATTTGGTCAATTTACTTACCTGATTAGTAAGAAAGTCAATATAACCAATATAATTCAGATTCTTATTTCTATTTAAGTTCCAATTTCTATTTCTGTTTAGGAAATAACGACCCCTAGGCTTTATGTGTCATAATTCACTACAATAAAAACAAGTAGGGATAAATATAGGACCAAATGTATGTGATCGTTGATATCTATTCCTAGGTCGACATGTCTTACGCTGTCTAGTAGGCCTCTGTCCTACATATCCCTTATTCTTAGGTTCAGGATTATACATATGTTTAAGCTAGTTAGTACCAGGGACAAATGTGGTTTTGGATGTACTAGCAACATTATGATTATTTTTATTATATCCTAAACATCTCGTATTACCAGGAGGCTTGCTCATTCATAGAATGTTATCTAACTTTATAGAACCACTTGAAAAGGCAAGAAGTTGAGACTTGGAATGCTCTAGGTTGTCCAGAAGATTTTTAACATGGATTTCTAAGGTTTCCTTTTCAATGTCAGCTCATTAGTTCTCCTATAGGCTTTCTCAAACTTACTAGTGAGATTCCTAATCTGAGTATTTAAAGATTTATTCATGGATTTCAACTTATTTAGGGTTGAGGTAAATTCCTGAATGTACACTACAAGTTTTTCTTTCTCCAACTCAAGTTTCGTGAATCTTGTACTTAAGACTTTGTGTTTAGTTAGAATCTTAACGCTCTGCTCATAGATTATATCATAAACCTCATGAATATCTCCCTCACTATCTGAATCTTCCTCACTGTCAGAATCTTCTTCTGAATTCTCACTACTAATGCTATCATCTTTCTCACTCCCCTTATCAGATCCATTCCTAATTCTAGTAGTAAAGGCAATATATTTTCCAATTTTCTCACGAGTAGATTTCTCACTCCGATTGTCTGAGTAAAACTCGTCATCGGTGAGAGTAGAATTCATAACCTTATCTGAATTTCTCCTACTGTTAGGACACTCGCTCATAATGTGGCCAAAACCTCGACAGTTATGACATCTCACATATTGAGATCGCGTTCTAGACTCACTGGAATCACATCGCTGTCTCTCTTTAGGTTTCTTTTTATTCCTAAACATATTTCAGATTTTTTTTAGCAAACAGAGTTAAACTCCTCTTCATTAGAAGAATCTAAATTTGAGTACTCTCTATGACTATTCATCATAGTATTTAAGGCTAGTGACTTATCGTTTGTGAGTTTAGCTAATGAAAGTTCATAAGTCTGGAGAGATCCAACCAACTCTTCAATCTTAATAGAATTTAAGTCCTTCTCTCCTCTATTATCTTGACTTTAGGTCTCAATCTTTCTGGTAGGGATCTAAGAATTTTTCTGACTATCTTAGGCTCTAGGATTCTCTTACCTAGGTTGAACCTAGAATTTACTATGTCATTTAAGCTCGCATAGAATTCATAAAGTGTCTCATTTTCTTTCATTCTAATCTCTTCAAACCTAGTGGTGAGCATCCGCAACTTAAAGTTCTTAACCGCCTGAGTTCCCTCATGTGTGGTTTGTAGAATATCTCAAACCTCTTTGGCTATCTCGCACATAGACACTCGCCTAAACGTTTTCGGGGATACTGCCATAAATAAGGCATGTAAGGTTTTACTGTTCCAATTACATTCATCTAAGTTCGCTCTTGTCTAATTAGTAATGGGAGTGGGGATTACTTCATTATTAACCATAGAACTAGGTGCAGCCCAACCTTTCACAACACTAAACCAGATATGCTCATCCAGAGATTTTAAAAAAGCTATCATCTTAACCTTCCAGTAAGCATAATAACTGCCATCAAAATATGGTGGGACGGATAATGAATTACTCATCTAGATGATATGGGTCAAAGAACGAATTTGAGCTCTGATACCAATTGAAAAGAATTGGGTTTTGCACTGGATACCACTTAACAGTTCACGAATTACCAATTTAATGACTTTTAAGTTACCAAATGGTCGTTACTTATCCGTTTTTAATTTTGACCCTATGTGCGGAATTAATCAATCAAAAGTAACAAAACACTTTTAATTATTTCTAGATGATTAAGCATACAAGTCCAATTATCCTATGTTGAATTGTCGTAGTAATAAGGAAAGCAGTAAATACCTAATATTGATTACGGAGAAACCCAACTGGTAAAAACTCCGGGACCAAGCCAGTTATCTCTACTATAGACAATACGGAGTGAGTTACAGTCATATGATATCTAGCCAACTCCACTAGACTTTTCGATCTATTTTCAGCTAACTCCTAGGTCTGTTCCAAGATCTTCTTCAGTTGTCCCTTCCAAGTGGAATTTCAAGAACATGCTCCAAAGCTTTGTGCTCTTCCTACGCTTGTAATCCAACATCTCTCAACCTCCAACAGTCTCTGAAGTTCAACTGAGAATACCTTCATATGACCAATAAGAAGTAGGTTGTATTTCAGATTCAATGGGTTTGATATTTTTCCCAAATATGTGGTTGTATGATCTCAAGAAGAAAAAATGGAATCAACGTATGAATAGGCTCTTGGATCTTCAAATGATAATATGAATGTGTCTAGAGAATAAGCACAATGAACAACCACCCAACAATTCGTGATTAGGCTTGAGTTTTTATAGAATAGGGTAATTAGATTGAATAGGCCAGAAAAAATACTTTAAAACAGCAAAATAAGATTTTTCGGATCAACCTGTCGCTCAAGCGAGAAGCTGGCGACAAGCAAGGGACGCTCTGTCACTCGAGCGCCAACGATGAGAAGCTAAGAAAATGCGGTGTCGTATTTCTCCTCGTTTTATGCTCAAACCCTAGACCTCATAATCTAATTTATACAAATTGTACCCTAGGTCCTTACTTTTACAACACGTTACAAATTAGTCATTTTATCCACAGAATTGCCAACACTAAAAACCTAACAAATGGGAGAGAAGAAGATAAAGAGAGGAAAAATCAATAATTTTATTGAACCATCAAAATTAGGTTTTTCTAATGAAATACACACAAGAAATGTAAACAAAAAGGAAATTAAATATTACACAATAATATTATATCTAATTATTTCTAACATGGTGATGCTCATATATAATATAATGAATTAGGAAATAATATTAATAAATAGACATGAAGGTAATATTAGACTTGAGCTAGATTCTTGGCAATTTAAGCTGAGTTTGTGGTTTCTTTTATATTCAACAAGGTCAATGATTTTCATGGCCAGGCATAGATGATTAAAATACTTGTATTTTAACTCTTTTTTATAAGGGGGTGGGGGTAGTTGTCGGGGTTTATCTGATTTTTTTACATAAAAAGAGAATATCATTCATCGAATAAATAGCCTATTGCAATATAGGTTACAAAGCTCGGAAAATCCTCAAGCCAAACCTACTTTCAAAACATAAGAAACACATGTACACAATCATCGGCTACCTGATTGGCATCCCATTCAATAAAAGAACATACTAAATAAAAGATAAGATAATATTGCAGCAAAATTCTATTAGAAAGAACTATCTCCTCAGTCTGAAGAGATGGGTTAATTGACTACTTCCCACTGTGGTACAATAATCTAACTTCACGTGGGAAAATAAAAATTAATGTTTTTCTTCAAAATATATGTGCGACGTATTATTACATATTTTATATAGATTTATTCTGCTCTACCAAGCCTATGGTAGAGCAGTTGCTCTCACGTGAGGTGGGAACCCCCCCCCCCCCCCTGCGGCCCCTTCTCACATTTGCTTTGCCAAGCCTTTTACAAGCCAGACAGAGCAGCTCGGTTCTTTTATATATTGTCTTACCTAATGTATGTTGTTGATTTGTAATTGTCAAACTTTGAGAAAAGTGTAAAGGTTTTGCTGGTAGCTAATATTGACTTGGATGGTAAGTCGTTTCGACCAAATCTTTAAGCTTCGAATTTTATTATTTTTTTCTTATATAACAAAATACGTTCTCTTGTTATACAAATACAACTCATGTAAAATAAATTATATATCATCCTAGATATTTTCAAATTTGTTTAGAAGGAGAATATAAGGATATAATAAATTAAAATTATATTTCCTTATATTAACCTTAGGGAAAATTGCAACCACGATATCGAGCCTTTAGTTTTTGACCCAAACCATTCATTTGTTTCATACACGATACCAAACATTTCAAAAACTCGCAGTTGAAGTTCAAATAGATGGAAACTGTTAGTTGACCAAAGAAATAACATTGACCATAATTTTGACTAATTTTAATATGATAAGATGGTAACTTTACATTTTTCAACAAAAAAAAAACAAATTATAATATGTTAATAATTAGATCTAAAAAGAAAAAATCAAAACCAAAACCTTCCACTTCATCCCCAACTCCTTTATCCAAAACCACAACCACTACTAGTGGTCGGCACCACCACACCCACCTAATGCTCCGCGCCACCATCGACACAAAATAAAGTCAACCACACTTCTGCAAAACATTTTTGGGAATTAGTAATTTGCACCCATGTTAATGCTCTCCTCAAATCACAAGCCATGCATGTGAAATCAAATAACTAGTCCTATCATTTGGTGGAAAATGATGTTTGTGTGAAAGAATAAATTTCTATCTACTGCTATTAGTCATGTTATTATATATAGTACTTACACACAATTAGTGCAAATCTTCTACTTCCTCTAATTTTTGATGTATCTTCAGCTATGTTGTTGGTTTTGATGGTTTTTGAGGATAAGCTCAAAATAGTGAGCGATTTTGGTAGTGGTGATGCTTGGTGGGTGGGGTTTTCGTGGGTGCCGGTTTTGGTGGGTTTCAATTTTGGGGTGGGTGGGGTGTGAGGAGTGAGTGGAGAAAGAGATGAATAGTTTTTTTATTTAATTATTAATATATTGTAATTATCTTTTTTTGTTGAAAAATAAAGTCACCAATTTATTCTTCTAAACTTAGTCAAAATTATGATCAATGTTAATTCTTTGGTCAACTAACAGTCAAACTAGCTATTTCTATCCAATGGATTTCGACTGCGAATTTTTGAAAAGTTGGCTATCATCAAGGCCAGCCCTGGCCCAAGGCAAACAGGCAATTGCCTTGGGCCTTAGAATTTTTGATTCCCAAAATCGCCCTTATCCATAACCACTCAATTCTCTTTAAAAAAATTTGTGCTCTTAAAATAGAGAAAATGGAAGATACAATTTTTTTCTCCAGACTCCAATCATCTTCATTCTTCACCAAAAAATTTCTCTATTCCCTATGTGAGTCTACGACGATCCATATTTTTCGTTAATATCTCGCTGAAAATCTGAAGTACTCGTTAATCTCTTCGTCAATCTCTTTTTTTTTACTCGCATTCAATTTGCCAAGTTTTAAAAGTGGCCAAGCTAGCTATCGGCCTAAACATGCAAATTGCAGATTGAGGAAACATGGGTAAATTTTTCGCCGGGGAAGTTACGACAGAGACCTGTTGTTGTTGGTTGTTGAGGTAATATTGGCTTCATTTCTTTCTTGGATAGCATCTTTAGAAATTGAATTAATTGCTTCACAATTCACATATTCCTTTTTTTTTTTACCATTTCTTCACTTGTTTTTGCTTTTAATTTCTCAAGCTTAAGGGTGCATGGTAAAAATTTTATTTTATTGATCCTATAAATTATTTTAAAGTATTGGATCTATTGGATCGTGTAAATGGTCACACTTGTTTATTATGTTTATTTACCTGATTTTTTCTTATTAATTCATTGGTTGAGATGGAGACTGCTATTCCACATGCAGAAAGTACATAATAATTTAGTGATCATATAATATTCTTTGTGCCTTAAATACATATTTAACATTTACATGATCTAATAGATCCAATAATTTTATTTTAAAGTACATTTTATTGAATTATTTTTGTGATTTGATGTGGGCCCACATATTTTCTTATCCTCTATAATACATATTTGCAAGTCATTTATTATTGCTGAATCATTTCTTTTTGGAGAACCTTGAGAATTTTTAATTTAGACACATCAATCAGGTTCTACTGCTCTTTGCTTATAACTATGTCTACAAGAAAAATTGAATCTAGATATGTCAAAAGAAAAATGAAGGAAAATGTTGAAAAGTTGATTAAATCTCAAGAGAGAGCACTTGATAAGTTTTTTAGTAGTAATAAATGAACACATAACGAAGACGTAGTCATAAAAGAAGATTTTAATGAAAATGATAACATAAATAATGCAATTAAAGAAAAATATTGTTTGATGAATGAAGAGGTTTTTACTGACACATATAATGTACATTTTTCCCTTGACCTTATTGATCCAACAAATTGGAAAAATATGAATATGAATTTAAGAGATTTAATTGTAATGAAAGGTCATGTAAGAGAAAATGATGTGAATTTTCCTAAAGATGTAGCAAATCGACACTTCTCATCTACACATTACATTCGACAACTAACTAATGGTGAGAAGCATGATAGAAAATGATTAACATATTCAAAAAGTTCGAATTAAGTATTTTGCTTTTGTTGTAATTTAAGAATAAAGGGATCAGAAATCAATTGGCACATAATTGAGTAAATGATTGGAAAAATATTGATGAAAAAATTCAAATGCATGAAGTAAGTTCTGACCATATCAATAACATGAGTGTTGACCTATAACTTAATATAACTCTACTTGTTTTGATTAAAACAAACAATACACATATGTTTCTAATAAGTTTTTGCTTCTTGATTTTTTCATGAATATATTCTCTTAAGCATTCAAGAGTCAAATCGTCATCCATTGAAGAACAAGCCAAAGAGAGGCTAGAAGAGATCAAGAACATTTAAGATAGAGTTATTTATCGAACCTCATTTATATATGTAAATGTATAACTCGTCAATATTTAGTAAATACATAAAAGCTAAAATTATTTTTTCATAATCTATCACTTGCATAAAAATGATTTTCATTCATATGAAATAGATTTTGAAAAAGCTATTTACAAAAAAAAAAGTCAAAGTCAAAGTTCGGTCAACCGAAAGTTCAACGGCTAGTATTTTGCAACAGCTACATTTTCAAAAAATTGATCAACCAAAAATTTCAGTCAACCAGACTTACCCGAGAGCATTTCTTTTTGCTCTATAAATATCAATCTCTTTTCCATTCAATCTCACCAACTTACAAGAGATTTTTGAGAGCTTATTTATTGATATATCATTGAGTTTACTTGAGTTTAAAGTCTATATCATTTATTACAAGAGAGTTTATTGATCGATTTAATTTCTTTCTTTCATTTTATCAAGAAATTCTTCTTAGCAAAGAACTCTTCATAAAACTTCATCTATTCTTCATTTTTTATAAAAGTTTTCTTTGCCAACACTTGTTTAAGTGTAAATCTCTCTCTATACTTAACTTTGTATTATTTGTTAAGAGAGATTCATTGGTTGAAAGCTTTGGTACATTGATCCTTACTATTGCATCATTTATTGTTCATCAAAGTTTTGCAACTTAAAACACTTGAGCTCAAATATTTGCTATCTATTGAAGTATTATCCTAACTCTCTAAATACTTGACTTGATTGTATCATTTGTTTAGAAAGTTCTTTCAATTATAAAATTACAAATTATACTTTGTGGTTTCGAGAGCCCTTGTGAAAACTCGATTGTTGTTAAGGATATGTGCTCCTTGTTGTAAGTCACTTAAGGATAAGTGCTCATTTTTGTAAGTCATTTAAGGATTGGTACTCCTTGTTTGTAAGTTACCATAATATTGCATTTGGCATTGCTCGTAACGGAGAGCTTGGTAATGGGGACGTAGAACACATTGTGTATCGAACCCCATTAAATTGGCTTGTTATCTTTACTTATCGCACTTTACTTTACATTGACATTTATATTGTGCCATATTCAATTTGATTTAAGTTATCATATTTGAATAATTACTTGTTATATTACACTTTTCATTTATATCTTGTGTATTGAATAGTTTTGAGACTTAGCGTCGAAAAAGTTTCAAAAACCAATTCACCCCCCTCTTGGTTAGTTATTCTTGGGTTATCAATTGGTATCAGAGCAAGGTGCTCTTATTTTAAAAGATTACACAATCTTGAGTAATGGCTAACCATATTTCTCAAAGTCTTGAGGGGTGTTCTACAAATCGTCCTCCTTCATTTGATGATACAAACTATAATTATTGGAAAACTAGAATGTCTATTTATGTTCAATCAATTGATTATAGTATTTGGGAAGTTATTGAACGCGGTCCTCATAAACTTACCAAAGTGATTAAGGTCGATGGGAAACCGGATCAAACTATTGCAAAACCTAGAGAAGAGTATGATGAGGATAATAGAAGAAAATTGTCTATGAATGATAAAGCCAAAAATCTTTTTTTTTTTGTGGTTTAAACATAAATGAATTCAATCGTATTAGCACTTGTGATTCTACACATGAGATTTGGCGTGCTTTAGAAGTCACACACATGGGCACAAACAAAGTAAAAGAAACTAAGATAAATCTTTTGTTTAAAGAATTTGAAATTTTTTTCATGAAACAAGATGAATCTATTGCTAGCATGATTACTCGTTTTACCGATATTGTTAATGGCCTCAAAGGTTTTGATCGAAAATTTACTAATGGTAAACTTGTTAGCAAAATGCTTAGGTCTCTTTCCGAAAAATGGAGCCCCATAAGAATGTTGATAGAGAACACCGATGATGTAAGCACATATCCTTTGGAAGAGCTTTACGGAACCTTGATGACATATAAACTCAACAACGTCGAAATCAAGGAAAAGACAAAGAAAAGTAAAGAGGAATCAAAAGAACCAACAAAGCGCCAAATTACCTTAAAATCGACAATTGAGGAAGAATCAACATGCAACAACATGAGTGATGAAGAATTCGATGATCTTGTCCTCCTTGTCAAAAAATGGAGAGGCTTTCGTAACAACCGACGTTTCCAAAAGAAGGAAGACAAAGGTGAAGAAAAGAACAAGAAATTGTGTGCTACGATTGTGACAAACCCGGTCACAAGAGAACTGAATGTCCCAACAAGAGAAGATTTCCCAAAAAGAAAGCTCTACAAGCCACTTGGGATGAAAGTGATGATGAGGAAGAGAAAAATGAAAGTCAAGATGAAATTGCAAACATGTACTTCATGGTCATCGAAGAAGAAGTAAACACAAATGACACTCCTACTTATAATGAATTATCATCTTCTTATGAAATTATTGAAACCTTTGAAAAACTTGCACTCAAACATTCTACTCTCAAAAAACAACATGTTTTACTAAAAATCGAGACCAAAAAGATTTTGGAAATTCAAAAGAACTTTGAAAAAAATAATATTGATATTGATTCCCTAAGTAAAGAAAATTTGTCTCTAAAAGAAAAGATTCTAGATTTGACCAACATTGCGCATAAATTTACTCAAGGAAAGAAAAACTTTGATTTAATGTTTGGTAAACAAAAATGTGTTTTTGATAAGGGAGGGATTAGATACAAACCTTTTCTAAAGCAGGAATCTCTTGAAAATATGTTTGTTAAAGCTTCCAACATCACATGTAGTTTTTGCAACAAATTTGGACATGTAGCATTTAATTGCTTAACCAAAAAGAGACTATACTTCAAGGAAATAAGTGGGTTCAAGGGTCCACTAGCACTAGCACTAACTATCAAGAACCCAAAGTTAAATGGGTATCAAAATCAAACATTTGAATAAATTATTGTATGTGCCTTCAAAAGTAAAGAGCAATTGGTTCATGGATAGTGGTTGCTCCAAGCACATGATCGGAGACAAAACACTATTGTCAAAGTTCAAGAGAAAAGATGGAGGTCAAGTTACTTTTGGAGATAATGCCAAAGGAAAAATCATAGGCATCGGAAATATCGGTAATCACTCATCTCCTTCTATTGAGAATGTCTTATTAGTGGATAACCTCAAACAAAACTTGCTAAGCATTAGTCAACTATGTGATAAATGTTATCATATCAAATTTTACTCTTTCAAATGCCTTATTAAGGATGCTACATCGAAAGAGGTATTGTTCGTAGGAAGCCAAAGTAAGGATGTTTATGTCATTAACATTGTTTTTGAAAAAGAATTAAAATGTTTGTCAAGTTTTAAAGATAACACTTGGTTGTGGCATAGAAGATTAAGTCATGTTAACATGGAACTAATTTCAAAAATCTCAAAAAATTGCTTTGTTAAAGATTTACCAAATTTGAAAAGGACAAGATTTGTGATACTTGCCAATTTGGAAAGCAAACAATAAATACTTTCAAAACTAAGCAATTTTCTTCAACCACAAAGCATTTACAACTTCTCCACATAGATCTTTTTGGACCGTTAAGAACGGCTAGCTTAGGTAGTAAATATTATGCATTCGTTATAGTTGATGATTTTTCAAGATTTACTTGGGTCATATTTTTTAGTATGAAAGATGAAGCCTTAAAAGCTTTTAAAAACTTTTGCAAGAAAGTTGAAAATGAAAAAGGTTACACTATTTTAACTATTAGAAGTGACCATGGTGGAGAATTTGACAACCATGCTTTTGACGATTTTTATAATGAAAAGGGATATGAACACAATTTTTCAGCTCCTAGAACTCCTCAACAAAATGGTGTAGTAGAGAGGAAGAATCGCACATTGCAAGAAATGGCTAGGACCATGTTAAATGAAAATAACTTGTCTAAGTACTTTTGGGCCGAAGCCGTTAACACCGCATGTTATATTTTGAACAGAGTTTTGGTTAGTCGTAAGAATATCAAAACTCCATATGAACTTTTGAAAAATAGAATTCCAAACATTAGCTATTTTAAAGTCTTTGGTTGCAAATGTTTTATATTGAATACAAAAGAAAATTTGGAAAAATTTGATTCAAAATGTGATATTGGAATATTCATTGGATATTCACCTACTAGCAAAGCCTATAGAGTCTTCAACAAAAGAACTCTAGTAGTAGAAGAATCCATGAATGTTACATTTGATGAAACTAACTCTCTTGATCAAGATAAGGTATTGACGAAGATGTAGGTGTGGAAACTTCACTCAAACAAATGAGTATTCAAAACAAAAATTAAAAAGTATCAAATGAAGATCAATCAAAGAAGTCCAACAATCAAGAAGATGAAGAAAAGTCACCCGAGGCACAAAATGATCCCGCATTACCAAAGGAATGGAAATTCACCTTTTCCCATCCAAAGGAACTAATTATCGGCGATCCATCCAAAGGTATCACTACTAGAACTTCATTCAAAAATCATCTTAGTAGTTGTACTTTCATTTCTCAAATTGAACCAAAGAATTTCAAAGAAGCCGGATTTGATGAATTTTGGATTCTTGCAATGCAAGAAGAATTAAATCAATTTGAAATAAATCATGTATGAGATTTGGTTGATAGACCTAATAATCAAACCATTATTGATACAAAATGGGTTTTTCGAAATAAACGAGATGAAAATGGTATTTTGTGTGTAACAAGGCTAGATTAGTGGCCCAAGATTACAATCAAGAAGAAAGTATAGACTTTGAAGAAACTTTTGCACTAGTTGCTAGATTAAAATCTATTCGCATGCTTCTTGCTTTTGCTTGTTATAAAGGTTTTACTCTATATCAAATGGATGTCAAAAGTGCATTTTTAAACAGCTTCATTCAAGAAGAAGTTTATATTAAGCAACCTCTCGGTTTCAAAAATCACAAATTTCCGGAAAAAGTGTTTAAATTTAGAAAAGCTCTATATGGGTTAAAACAAGCTTCTAGAGCTTGGTATGAAAAATTGAGTAAATTTCTTATATTAAACGGTTTTCATATGAGAAATGCGGATACCACACTCTTTATCAAAACCAAAAAGGATGATATGATTGTTGTACAAATTTATGTTAATGATATTATTTTTGGTGCCACTAATATCTCTCTTTGTGAAAAGTTTTCTAAAAGTATGAGCAATAAATTTGAAATGAGTATGATGGGAGAACTAAAGTTTTTCCTTGGACTTCAAATCAAATAAACTAATGAAAGTATCTTCATTAGTCAAACAAAATACATCATAGACATGCTCAAGAAGTTCGATTTTGAAAACTTAAAACCAATGAATACTTCAATGAGTACATCAATCAAATTAGATAAATATGAGAACGGCACTTCAATTCACATCACAAAATATTGAGGTATGATCGGATCCCTTCTTTACTTAACCGCTAGTAGACCCGATATCATGTTTAGTGTTTGCTTATGTGCTACATTTCAATCCAATCCTAAAGAATCACATTTAAGTGCCGTAAAAAGAATATTTAGATATTTATGTGGAACTAGGACTTTAGGCCTTTGGTATCCAAAAGGCACACACATTGACCTCATTAGCTATTCGGATGCTGATTGGGCGGGTTGCACCATTGATCGAAAAAAACACAAGTGGAACTTGTCATTTTCTAGGCTGTGCCCTTGTGTCATGGTTTAGCAAGAAACAAAACTCCATTGCACTATCAACCGCCGAAGCCGAATATATATCGGCCACTAGTTGTTGTGCTCAAGTTTTATGGATGAAACAAACTTTTAGCGATTTTCACTTAACTTTTGAAAATACTCCTATTATGTGTAACAACACTAGTTCCATAAATTTATCAAAAAATCCCATATTGCACTCCCGCACAAAATATATCGAAATTCGACATCATTTTCTTAGAGATCATGTGCAAATGCGATATTTATTTGGATTTTGTTAGTACCGATAAACAATTGGCCGATATCCTTACCAAACCTCTTGCTTTCGATAGATTTTCTTACATTCGAAGGGGATTGGGTATTATCGATGAATCCGAAATATGTGGTTAACTTGTCCAAAATAAAAATGACCAAAACTAGTTGTGAACTATACTTCAATTTAAGCAAATCAGGGTTTTTCAGTCGACTGGAAGTGAAGTTCGGTCGACCAATTGCACCAGAAACAGGTTTATATCATCCTTTACCAGGTTTTTTCTTTCAACACTCTCAAACCCTATCTCTTTCTCTCATTCGAAAACTCTCTTCTCCTCTTCAACAATCACTCATTCTTTCACTATTTCTCTTCAAATTCACTCCATATTTCATAATATCCTTCACCTCCATCTTACTTTCTCAACATATCTCAAGATTTAAATCCACTTTTCTTCAAAAATTGAAGATTTGGGTATTTAGGATTCTTCATTCAAAATTTATGATTTCTCTTCAATTGCTTTTTTGCAAATCATATCTAAGCACCTACCCACTCCATATACTTGTTACCCATTCATTTCCAACCATTTTCAATAAAAAAAATTTCAAAAATTTTGAAAACCCAAAAATCTCTCACTCTATAAATCAAAAATTCCAATTTTACCCATGCCTCCAAAGAACAAATCAAAGCAAGGGGAAGCGAGCTCGTCGATTGTTGGGGTTGACACACCCATGCCCGACCGTTTCAATGATTGTCCTATTTTACTTGGTAAGTCCATCGATTTCTTCGAATTTACTACCAAAGCCCATTCATTTAGACTAGAAGAATACTTTGAAAATATTGGGTGGTCGAATGTTGTTACTATCTCGGAATATGTTTATCCTAACCTAATTCATGAGTTTTACCGTAATCTATCATTTTATTCACTCATTATCACTTGCGATATTAAAGGTAAACGAATTACTCTTGATAGAAATACTATTCTAAGAATTCTCGAATTAGACCGATGTGAAAACTTTGCCTATGATCAACACCATTCCATTAGATTTGTGGGTTATAATGAAATTGAAGCTTGTAGTAGAGTCACCGATCGACCACTATCCACCGCCATGACCTTAAACCTAAATCATCTTACTATTCCTCGTAAGATTTTTCATCGAGCTATTGCACATATCATTGTCCCCCGGAGTGGACACTTTGAAGAGGTTCACCACCTTGACTTGTTTCTTCTTGACTCACTTCTTGATGGTCGAAAATTGGACTTTCCCTATATATTCTTGAATCACATTCGTCACGTTACAAAGCCGCTAGAGTTCTAGGCTTACCTTATGACATGCTTCTTACTAAAAGTTTTTAACATTTCAAAGTGCCATTACACAATGAGTCCTTCCTTAAACCCAAGCACATCGACATCATTAACCTTAAAACCCTTCAACGATGAAAATCGTTAAAGATAATGAGCAATGAGTGTGTCATACTCAAGGCTTCGTCAGGGACTCGGGGCCTACCACTTGGCCATTCACTTTAGAAGAAGTGGAAGAAATGGGAGGTAACGGTAATAGTGATGATGATGACAACGATTCTCCTCGAGCACAACATAGGGCTTCTCCTCCATATGAAGCACCGACCTCCGGCGAACATATTTCCAACGATCAATTCAACATTCTACAAGGCCAGATTGACTCTCTTACGACTATCGTCAATGCGTTTGATCAAAGAATGGAGCAAATGAATTTGTCTCAAGAGGCTTTCTTCGCACACATGTATTCTATTTTTCTTCGAGGGCCTCCTCCACCGGCGGAAGATTAAAATATTATATTTTAGGTCTATGTTTGCTTTTCTTTTGAACTCATGTTTTTATCTTATATCGTGACCTATGATTACTTTCACTTGCTTTTGTTTTTCCTCACTTTGCACCTACGCCTTATCTAAGGGAGAATTTATTCTAGCATCTTTGTTCCCATGCTTTTTGAAGATGACAAAAGGGGGAAAAGAATGAAGGATATGTGATTGTAATTAATGACTTGCTATTTGATTATGAACTCTTGTTACTTCTTTTGCTTATAAATTATGCAACTTATTTGTGAGTTCACTTATTTCTATACATTATTGATGGCTTCTAAATGTGATTTATTATATCAATGAATTGTGGATGCGTAAAAGATATGGAGAATATATTGTACATCTCTACAAATCACATATTGTTTGTCATAATAAAAAAAGGGGATTGTTGACATATGATTTAATATAACTCCACTTGTTTTGATTATAACAAACAATACACATATATTTCTAATAAGTTTTTATTTCTTGAGTTTTTCATGAATATATTCTCTTAAACACTCAAGAGTCAAATCGTTATCCGTTGAAGAACAACTCAAAGAGAGGCTTGAAGAGATCAAGAACATTGAAGATAGAGTTATTTATCGAACCTCATTTATATATGTAAATGTATAACTCGTCAATGTTTAGCAAATGCATAAAAGCTCAAATTATTTTTTCATAATGTATCACTTGCATAAAAATGATTTTCATTCATATGAAATAGATTTTGAAAAAGCTATTTACAAAAAAAAAAAAAAAAAAAAAGTCAAAGTTCGGTCAACCGAAAGTCCAACGGCTAGTATTTTGCAACAGCTATATTTTCAAAAAATTGATCAATCGAAAATTTTAGTCAACCGAACTTACCCGAAAGCATCTCTTTTTGCTCTATAAATACCAATAACTTTTCCATTCAATCTCACCAACTTATAAGAGATTTTTGAGAGCTTATTTATTGATATATCATTGAGTTTATTTGAGTTTAAAGTCTATATCATTTATTACAAGAGAATTTATTGATCGATTTAATTTATTTCTTTCATCTTATCAAGAAATTCTTCTTAGCAAAGAACTCTTCATAAAACTTCATATATTCTTCATTCTTGATAAAAGTTTTCTTTACCAATACTTGTTTAAGTGTAAATATCTCTCTATACTTAACTTTGTATTATTTGTTAAGAGAGATTCATTGGTTGAAAGTTTTGGTACATTGATTCTTACTATTGCATCATTTATTGTTCATCAAAGTTTTACAACTTAAAACACTTGAGCTCAGATATTTGCTATCTATTGAAGTGTTATCCTAACTCTCTAAATACTTGACTTGATTGTATCATTTGTTTAGAGAGTTCTTTCAATTATAAAATTACAACTTATACTTTGTGGTTTCGAGAGCCCTTGTGAAAACTCGATTGTTGTTAAGGATATGTGCTCCTTGTTGTAAGTCACCTAAGGATAAGTGCTCCTTGTTGTAAGTCACTTAAGGATTGATACTCATTGTTTGTAAGCCACTTAAGGATTGGTACTCCTTATTTGTAAGTTACCATAATATTGCATTTGGCCTTACTCGTGAGGAGAGCTTGGTAATGAGGACGTAGAATGCATTGTGTATTGAACCCCATTAAATTTGCTTGTTATTTTTACTTATCGCACTTTACTTTACATTGCCATTTATATTGTGCAATATTCATACTTGATTTAAGTTATCATATTTGAATAATTATTTGCTATATTACACTTTTCATTTATATCTTGTATATTGAATAGTTTTGAGACTTAGCGTCGAAAAAGTTTCAAAAATCAATTCACCCCCCTCTTGGTTAGTTATTCTTGGGTTATCAATGAGTAGATGGATTGAAGTGGAATTAAGATTTGAAAAGAGTAAAACAATTGATAAAAGTGTGCAAGAACAAATCAATAGAGATAGAGAACATTGGAGACGAGTATTATTGAGAATAATTCCGTGGTAAAAACTCTTGCTAAAAATAATTTAGCATTTTGTAGAGATAATGAGAATATATAACAAGAAAATAATGGTATCTTCTTAAGCATAATTCAAATTATTGCTGAGTTTGATCCCGTAATGCAAGAGTATGTTAATCGAATCCAAAATAAAGAGATTCATTATCATTATTTAGGACACAAAATTCAAAATGAGTTGATACGTATGCTAACAAGTGAGATAAAAAAAATAATCATTAAGAAATTAAAAAAAATTCTAAATATTTTTCTGTTATACTTGATTTCACTCCAAATACGAGTCACGAAGAACAAATGTCTATAATATTGAGGTATGTAGATATTTCAGCAAGTCCAGCGAATGTTGAATAATTTTTTTAGGGTTTTTATTGGTAGATGATATATTTGGTAAGAGATTTTTTGATGAACTTGTGGGTGCTTTGAATAATCTAGAACTTGACATTGATGATATAAGGGGTCAAAGTTATGATAATGGTGCTAACATGAAAGGAAAACATAATGAAGTCCAAAATAGACTATTACAACTAAATCCTATAGCATTTTACAGATCTTGTGGGTGTCGTGGTCTTAATCTTACACTTTGTGATACGGTCACTTCTTGTTCAAAAGCTAAATCTTTCTTTGGGATGGTGCAACGTATAGACACTTTATTTTCGTCATCTACTAAATGGTGAAAATTTTTCAAAGAGAATGTAAATGATTTTACCCTTAAGCTTTGTCACAAACTCGTTGGGAAAGCCATATTGAAAGTTTTAGAGCGATAAGATTTCAAATTCCACAGATTAAAAAAAAAACTTTACTTCAATTGGCAAATGTTAATGATCTTAAGACAAAAAGTGAGACGGGGGGTTTGGAAACATATGAAATTGAGAATTTTGAATTCTTACTTGGAATGATTATTTGGTATGAAGTATTGAATAATATTAATAGATTAAGCAAACATTTGCAAGCATAAGACATGCATATTGATGTTGCTATAGACCATTTAAAAGGGCTCATTTTATTTTTCAACAGTTATGGAGAATCTGGGTTTGAATCGGCTATGGTTAACGCTAAAGGGATTGCAAGTAAATTAGAAATTGAACCAATATTTCATGGAAAATGCATGTGTTATTCGTAAAAAAAAAAATAGTTTGATGAGACTTCTTATGAAGAGATAACACAAATAGGTGAAGAATCTTTTAAGATCAATTATTTCATATACATAGTAGTTCAAGTTCTATCATCACTTCATAAAATTTGAGCAATTTCAAAAATATGATAATATTTTTGAATTTTTATATGATTTGAAAAGACTTAATTGATGATGATAATTTGAAGTGTTCTTGCATTAACATTAAAATTATTTGAAGCATAATATGATTTATGATATTGATGGGGTAGAATTATTTTATGAGTTGAAAGTTTTAAGGGAATCGATATCTGCAGAAATTATTAGAGCAATTGATGTGTTGGATTACATTAAGAGATTGAACTGTTTTTAGCAAATGATTGGATTGCTTATATAGTATTATTGACTATTCTTGTCACAGTTACCTCCGCTGAAAGAAATGTTTCAAAGTTGAAGTTGAATAAGTCTTATTTCGATCAATCATGTCACAAGAGCGATTGAATGGATAAACTATGATTTCTATTGGAAAATAATTGTTAGAAAAACTTGATTTTAGTATTTTGATTACTGCGTTTACATCTCAAAATGTGAGAAGGTTAAATCTTATGTTAGTCTAATCTCTCGGTTTGTAAGAGAAGTTTTAGTTTGCTACTTTATCTTTTGAATTATATAAAGTCTTTTTTTTTAATATAAAAGTATTAATTATTTAAATATTTAAATTTTGCTACACTTGTGAAAAATGATTATATTGAAGGGCCTCATGATAATAATTAGTCGCCTATGACCTTTAAATTCTCGTGGCCAACCCTGGGTACCATAGGTGATATAAATGAAAGATTTGGGTCAAGTCTACATAAACGTGACAGATTTGGTATTGTAGGTACAATTTTTCCTTAATCTTATACAAAATTAGAAATTTTTTTTGGTATATTTCATACTAATTCTCTAACCGTTTATATTGTATATTATTAGGTAAGAATTATTTTTTTATTTTGATAAACTACTTTACTTATAAATAATGTTTTCAACCACACAATTTTCAATAAAATAATATTTTCCAACACATAAATAATTTTTCCTTATTTTTCAACCATACATTCTCCATCAATCTACTATTCCAGAATACATTCTTCCAAAATAATGTGTCTCAAACACAAATGTATAATCCCATCTTTTGATCGACTTGGTGTGAAGTTAAGAATGGGGATCCAAATTGTGGTTGTAGCTGGATACAATAAGGAAGTGGTGATAAAGTCAAGATTTGTATGTTTGATTTCACTTTATCAACAAGTTAAAAGAAAGAGAAAATAAAAGGGAGTTGTTCTTAGTTCTTTTTATTTTTTTTTTTTTAATTTTACGAAATTACTAAAATCAAGTTCTAACATATTTATGATCAAATTATTAGCGGGTTGTTTGACTTATGGCATGTGGGTACGTGGATGTTTTGTTTTGGAGTTTACAACATTATAACTAGTGTTCATATTCTACGCTGTTAATTAATTCGTATTCATTAAATTGAAGTAAAAAACACAACAATAACGTGAATGTACTAATCCAACTATTTAAACTCATTATAGAAAGTTCTGACTAATGTCTGTTTAGAGTTATACAAGTTAAATTAAATTAATTTTTAATTTATCTATATTTCATAACTTTCATTTGGTATTATAGCGGGTGCACTTTTGAAAAGTGGGATCAAGTAAAAACTTAGATATGGACGGAGCAGCCTTTGGACCTCCTGTCTTGGATGCGAATAATTGTGCCTATCGAAAAATCAAGATCCGGGTTTATGTGCAATCTCTTGATGAAAAAAGCTTGACACTCTATTGTCAATGGATCTAAAGTACCCTCTGTAGGTGTGTGTGTGTGTGTGTGTGTGAGAGAGAGAGAGAGAGAGAGAGAGAGATAAGGGTAAAAGAGTGGGCTGCTACTGTTTTTATATAATGTTAGTTGGAATTCTAAGGTTTTAAATTCTATATTTATTTTTCTGGATTCTAATCAATTCTGTCTAATCTCTACATGTTGTTAAGGAGGTTTGGGATATACTCCAAGTTGCTCATGAAGGAACTTTCATTGCAAAGTCATCCAAGCTCCAGATGCTCACTTTAGAATTCGAACGACTAACAATGATAGAAGATGAACAGTTCGATGATTTCAATGTTAAACTCATTGATATCACCAATTTAGCATGTACTTTGGGAAAGAAGTACTAAGAAAGCAAGATTGTCGTGAAAATCCTATACGCCTAAGGGTTTTGTGGGCCCTTCTATTGTTATTTCTAATGTCAAAGCCAAAAAAATTCTGCATTGTCATCTCTTGGTCTGCCATTTTACATGTTACCAAAATTAGTGGTTGTATCTTCTATCTTTGACAACTTTCTCTCTTGACAACAACCTAACCTCACTATTTGATACTCTCTAGCAATGTTTCTTAGAGTTGTGCGACTCTTCATCTTTGTCGATCCAACCATTTGGTGCTTTCTAGAGTTCTGACAAATCATGGCCTATCTATTTTTTTGGCTTATTTTGACTGAAAAATTCCTTTCTATCAAATGTTTATCACGTGTCTTACCATGTAAAGTAACCACCAATTTTCTACTTGTAAACCAAATCTTTCTCGGTCTACTTAGGCATCTGTTGTATACGTAAGAATCAAGTGATTTTCTTTTCTATTGGGTATATGACTCTTTCTACTGACTATGAATTTGGAGTCAGGGTGAAAGATCCTATTGACAATTTAAGATGTTTGTATACAACGTTTGTGGATGCATTTGTCTTTGTTGTGTTCAAAGATTTCTCACTCTTTTAAGCGTGCTTTTTGTTCATATTGTCCATGTATTGGCTTCTTCCATACTAGTCTTCTACTTATGTATCTCAAGTAACCCTTTGTGGATGACATTCTAACTCAGATGACAATTTGAATCGATACCTCTAAAGCATGTCTTCTATTTATAGTTTATATCATTTATCAACACTTTCCAAACATGCTTTTATAGCTTATTGTTTTTCCTATTCTAATTGAATTAGGAAATAATATATTAGGATTATTAAGTTCCCTTTTCTCGTTTTCTTCTATAATCGCTGATGGGGTTATACCCTTAAAAAAGGTTGAACTCCAACCTTAAGGGCTCCCCACTGTCCCGCCCTTAGAGTATCGTGGATGAGATAAATCGTGTGATGTGCCTCAGTAGGTCATGGTACAAGAGTTGTCGTATTGGTGCCCACAAAGAGTCCAATTCTAAACCTTGTTAGAGGCGATTATGGATACGAAAATTTTGTTGGGTATTATGATATCTATAGAGAGAGCACATGAAGGAGATTTTGATTGTCGATATTCCATTTAAAAACTTAAGAGGATATTTATGGCCCGTTTGGTTTATGGTTCAATTTTGAGTTTTTAGCTCATTTTTAGTTTTTTGTTTTGAGAGACTATTTTAAATTGCTAAAATTGCATTTGATTTGTTATTTTAAGAAAAAACGTTTCTTGAAAAAACTAGAAAATATGTCTGGTATGATAATTTTAATGGAATAAAATCAATTTTAGGACATTTTATTCCATTACAATTTAATTATTCAGTGAAAATAGAACAATTTTATAATAATATATTATCAAGTAATACATACATTTTAAAATTAGTGAATCTTACAATATTTTTATAGAAAATAAAAATAAAAATTAATGATGTAGACTGAAAATATTTTAAATGTGTTCATTAAATATTTTTATAATATTTATGTAATTAATTATTAAGAGCTTAAACTGTTTTTATTTTTCTAGAATTTTGCATAATTTTATTTTTTTCAATTTTAAAAAAAATCAGAATTTTTTTTTTCTTTTTTAACAATTTTGGATTTTATTTTTCAGAATTTTATTTTTTTAAATTTGTAATTTTATTTATTGCAATTTAAATTTTTATTTTTTAAAATTTTATTTAAACACTTGTTTTACATATTTTGAGTTTTTCAGAATTTTCAATGAAAAACTCAAGAACTCAAAAAATGCGTTTTCAAAAATATTAGATCAAACACGTTTTTATCATTTTACAAAACTAAAAATGACTTGGATGCACACTTAGTTTTTTTTTTTTTTCAAATTGTTTTAGTATTTAGCTTAATCTGTAAAATATCCAAAACTTGTTTGATTTAATATTTTTTTAAAATGCATTTTTGTAAATAAAATTAAATTTATAACATAAAACTCAAAACATATTTTTGGATTTTGAGTTCTATAGTGAAATCACTGAAACACACTCAAAACATGATAAATGAAAGTAATTCAATTCATTTTTCCTTGATTTGGAGACGATGAAAATTCATGGAAGATTCTGATAAGATTCTCGTGGAACCCTCCATGAAAAATATTGTTTGTAAACCGCATCAATCATGAACTTTTCAACTTAATTCAATTTGGTCTCTAGTTCATAATTTTCTTCTAATTTTGATCCTTTTTCGTCTAATCTTCAATATTGATTTCGAAACTTCCAAAAGTTTCCACTTTGGTCTTCGAACCTCAATAATCTTTTGAAATCGGTCCTTCAAAAGTTTCAAAAATGTAAAATTTACTTCCTAAACTTTAGATAAGTTGAATTTCACTCCCAAAACTTGTGGTTTTTCTCTAATTGCTTCCTCAATGCTTCTTATTAATAATGTGCAATTCATTCAATCTTCAATTACTTCGATTCCACTCCAATTAGGCTAAAAATCGTCCTTTTTACTCCAAATACCATTAAGTTCAAATTTTACCTACGATAACAATATTACACTAACTTAATAGAAATTCGCTCAAATTTGAAAGTATAATTCAAGTTTATAAGTACAAATAAACATGTAAAATACACTTATCACTTCCTCCAACGTCAGGGGAAAAAAGATGGCTAGAAGATGATTCTTTGTTAAATTATGATTTTTTTCACAAATTAATTTTACCCCTTTGATTATGGCTATCCAAAGATGCCAAGAACAAGACAGGGTTAAATTGCTAAAAATTTGTTAAATAATTAATTAACTAGTCATACAAGATTCTGTAGATTACTTAGTGTCTTAATTTTTTTCACATATGTTAATTTATGTTATCAATATTTAAGCCTGTAATCTTAGTTCACTTGCTATTGAACTGTTTGTTGCAATCTAATAATTCATAATTTAATTATATAATTTTCAATTCATGTCATTAATTTTTATTTTCGATTTTTGCTAAATCAATTTATTATTTGTTTGTATTTTATTTTTGTAGTGAATTTTTTTAGTAATACACCAATTTTAAAATATATATATTCCTTGATAATATATCAAATAAAATTGTTTTATTTTACTGAATAATCAAATTCAATGAACAAAATATTATAAGAATTTTCTAATAATTCCAAACCATACATGTTTTTCAATTTACTATTTTAAGAAATATTTTTTTAAAAAAATTGACAAATCAAACACATTTTTGCAATCTTAAAATAGACCTCAAAACAAAAAAATTGGAATGCAAACTAACCCAGACATAATCTTGTTAAGAGAAATTAATATCTATTTTTTTTAAAAACCAACCACAATGATAAATCGTACAAATAGCGGATAATATAATTGGCATACATTTAGACTACGTACTAACTCTGCAATATAAAAGCAAACGATGTAAGTTCATGGATTGTTTGATTCCATTTTTAGAAGTAGTGTTGAGAGCCACAATCCGTGTCTTTTAACAATGTAGAAATATCATAGGCTTAATAGCAGAAAACCTTCTACAAACTTGATCATGTGCAATATACCCCATACCTATTATAAATCGCAGAAAAGGTTCATGTTAGAAATACCACATTGTTGTCAAGATCCATCAATTGTCCTGCTAAATCCCATTAAATATCGAAAAATGGATTAAAAGGGCGATATACATAGGGCTTAATAGCATTTCATTATCTACAACCTACTTCGTCTTTAGCTGCAACCATTTTATTTTTAGATTGCAGTGGAATCTAGTTTGTGTAGGTGTGGAATGGAGATTCAGCAGAAGACTTCGTGAATGGTAGCAAATTCGAGAAGAAGTCTCTTCACGTGCATGTTTGGTATTGTAAACCCATACACAATTTCAATTTTTTTACTGAGTATACAGAAGCTCTTATTTTTTTACATCAAAATGGAGGTTGTGGGTACTTCTCATAATTTGACTCACCTATATGCAGTAAATTTGTGGAGATCATTATTGGGCTGTTGAGATCCAAAAATGCACTCAAGCAACATTTGTTCGAGCTTCTCAACAACGCGAAGAATCTGAATAGTTGTCAAACCAAATTTCCCTTTCTCCCCTAAAGTGGACCCTAAATGTCCAGAATGTTTGGTCCTCGACTTGGCACGAACTCAAAGTTTCCAGATTTTGTTGGGTGTGGGGGTGGAGATGGGGGCTAATATTTGGAGGGGATGAAGGTGGGTGGGGTTTGTAGGTAGGTGGTGGTGGGGGCTGATTGTTTTTATTTATTTATTTATTTATTGTCTTTAGTTTAATTGTTAATATTTGAGAAAATGTAGTTATACCATTTTACCCTTTTCAATTGGATAAAAACTGACCAACCTTTTATTTTCTTGGTCAACTATCAGTGAAATAGATTATTTGGACTCCAGATGTTAATTTTTCAAAGGTTTGGGGATAATTGATGGTACAAATTGAAGGTTGATGTAAAGTCTGCAAAAAATTCAAAGGTTTGGGATAGCTACTGCAATTTTCAATAGGAGTAGTAATGCTTAGGAGTTTGAGCTCTTACTTTTCGTAGTAGCTAGTTTAGGCTATTGACGAAGGGAAGGAACCCGACACTGCTACTTTTGCTTGATTATCTAAGTGAAGTAGTCTTCCCACTTAGCTTTCATTTTACACTGAACCGCTGTTGCTGACTATTAGGATGTGATTGTCATTGAAGATAGAATTAAAGGCAAACTTCAAAGAAGTGTTCTCTTCATAAGCTTGATTATGCTTGGGAGATGTTTGATGATATTCATCAAGAAATATTGATGGAATCTTGTTATGAACAACTATATCGAATGAAGCATATATCATTTTCAACCTAACTAGACCACCAGCTTGCAATGAAATATGATTTTCAATTAGTGGTAAGTCAGCATGATTTTAATTTTATGAGTTCTCATTGATAATGGGGTTGAGAGCTAACGAGGAGTCTTCATTGGAGCCACATATCGTGACTAATCAAAGATTGGTGAAGAAATTACTTTTAAAAGTATAAGAGAAACAAACGGTGTACAATTTGAAGGAAGTTATTAAAAATCGTAAGGTATTCATGAAAGATAAGTACAAAATTGAACTTCTCAATGTCATTAGTTGATGACTCTAGACTTTTAATAGTTTTTTTTTTTTTTTTTTTCATACGAAAATTAAAGCCATAAGAAAATGGGGAAGGCCCCAACTTCATAATATTCTTCTTTGCCCCGAGCCCTAATTTCATCTGCAAAACCCCCATTTTTACTATAATCACAACACAATAAGCTCAAATATGGATCAATCATGGCGCCCCAGAGTACCATCGGGTAATCTCTGCCCAGTCTGCTCGAATGCACACTTCCCATTTTGTCCTCCACCTTTCCCAGATTTCACCAGACCACCCCCTAAATTTCCGCCTCCACCACCGCAATTCTCAGATCAATTCTACCCACGACCCCCGCCACTACAGCCACCGTATGATCCATTTGTTGATCGCCGTGGCTCCACAATGAATGCTTATCCACCGCCGATATGGAATGGTAATTCTGATGGTGACACGTATGGGAATACTCGTCTTGTGTATGATTTTAATAATGGTCAGGCTGGTGTCAAGAGAATGAGATTCGAGGATTCGGGCCCTCCCCCCGGCCCGTATATGCGTGAACATCAGGTCAATTCATTGCGGGTTTTTGCTGAGGATGAGAGGAGATTGAAGTTGATACATGATCATGGAGCAGCGAGTCAGAATTTAGGTACTAATTACGATGGTGGGTATAAGATTTCCAGTAATAATTTTGAGAAGAGTGGTTTTCACGATCTGGGTGTTGGGCGTTTTGAGAGGGATGGGGGAGTTTATTGTCAAGAAAATGATTCGAGTATGAAGCGAAAACGTGGAGAAGAGCGTTTTGAGTATCAGTATAGTGAAAATAATAAGAATCCACATAACCGAACAGGGAGTGATTTGATTCTGAGTCGCGCATATGGAACTAATGGTCATGAAGCTGATGGTTACATTGATGCGTTATGTAAAGAGCAGAGGCAGGGAGGCCGTCAGTTCAACAATCAGTTTCCACTGCCCTATAACTTGCAACAACATTTAATGGAGCCAAAACCTACCAATTATAGATTATCAAATTTGAGTGGGATGAATATGGGTCCGATGCAGGATTCTTTGGTGTTTAGTGGCCAGCCTCCACTTCCCAATTCACCACCGCCACCCCTTCCCATGGAGCAGCCGGTGTGCCATTTGTCAAAGCATGTCGTTTCATCGCCTCCAGCAGGAATGAGCTCTTTGTTTCCAATTCCAGCTGAATCTGCAGCCTCTTTGCTGTCATCAAACACTGCAGTTTCTGAAGCAATCTCCTCAGCTCCAGTGTATTATCCAAGTAAAGCCAGTCTGAATTCAAGTGGTTATCCAAATGAGGTATGCTAGAGAGTACTTTATTCTTTCTGCCATCCACTCTGGTCATTGCATTAAAATGTTGCAATTTTAACCACAATATATGGTCATGACTTAAATCGACTTGAAAGTGGAAGTATTTGTGTATGTAAGTAGATATGTATTATTTGTGTGAAGCAGTTGATATGACGTAAAGATCTGATTTTGTTGGTCATTTTTTGAAGAGGCTTGCATCGAATGTGGTAGCAAATAAGGATTCATTCAACCAACTCAAGTTTATTGAAATAATGCAGAGTTTTTCTTATTGTTCGGCATAATGTTTATGTAATTAAACTCAAGTGCTTTTTGCTTACGTGCTGATTGAGTAATATAGGGAAGGAGCTTAATGACATTCCATGCAGACTGAATTACTTGAAAGAATAAGTTGGAGTCATGTGACTATTGAGTGCCTATTTGCTTTTGGTTGGAACTCTAAAGAAAATTTCTCAGACTTCTGCATTAAATGTTCCTATATTGTTATAATTTGATTATCCTTTTCTATTCTGGCATTACTTTGCAGTACACTATATAGATTCTGATATTTGTGCTTTACAGGAAGTTTGTGCAATGCGGACAGCTCCATCCAAGACAAAATTGGTAGAAAGTGAACAGTTTCCTCCTCAGCGACTCTCTTCTGACAAACCGAAAGTTATTGATGCCTCATACATTTTGAAGTATCCACATCGTGCTACCCGCCCTGATCATATTGTTATAATTCTCCGAGGACTTCCAGGTTTTTTCCTTCTTTAATCCCCCTTTTTTTTCTGTAAATTTTCATCATGCTACACCCCGAGCCACCTATAAAATCATATCATTGTTGCTGGGAATGAGTTTGAGCTTGTTTAAAGCTGAATAATTATTTATTATTTGGAATAAAATGCCATTAACTTTGAACTTTGTATTCTAGAAACTTGGTACCTCTTGTACATTTATTAACAGCGTACACGACTTGAAATGAATAGACTTCAAACATGCTCCACAGGAACTATAACAGTAGTCTTGCTGTTTGAAAAGAATTTGAAAATCGTCACAAAATTAGTTGCACTTGTGACTAGTTTGGCATGCTACAGAGATTTTAATGTGTGATTAGATGGAACTATGGAAAGGTTGGTGTAGGTACATATACCAGTATATGCTTATTGATTTAGCATAATTTCTATCAGTTAATTTTTAGTACACTTGTAGACAGGTTAATCTAACGTGGGGGTAAGAACATTGTGAGAAATCTAGTTAAATAGCTTGGGTTTTGGATTTAATTTATTTAGAATTCTGAGACTTATCAACTTGCTCATGCAAAAAAAGGATTGGCATATTTTCTTTACGAGTAACTTACAGGATATTAAAATATCATTTATAAAGCTCTTAATTGTGTCTCTTGAGACTTGAATGGCTATTCAGATCTGCACCCTTCCAATATTTCATCTTTTCAAACTTCTCTTTATATTTATAAAGTCCATATCTTGCAAGTTTGTAGGGTAAGGGTTGGATTTCAATTGCAGTTACAAGACCTGAATTTCATGAAATAAATGCAAGAGTCTGTCTCTTATATATACCATTTTCGAGCAGTTACAGTATTTTGTTATACTTTCAGGCAGTGGAAAGAGTTACTTGGCAAAATTGTTACGCGATCTTGAGGTTGAAAATGGTGGCAGTGCTCCAAGGATTCATTCCATGGATGATTATTTCATGACTGAAGTTGAAAAGGTACTTACATGTCTTCTTATTAGTCATCCTCTAAATGAATATTTTGATCTTTCATCTAGAAAAGAAGTTCTCAGTGGAAAGTGGGTGGTTTTCTCTCAGCCAATTGTAGAAGATATGCATGAACAGGATTTAACCACTATTTTCTCATTAATAGGTTGAGGAGAGAGAGGGTTCAAAACCTTCTGGTTCTGTTCGTGGGAAAAAAGCAGCCACGAAGAAGGTCATGGAGTACTGTTATGAACCGGAAATGGAGGAGGTGACAAAAGATATCTCATACTTCTGCTATATTTATTAACTAAATATATATCTGCAGTGCATATTTAGCTACCTTAGCTTTTAGTCCGGAAGATTTATTTTTACCTTTTTTTGTAAAAACTAATTGATGCTGCCTAAGTTGAGCATAGAAGGGTTCTTTTAATATTGGAATAATGCTATGTAGCATCACTGATATATAGCACTGGTCTACATGGAAACACGTGGCATTAAACTATAGGTGCAATTAAGGGCCTGTCTGGTGGGGATTGTTTTCACAAAAAAATCAATTTTCAGTCCGTTATTTTCTAAGAATGGAACCTAGCCGTGAGAGAACAAGTCAAAAACTGCGGCTACATTTTGAAACTAACAGTAGGAATTATGCTTTCCAGCAGAAACAGACACAGTCTAAATGTAGGGATATGGGACCTATTATTTAATGCCATGTAGACTTCTACATAGCATTACTCATAATATTGTAAACTTAATTCTGATGAACCATATAATTTTGCTAACTTTATGGATTTGAAATGAGAGAAACTAATAGCCCAAATCTATCAGGAAATTTTAAAAAGACTTAATTGGGTATTGATGCATGAGGCTCTATGTGCTTTGAGGCGTAGACCTCTAGACAAAACAGTAAAATAAAAATTAAAAATTAAAAATTAAAAAAAGCAAAAAGGTATGTGCATGATAAACATATACCATTTAAAAAATTTAGCCCCTGTTTTGCACCATTCTCTAAAACACATTTTTCCTCAAATTCGTTTTTGAGCACACATTTCATCCAATTCTTATCAAAATCTACTAAAAATTTATTTTTTAACTAAACTTAACAGGCTTAATAATAAAACTAATTAACAAAATTAAAGTCTAACTCGATAACATACTTAAAGTTGATTAATAAAATGAAAAATAATAATTTTCAAATTAGTAATCACATAACAAAATTGTAATCTTACCTATCAAAAAAAAAAAAATTGTAATCCATTATTAGAAGTAGAGACAACTCAGGAATTTTTATTTTATACTACTAATGTAGCCAATGTTTGAGCTTCATTTTTCCCAAAACTCATTTTCAACCAAAAGTTTTCCCTAAAATAATTTTACACATAAACCCAAATTTTTTTCTATTTTCTAATCATGCATTCTCCAAAAAATCATTATTTCCAAAACCTATTTTCCTCATGAAAGGGGGCTCAAACAGGGAGATATTTATTAAGGAAATCAATAACAAATCATCCTTGTCTAAGTTTCTTCTCATTCTTTGTCATAATCTCCTGCCCCTTTTCCTTCCTGATAGGTAGGAAAAAGAAAATAAAAGAAGCTGTAAAGCATTGTAGGTTGTAAGTAAATAGACCGAAAGGCCAAAGGCTAAGGCCAGTAATTAAATGTTTGGAATATGCAAGACATGTGAGCAAACACTTTAGTCGACTTGATGCTCAGGCTTCGGGAAGAAGCCTAATAAAAGTCACATAAGCTGCAGTTTTCGAGGCATTCTATGAAAACCTCACATGAGGCTGAATTTGAGATTGAGCCTCAAATAGTTTTCTCAAGCAATGTACCAGGAAACCTATTATGAAAATGATTCATCTGTCATGCCTTTCCTAACCAGTGGTGGCATTTCCATCATGGGATTAGTTAGGACAATGAACAATGTTCTAGGATGACTTGTTTTACAATGCTCTAGTCGTACTTGAACTATGAAGGCTCTTTTCTCCCCAGCATCAATCTTAGTGAGCCATACATTTGAATGTTTTAGATAGAAATTGTTTATTTAATGAAGTTATCGTGCTTGAATATTCATCTCTTTATTTTTCTTTTATCTTGGTCTAGTTCTAGTCTAATTTAATCATTTTCTACTGTTCACGTTATTTCTATCTATTAGGCATATCGATCGAGCATGTTGAAGGCATTTAAGAAGACCCTTGATGAAGGGGTTTTCTCCTTTGTAATTGGTATGATTTTCTTGTGGAGAAAATGCTATTTACTTTCCAAACTATAAGGCTTATTTCTTGTTTAAATGTTTACTTCTTTCTCCTTTCATCCATACTTTTGAAGGCATTGATGGGATGATGAGCACTATTGACTTATTCTTTTTCTTCTTCTTCTTCTTCTTTTTTTTTTTTTTTTTTGTGAAATGCAATGACGTGCACTTTGATTAAAGGTTTTGTTATTATTCACTGATATTCCTGATTCTGTTTAGTGTCATGGGTCAGTGTCCGTTTGTTTGTTTGTCTGTCTTCTCATAGTGTTGGACTGTTAGTTGTGGAGCTAAAGATTCCACCTTTGAAATTTAACTGTATGTTTATGATAGATGACCGAAAGAACAAATTATATAATTATGTTAGAAGCTAGATTGCCTCCTAAAAAAGTTCAAACGCGGTCTTATTATAGATTAAAGTAATGATGCAGTGCTTCTGCACTGCCTTCAGTTTGACTAACTACAGATGCAGTTTTGTTCGGAAATTGACCCTTTTCTTGCTGGTATTTGTGCCTCGTCTTAGTGGATGACCGCAATCTGCGGGTAGCTGATTTTGCTCAGTTTTGGGCAATTGCAAAGGTATACCCTCTATTCTCTCTTATACGGCCTCTGCATGTGTTCTTGTTCTCTGGGGATACTGTGGAAGTCCATGACTTTTGGTCTTGTTATGTAGGTGTTTATTATGTACTGCATGCAGCGTAGGCTGTTAATGCTTGTTTGCTGTCTCTCTCCAAGTTATCCTTGTAAAGCTGAATCTGAAATAGACAATTGAATATGTACACAATTAAAGAACTATGTCTATCAATTCCATTTGATGTCTTCTGTTTTAGGTCGTTCATACTTCATATATTTCTAAAACCTGATGTTCTGTATTTGTATATAAAATAGCTTCTTTTAAATTACCCCAAACGTACAGAGCATTAGGACGTTGAACAGATTAAGCCATTCAATTTCTATGATATTTCTTGATACTCTCTCTTTGATTTTGTTATCCTTTATTCTGTTTTCTTGGTGTGGCTTTCTATTTAAATTTAAACGTTGAGGGACCTTTTTTTATTTTTGTGTAAAACTGTTCACTTTGCTTATTGCTGTTTTAGTGAAAAGAGGAACGGTAGTATCATTTTGAGGTTGCTTCTCAATGACTAGTTAATCTATATTGGTTATGACTTGTGATGTATCTCTTTCCATTGTTGTACATTAATTTTTGTGAACGCATTCAAATATACTCTAATGGAAAACTTCTGTACTTTTACATTTTGTGTTTTCATGGTACTACGATAAATTTTCTCTCACTGCTTTCCATCCACTTTACACTGCAGTAGGTAACCTTTTGCATCAGACGGTGCAGAAAGGTTATTTGAGGAAATTGTATTGAAACACATTGACCCAAATGAAATATATTAAGCCCCTGTTTGGTAAATATTAAAATTTTCATTATCATTCTTATACTCATTTTCAACCCCACAATCTTTAATAAAATAATATTTTCCATCGCAGCAATAATTTTTCCTTATTTTTCAACCACACATTCTCCATCAATCTACTATTCCAGAATACATTATTCCAAAATAATGTGGCTCAACCACACCATAAGAAAAGGAATGGGGGTATTTATAGAAAAAGTAAAAGACATTCTAACACTGCTCTGTATGTGGAAGTTACTGGCCATATGGATCTCCTTTCATGCGTAAAATAAGATTCATTTTCCTTGATTGGTGTGGCTTGCCTTTGATTATTTACTTTCTGTTTTTGTGAAGTTGTGGCGGTCATGAAGTTGCTATAGCTTTGAATATTCCACGGCATCGGGGTTGATTAAATTTATGTTTATAGTGTAAGCTTGATTTTATGCAGTTGAGAGTATTCATTTGACTTTATGATATTCAAAGATTTTAGGAAAAAGGTTTGGACAATTAGTGTCACCTCGAGTGATGATAAATAATTTTTTTTCTCCTTGTATATATTATGTTGTCATCACATGTCAAGGCTTTTGATTGATATCTATTGAGTTTTGATCCTCATATGACTATTGTCTTTTGATCTAACTTGGATGATATGTTCCCTTGAAACATGCATAACACTTGGCTTTCTGATTCTTGCAAACTGATAGTTCTGAGTGATATTATGGATTCATTTATTTTTTATAATGCTCATATCAAGCTGTAATGTGACCATTAGGATCGTCTGATGTTGATGTATGTAACTTTATTTTCGTGTAAGTCATGTTGTTTACTGTTGTCGCAAATTGGTGCGTAATGGTAACTCCCATTCTGTCATTTGATCTGCAAACTATTGCTTCAGATGAGATTTTAGATAGATTGGCTGGATTGGGAAAACTTTCCTTTGTTTGGTCATCCCTCTTTCCCACAAATAAGTGAGATTTGTGCTTCTATGATTTGCATATATATTATGGTTTTATTATTCATTTAGACGGGTTTTGATACATAAATGGAAACATATGCAACATTAGAACATGTATAAAATTAGGACATGCAAAAACCTTCTCAAAGGAGCATGTCCGAAGACACATTCCTTGCAACTTTTGCTGCATCTGCATTACCTCTCTTCCTCTTGTTTATATCGTGTTTTTGCCATCCTCTTGAAAGCTCAGAGCTCATTCACGTGGGTTAGTCAATGATTGCCTGCTTAACCCATTGTTTATTCATTTAACTGCAGAGATCTGGGTACGAGGTTTACATACTAGAAGCCACATACAAGGATCCAGTGGTGAGTTTCTCATTACGACTTTATTTCTTTGTTATGAAATTCATTGAAGGTGCAATAAGGACTATGGGGGGAGAGAGAGAGGGAGAGAGAGAGGGAGAGGGAGAGAGAGAGAGAGAGGGAGAGGGAGAGGGAGAGGGAGAGGGAGAGAGAGAGAGAGAGAGAGAGAGAGAGAGAGAGAGAGAGAGAGAGAGAGAGAGAGAGAGAGAGAGAGAGAGAGAGAGAGAGAGAGAGAGAGAGTATGCTTTCTTATGGACTATTCTTGTTCTTTTTGGATTTCAGGGCTGTGCTGCAAGGAATGTGCATGGTTTCTCCCATGGTGACATACAAAAGATGGCTAATCAATGGGAAGAAGCTCCATCTCTGTATATGAAGCTAGACATCAAGGTATTCATATTTTATTTTCCCTTTTCTGTTCTCATAGCTGTTATCTTGTCGAGATTTTTGAGACAGATGGCTAATCTAATTTCAATACTTGAATTCTAACATTAAATGTTCAATGACATGGCAGTCGTTACTCCATGGAGATGATTTGGAGCAAAATGGCATCCAAGAGGTAATTATTATGTTAATGGTTGTTAGATTCCTTGTCTCCAGACCCGAATGAGATATTTTAGTAATAATGGAGGACAGGAAGTTCCCCACATGGGAAGAGATTAAACTCAGAGTAACAAGAAGCACGATTACTAGGCTCAACCAGTGTTTTCTTAAGTGCCATAATTTAGAAGCTTATATGAGAAATGTTCAATAAAAAGATTATGTCTTTGCTTGTCAATTATATCGACTCTCGCATGGCATCCTGGTTGATGTCTTTCTCGTGGTATGTCAATCATGCTGCAACTAAAAAAATTATTATATTCTAGATTAAATGCTTAAGAGAAAGTTATTCTGTTCATTGCGTTTTGAGGTATAATTTGTGAAGGCCATGTTGTATGATTATTTCCTAGTCTATTGGAGAAAGTGTAATACTTGAGGTACTTGGAATATGAAACTCTGACTGCTTTATTTGTTGGTACTGATTCATGCTTTTCATAACTGATCTGCCAGGTTGACATGGATACAGAAGATGTTGATCATAATTGTGATCTCTCTGGTTCACAAGAAAGAAATGTTGAAAATTTCGCAGGTCCTTCTAGAGAAAATCTTGATTGTATGTTTTCAACCTGTTTATCTTCCTTTTTTTTAAATAAAATGTTTTTTCTTTATTCATTCGTATGAAATGTTCAACGTTCTAGTGTAGAAAAATATTTTAAGAAGCAAGTGATGTTTCTTTTCGTTGCACTTGCCAAAAACATGCTCACTTCTTTATCTTTTTGTGCTTCTTCGATGACCTTGTCTAAACAAGTTATGATGTATATTTTGTTACCTTCTTTCACTTAATATTGAACATTAGGTCTTGGTGTGAACCACTTGCCTGTACGCCCATCGAAATCTCTCAGAGATAGTAATATCGTAAAATGGTGGTTTTTACTGTTCAAACAATTTGTTAAATTCAAATCCATCCATAGGGCAATGCTTTGTTTAGATTGCTTAATTTATCTTTAATATGGTTCCTGCGAAATGTGAAATTTTAGGTTCATCGAAAGATGATCAGAAATGGGACACTGAGGAAGATCATCCTATGGAGGAAGTCATAGAATTGCGAAAGAGTAAGTGGTCAAATGAGTTGGACGAGGATGATAAAAGGACAGGAGTGACCCGAGGAAATTTAAATGCTCTTTCTGGGTTGATTCAATCTTACAGCAAGGAAGGAAAATCTGTGCGGTGGGCCGATAAGGTATGACTAATCCACAAAATTACCCAGTTACTTCCTGTCATTGCGTACTTGATAATTCTCAAGATGATGAAGGCTATAGTCCTCTAATCATACTAGGCTAGGTTTTGTGGGCTGGTTTCACAATCTGTCAACGTGTGATCATTGATACATAATAAATGAAAACTTTAGCCATGAGCATTATGCTTTAGATTCATTTTGCAGGTTGGCAGCAGTGGATTTTCGATAGGTGCAGTTAAAATGTCAAACATGTTATCTCTAGTAATTGGTCCTGGTGCTGGATACAACTTGGTGAGTTGCTGGGTATTATTATATTGTTATTTATTTGTTTTCTCAACTTGATTTTAATACTAAAGATACTCTTAAGATATTGTAAATGTAAATTTCTTTGCTGAATAACCTTAAATACATTGGTTGGGAGGGGTCCATTTGTTGCCATACAGGCATATATTAGTCTTGAAAAACTAAGAATACTTCTCTCTGATGACTGCCAACTTATTCATGCATCGTTTTATGTATAGCTTATATGTTTTCACCGATTGCAGAAGTCAAATCCGTTGCCTGAAGAAGAAAAGCTGAGTTCCCAAAGAAGTGGCGAATCAAAGAGGCAAAACATATTCCAGGAACAATTACGTGCTGAGCGTGAGTCTTTCAAAGCTGTTTTCGACAAGAGGAGACAACGAATTGGCATACTAGACTTGGACGAAGAATAACACTTGAGAAGACGCTAGTGAAACTTCAGAATCTTCTCGTGATGTTAGTTATTTGTCCCTTTCCTTTGGAGTTTTGTCTATCTGCCTAAGTGTGTGTTGTATAATGTTATATTAGTCTAAATATGAGCAAATTTGCAATCTAATGCGGGTAGAGACTGAGTCATTCTTTGTAACACCAAGGCTACTGGCATTATAAGTCAATACATCTATATAAAATGAGTTTTGGAAGATACTGCTATATTGACTTAATTTGACAACTTATAGCATGTTTGGGAAGTATTTAAAAAGTTTAAATTATAAATTATAAATAGATAGAAATGAAAGGTGGATTAGTGAGTAGTATTTATGAATTTCTCGAAATGTGTGAATAAAAAGTGACTTGAGCGTTTATAAACAATTAATAAACATGAGCCAAACATAGGCTTAGTGACATAGTAGGGGCTTAATCATGTTTTATGCACTCGGGTACTGAGAGAATTGCAATGATTCCATTTATTATTGAATTTTCGACCTCAGGCAAGGTCGATTCACTACTAGGGGAAGCTGATAAGGATTAAGATGAAACAGAACCAATGACCAAACATATTTTAGAATATCAAACATTGCTAGGCTGACTGTATATATGTACGTCGAATCCGTGATGCAGGATATTGTCGAATCCTTGATGCAGGATATTGAGAAATATGTTAAGCGTTGCAATTCAAATAGTGACATAATAATTTTATAGAAGAATGGACAGAAAACATTATGAATATCTTACTTGACTAGGTTGGGCATGCTTTGATGCTCCTACTCCCAACAAGTTGCTGTTCTGGATCGTGGAACTATCGCTCGAGAAGTATGTAAGCTGGTCGAAACATCATTAATATTTTACACAATAAGATCACAATGATTACTCGATATGTTCGTGACTATGATTACTTTCTCTGTATGCATGTGATATACTGGATTTATATTTTTTCGACTTTGAAGCAGACTGATGATTGGCCTTTTTGAATTTTGAGAAGATATTGATTATGAGTTGTATTCATCTTTTAATCGTAGTGAGCTGCTTAATTCATTGTCCACTGCATTTTACAACTCTACTGGAAATGAACAAGGAATCCACCCACCTAGTCTGGTTATACCGTTACTCTTTTTTCTTCTCGAGTCATTAACCGTTAAAACTCAAGGAAGATAGTGAGTTTGTATGAAAACTCTTCTTAGAGATTCTTAAGCTTGAATTCTACGATATTGTATTGTATAATTATAATGTAATGCAATGTCTTGTCGTATTTGGTTTTACAATGTATTAAAAAATAATCAAGTTTGTAACGTATTGATGTTGATCCAAGTTTTTAAAATAATTGGAAGTAGATAATTAATATTTTATTTTCTTTCATAATTTTATATAATAATAATGTTACGAATTTGCTTCACGTATAGGAGAATTCACATAAATCCAACAGATATTCACAACGGTGTGGCGTGGGTGGATTTTTTTTTGAGAAGTGCTACAACTACATAATGTTTCACATAATGGTGTCCATAATTACACGTAACATTGAATTCAACTTTTAATTCAAATTTCACACTTTCACATTAACAACAGGATTTTGTCCACGTCACATTATGGACATCATTATGTACTCAAATTATGTACACATAGAATTTTCCTTTTTTTTTTCTTCAATATTTTACTCGCATAATCCACATGTGAGTGATCTGGCAAATCCATTTCCGTACTAATTGATTTACTAATAATGTTATTGTCCGTCCTCCATTGCTAGATCCAATATGGGCACTATATAATATAAAATTAGCCCATCATCCAATACAAATTGACTCGGGTATGTTTGGCTATGCTTAAAAAACTAACATTACTTATAAGTAACTCTTTATTTTTCAAATGTATCCGTTGAACTTATTTTTAGATGTTACAACTTGTTGCACTTGATATTTCGGTCGCAGTTATGTTCCCCAGACAATTTTTTTGGAGTACGTAAGGACAAGTGGGCGTTAAATTTTCTTCAACTAGACACTTTAATAATGGGGCGCTTAAGTTAAGGGCAGTAAAAGATATCCATAAAAGTGATTATCTGATTAAAAAAAAGAACGATCTCCTTCTTGTCCTTGAGACTAGGGGTGGGCAAAAACCCGCCCAACCCGATCAACCCGCCCAACCCAACCCAACCCGACCGGGTTGGGTTGGTTTTTTCCATTTTTTTCTTGGGTTGGGTTGGGTGGCAATGTTAAGTTAGTTGTGTTGGGTTGGGTTGTGGGTTAACACATCCAACCCGACAAAAACCACCCAACCCGATCCACTAATTAAAAAACTAAAAAACTTTGCCAAACTAAAATAGAATAAAGATGAGAGATCCGGTAAAAAAAAAAGTGAGAGACAACAAAAATACTAACATATCTTCCATCATCTCTCTCACGCGGCGGGCGTCGTCTCACCAAATCATCAACATTGTGATTTTGGATGAGATCTATCTTCCAATACATCTCTGTTTAACGCAATATATTCATGTTGCTTTAAATTTAGTACTTTGGTGGCTTTAATGTTTGTTCATAGGTCGTCCCAACTCCCAACCCAACCCGACCAACCCAACCCAACCCGACCGACATTTGGTTGGGTTGGGTTGGGTTGGGTTTCAATCTTTACATGGGTTGGGTTGGGTTGAATTTATGTCAAACCGACCATGTTGGGTTGGGTATGGGTTGGGGGAAAAACCGACCCAACCCAACCCACGCCCACCCCTACTTGAGACAGTTTGGATGACCTTGATGTGACAAAAAATGAATAGGGAGCCAAGTGAGACAAGTAGTAACATTGGGGGACTGGGCGGGAGAATTGTCCTTTTTCTTGGACTTAACTTAAATAAAATATCCACCAATAGAATAAGCCATGTTTGGTTTAGTAAAAATCATGATTTTAGTATGTTTTGATAAAAGTTGATAAAATGTATGATAGAAAAGTTGTTAAAAGTTGTGGATCCCGTTAAATGTACGGTTGAAAATGATTTTGAAAAAAAAAAATTAGAAAAATGAGGCCAAAAGGGACCAAGTATTTGTCTTGAAACATTTTTTTTTTCTTATAAATAAATTTTAATTAAAAAATTAGCTTTTCAAGTTTATACACGACGGGTCCAGTACGTGAATATTATATAATATGGGTTGGGTCCAGTACGTGAATATTATATAATATGGGTAACAAGTAGGGGTAGGCATGAGTTGTGTTTGGTCGGTTTTTGCTTCAATTCAAACTCAACCCATATAAAGGTTGAAATCTAACCCAACACAATCAAGTAGGGGTGGGCAAAACCCAAACCAACCCGAGAAAACCGACCAACCCGACCCAAACCGACCGGGTTGGGTCGGTTTTTTGGAATTTTTGGGCGGGTTACGGGTTGTGGGTTGGGTGGTCGGGTCGGGTTGGGTCGGGTTGCGGGTTAGCAACCCAAACCCGACCCGACCCAACCCAACCCAACCCAACCCCACCAAAAAAAAAAAAAAAAATTAAAAAAAATTCTTAAGATACCAAAATCGACACGGCTATATAATTATATGCACACAAAAACTCGAATAGAAAAAAATGTTAGCGATTTAAAAAATATTAACACAAAAGAACACATATAATCACAAACGCAAAAAATTGACAAAAAATAGTGAACGGTCCAAACTCAAGAAAGTTGATACAGACAGCTAACAAAAATATGCCCTCTACACGAAAGTTAATTACTTGAATTCCATGACAAAACAAAATATATTAAGAAAATACCAAAATTCACATGAACCGTGTAATTACTCCAGCGAAAACAATTCGAATAGAGAAAATAATTCAGAAATAAAATTTCACGAACCTTAAAAATGAATTCTGTAATCTAATATTGGCACACTGAATTGAAAAAGGAGGAGTGTGAATCGATAAATTTTAATTTTTGATTTTCAAGTCATCACTCGAATCAATTTTCATTCAACAACTATATTTTCAAAGATAATTGCTGTCAAATTGTGGGTGCAATATTGAGCAAACCCGTCTCGTGAATAAATAGTCAAACTCGTCTTTGTCAATAAATTTTTTTTGAAAATGAGATAGTATTTTTTTTGTAAAAGTTACAAATGAACATATCATTGGATTGTACTATTTTATTTTTCAAGTTTATTATTATTGGATGGCTAACGGTTATATTAATGTTATTTTACATCAAAAAATTGGATGATTTTAATTTTTGTGTAATAAATTTTTCTCAAACCGACCAACCCAACCCAACCCGACCGACACATAATTGGGTTGGGTTGGGTTGGGTTTCAACATTTACATGGGTTGGGTTGGGTTGAATTTCTAACAAACCGACAATGTTGGGTTGGGTTTGGGTTGGGGCAAAAACCGACCCAACCCAACCCACGCCCACCCCTACAATCAAGTATCAGTCGGGTTGAGTTGGGTAGATCGATTTGGGACGACTTGAGAACAAAAATTAAAGTCATCCAATTTTCTATTATACTAAATTGGGACAGACAAAATTAAATAGTAAGTAAATAAATAAAATTATCTAATTATTTTATTCAATCCTCACTAGTCGAGTTTACAAAGAACATAGTGCATTTAACATTATGTGGAAAATTTATACTACATTTATTGTGAAAATGACAGTAATCTCCTCCTCTAAAATGTACCAAGGTAATTACAGTTACACTATCCACTCATACTTTTTATGTTCTTTTTACTTTTTAGGCATTATATTTTATATTTAAAAAAAAAATAGGTGAGTCGGGTTGTGTGTGTTTACTCGGTTCTCATGAATTAACCTATAACCTGGCCCGACCCAACATGCCTACATAGCCAACCTGCCCAACCAATGTAAAAAAACCAACTAAAAAAAATCGACCCAAACCGATTGGATTTGTTTGGTTTGGACGGTTTTGACGAGTTCAGTCGGATTTTGCCCACCCCTAGTAACAAGTTGTGAGTCTTACTAAGTTTATAGATAAAAAGTATATTTGATTAGCTTAAAAGAAAAAAAAATTAAGATTTGCCAAACATGCACTATAAAATATTCAACTTCGGGCCGGCTGATTTCTTTAAATTTTGATCATTCAATCTCCATTCATTATTATACAAACTCTCTCTCTCTCTCTCTCTCTCTCTCTCTCTCTCACGCAGACTCTTCCATGGCTGCAAAACATTGCATTGCAAGTTTTGTGGACATGGAATCTATGAAATGCATTATTCATACACCAACTGTATATGCAAAACAATCACTTCAATTTGCCACTCAAGTAAGTACTTATTTTACATTTTCTAATTATAAGTTGGAAGTAAGTACATAAAATTCTATGGATTAAGGGCTAGCTAACATCTTAGAGCTCATAATTGATTATTTTGTGCAGAGATATAATAATCAGTTTTGTTCACTCTCCATGAACGGCTGCCAAGGTGATCCAACGGCTCCAATTGGAACCATCGAAACTCGAACTTTTCCAGCCGTCCCCAACCTGGCATTGGCTATGGGCAGCCTCAATTCCGCGATTTTTGACATGAAATCCAACCCTCCACCATTTGATTCTGGAATTATTCGTCTCGAGGTAATAAAAAATATTCCTTGAAGCTTAGACTGAACTAAATTAAATAAGATGATGGTTCAATACATTTTCTTGAGCGTGACATGTAATGTGTTGAGAGATTAATTAGTATGGCTATATGCCACGTGGTTGGTTGATAGATGATAAATCATTGAAGTCCAATCTCCTTCCTTATCCTACTCTTATCCCAATTCCCATATAAAAAAAAGAAAAAAAAAAGAGTTGATAATTTATTGCAAAGATATATAATTATTGATTCTTATTAATAGAATAAGAAAGTCTAAACTTGTGGTGAATAAAATTGTCGAAATATTTTCAAATGGTGAGATTTTATAATTTCATTATTTTTAAATATGTTTATAATTTCACTTTGATAAAATGTATTTACATCTCTTAAAAATCGAACGCACTTTGTGAACTTGTAGAATGAGTGTTTTTAATATGTTTAGAAGTGATTATAAACCGTGAATTTTATTGAACATAGGGATAATAAGTTATTATCCCTATGAAATGTATAAATAAAAAGTAGTTTAACTAGTTTAAATTATAATTTAAATGGACATTAGTGGATCATGCATGATACGAAAATTTAACCGAGAAAAAGAAGAAGCGAGAGCATCAAGATAAGTTGTTTAATTGAAGAAGAATAGGCTCTAGATCTGAATACTGAATACCCACACTTGAGATAGCTTACGAGCAAGTCGATCAGAGCAAGGATCACGATCCATTTGCATTTTCTTCCATGCCCGAGAAGGTGCATCAAAGAAAAGTAGCTTGCTTCTCCCCAAATTGATGGCGATCTGTATCGTCGGTGGCCTATAATCAAATGTGCATGTTGATCTCTTTGGTCTCGCTCCCTTCCCGACTATTACTCCTCACTAAAAAGAGCGATTAAGAATCTAGAGAACTTTTTTGAACTTTTGTCTTCCCGTGCGCTAACTGCTCTTAGATAAAAGCCAACCTTGATTTGCCAAAGTCCAAGTTCATGCAAGGAAATTAGGATGAATTACTTGAAAATTTTGAACAATTCAATTGGACTTTTAGTACCTCTACTTAATTATTATGAAATCCTCCACCAAATACTAGCTTATTATAAATTTGAAAAGGTTGAAAATATAATGACATTTATAAAAATTGAATTGATGACTAACTTGTCACGCCACGTCAAAGGTTGAACAGTTATATGCAATTTCCCTAAACAAATGATAATTGGAGTTAATTGTATGAACTCTTAAACCAATTGCAACTAGATCACTTTACTTCTATTGACAACAATTGAGTCACTTAACTTCAATTCAACAACAATTAAAGTGCTACGTTTGATTTCCGTCAAACAATTTAAAAGGAAGTTGTTCGCTGACATGGCCCTTCTACATGGACTTGTCAAATCGACAAAGATTCAAAAAATAAAAGGAAAACAACCCACCCTTACCCAAAAATACATGGATAATGCTACTTGTACAAAATGATGTACAAAATTGCCAAATGGCGGCCCCCTATTGGGGGGGTGCCTGGCCCGACGGCGCCCCCCAATAGGGGGCCGCCATTTGGCAATTTTGGACCCCCTTTTGTAATCCATTTTGTACCTGTAGCACAACCCAAAATACATTGATTGTGCTACATATATATAATAGATTTATATACACATGATGTGGTGAGATATAATTAGATCATAATTTCTTCAATAAAATAAAAAATAAAAACTTTCACACTATTTTTTGACAATTCATTTATATGTAAACAATTATATAACTGCTTATATATAAATAACATTATTCAAAATCCATCCCTCATAAATCTCACCCCTACTCAATGCCACCACTACCCCCATAGCCACCACTCCTACACATCGGCACAACTCTCCCCACCACTATCCCACTAATACAGATGGGTTTGCAGAAGTTACTAGAATCTTTGGATCGAATAAGAATCAGATTGAAATCGACATGTGTTCTACTCTTTATATTTAATGATGGATGGTGCAATGCATCATTGGACTTTTTTAATATTAATTTTACGACAGCAAATCAAACTCATTCAATTTAATATGGTTGTATTTATAAATTCAAACAAAAAGATATATTGGATTTTATAGATGTAACTTTAGATTATAAGAGTTTGTGTTCCTTTCATCCTTTACAAGTTAACATTTTCAGCCCCTCAAAGTATAAAGAAAATAGAAATGATATTGGAGCACGTGTCTTACAGAATTCATGCCAGTCAATAGTTAAGCATTTGATGTAAATTGTTTTAAGCTACTTATAATTTTTACCAGACAAGCAAATCATGCTTCATTAATTGTAGAGTTCCAATTTCGTATCTAGCATCGCTAATAGATGCTGGTCGGATGGTGGCAATGGATTGATTTTGGGGTTGTGATGGAGATGGTGGGGGCGGGGGAAGATTCGAAGGCAGATAGTATATTTTTTCATTTTAGTTATTTTTTTTAAAGGGTAAACGTGTATTTTTGCTAGTAGTGGCTAAATGTGGCCAATGTTGAGTCAAAACATAGTAGTTTTAACATCCATCTCAACAACTTCCTTTACATTTTTTGGACAGAATTCAAACCTAGTGATTTAATTGCTGTTAAATTCGAATTAAGTGATCCAATTGCTGTCAATTAAAGTTCAGTGGCCTAATTGCATTTAGCATGTAAGTTTGATGGTTGGTGGTACAATTAACCCTGACAATTTTGAATAGAACATTTCCCCAATTAACCTCTGAATCACGCTTCCCTCGCTTCGCGTGCATGAATTTGTGTGTGTGTGTGTGGATTTTTGGTCTGTAGATAATAAACCCTGACAATTTTGAGTAAAACCTTTCCCCAATTAGCCCTGCATGCGGTCAGTGATTTAACGTTGTAATTTTTTTTTATTGAGCAATTGCAAATAGCATTATTCATGATTTTAATCAAAATCTCCATGGATTTGGGAAGGTACCAATTCTGCAGCGGATTGAAGCCTTAGATTGGCTTCGTGCGCAGAGCCATCAGCTTCTTCCTCGATGTTTCTTCTCCGGTCGCAATCCAAGCAATGTCGCCTGCATCGAGAATGGCAGCACTTCAAATGAACATCAACACAAGCTTGTTAGTGTTGCCGGGATAGGTTCTGCAGTGTTCTTTCGCCACCTTCATCCATTCTCGTTGGACGATTGGCGCGCCATAAAAAGGTGCAGATTTTACGAGTCGTTCACAATTTTTTTTTTACTGGCTTTAATTGGGGCAATTTAATACTAGTAATGGATTTAATTAAGTATTTACTGTAGCGGTTATTTCTCTAATTGACTATTAGAATGAATAATTTCTAGAAATGATTGCTGGCTAGGTCTTGAATAAGACAGATGGGAATGTTGTAATCAGGAGTTGAATAGGCTTCTTCTGAATCCTGAATTTCGTATAAAATTATTCTTGCGTTTGGATGCCAAAGGAAACGTGAGGGAAATGGGTGTACAAGTATAATCAAGAGTGGCATTTTTGCAATTATCAATTTGGCTATGTTTACACGAGAAATTCTAGATTTACCAATTTTTCTTTTCTTCATGACGAACCATGGATCCAAAGGGATCCTTAGAGTTGCATGTTTTAAGGAAACAATATAATTACTGTTTATCTTAGTGTTATTGAATGGTGTCTCACGACCAGTTGAAGAAGTCAAACCCTCCATCCTATCCCTTACTCATCATTGATATATTGGAAAAAACAATGGATGGATCAATTAAAAACCATCGTTTCTTAAAATTTAGAGCAGTTTTTAGTTTTTATGTCAGCACTGGTCAGGTTTCACCTAATAGCAAAGCAAGCACAGCATTTGCCAAAAGTAGTAATGCTGGATGATTCAGCTAAGAGTAAACTTGAATGTAGTAAATTACTTAATCAGAGACAATCAGAACCATGATGAACTTCAGATTCCTAATTGAGGGTTTTTGTTAATCGAAGGTTCTTATCCAAGAAGTGTCCACTGATTCGTGCTTATGGGGCTATCCGCTTTGATCCGATGGCTAATATAGCTTCTGAATGGGAAGCTTTTGGTTCATTTTATTTCATGGTTCCTCAGGTGATAATTTTTCTTTCTTTCTGGGGAAGTACTGCTATCATTCTGTAGTGTATGAAGGCGTGACTTTTGTTTGTATATAAGCAACCTGTCGCTAGATACTAAATGCAGGTTGAATTTGATGAGTTTGAAGGAAGTTCAATGATTGCTGCAACGATTGCATGGGACAGTGCCCTGTCATGGACATATAGAATAGCAGTTTCTTCAGTTGAGGCTACAATATGGCAGGTCTGATTCCTCCTATTTGCCCAGTCATTTTTTATTTGTATTATTGTCTTGCTGTACTCAATATAATACTACCTTGCAGATCTCTTCTGCTGTCAAGAGATTAAATAAAGATGCTCCTCAGGCTATTGTGCTCAGCCAGGCACATATTCCTAATAAAATATCATGGGATTCAGCTGTGAGGCGAGCCTTGGACATGATAAACAGGAAAAACTCAGTGCTAATAAAGGTTTTATGTTTAGATAACCATCACTTTGGAATCCTTGGTTTTGTTTATAGGACATGTATAGTTACGATGGAAACTAGAAATGGAGATTAAATGATGAAAGATGGGTACCTAGAGCTCACAACTTTTTTCTGGAAACTACAATTGAAGTTCTCGATGATTTTGTCTAATATTATTAATTGTTTTTTGGTCTTCTGGAAAAGAGTTCCTACTTTCTATATCACTCAGCTCTAATTTCATTCTCTTTCTCTGGGAAATAAAGGTTGTGCTTGCACGTAGCAGCAGAGTACTGACAACAATAGATATTGACCCTTTAATGTGGCTGTCATGCTTAAAGGTATTCATGACTTGTACAATTTAATTTTGAGTTTAACTGATTTGATGGGTGATATACGGGATGTTTACTATTATGCTTAACCTTATAGATTGAAGGGGACAGTTCCTATGCCTTTTGTCTTCAGCCTCCTGAATCTCCTGCATTTATTGGTAACACTGTGAGTAAAACTATGATCCTCTCAATTAGATGAAAGTGAGAATCCATTTCACGTTTTGCACTTTCACTTCCATAATACTCTCAGTTATAAATAAGAAATAATAATCAATTTTCTCTTTTGCCTATTTACCTCTGTTATATTGTCAACTTTTTGCTTAGCATCAGAATACATATGATAAGAGTGACTTATCTGAAGATGTATCGGGTAGACTTAGAGGTAGTAATTTGAAGTCATTTTAGGTTGTGACATGGCAATGATGTGTCAATGTCATTATTAGAAATATGAAATCAAGATACTATCCTGCAAGTGCTTGAGTTTTAAATGTGTCTATGCATTTTCTCGAATTTTGGCAACTATAAAGCCATATCAATTTATTTGTTGTTCTATGAATTTGGAAGCAAAGTATAAGCATATGCAACATTTTCTTTTTCCTCCTTATTGATGGAAAAGGTGGGTTATTAACATGGAATTGACTTTTGTCAGGAATTCAATAGACAATTCAATCATTGGCAGACAACATTATTTTTGCATGTTTGTGTATTATGATAGTCTATAAGTGGAGAATGATTATGTATTCATGGATATTTTTCTCACAAATATTGATGTAAACGATCACACCATGCTGTGATAAACTGATTATAAATTTTCTAGAAAATGTACAAAAAGGAGATTTAAACATTTATGACAGAGTAGTTAAAATTTGAAAACTAGAATAGGTCACTATGGGAATTTCCTTGAAATTCAAAAAATTGAATATCTATATGCCAAGTTCATATGCTGGCTGTAAAATTATTTAGATAATGCATCATTATTTGCTGGACGCCTGGACCCAAATTTTGTCTAGTTTTCATGGAGTTCTTTATTGTCATGCAAGGATTCCATGTAAGATTTTTTTTACCCTTGTGGGGGTGGACTTGATGAATTCTATGACATGGCATGATTGAAAGTATGTTGTCTTTCAATTGCTTGTACTTTGTGAGTAGCCAGAGCGACTATTTTATCGAGACCGACTAAACATTTCTAGCGATGCTTTGGCTGGAACACGAGCAAGAGGTGGATCAGAGTCTCTGGATGTACAGATAGGAAATGATTTACTTTCCAGGTTAATCCCAAATAAAACAATAATTTTATATTGTATTTGATACTTCGAATATCTTTCATTCATGTTGTTTCTGTTGCCATTGAATGTTAAACTCAATAATTCATTTAAGTTTTCAATTGATTTGCAGTCCTAAAGACCACCATGAGTTTACTGTAGTTCGGGAATATATTAGAAGAAAACTAGAGGCAAGTGATGCCTAACCTTCTGCAGATGTCTGCAGTACACCTCTGAGTAGTTACATTTTACTTATATAAGAATATGTTAGGAGGCTTTGTTCTGTTTACTTGTATTTCCATTCTGCAAATGACAATAGTTCTGTGCCTCTATTTTGCTTTCCAGACTGTATGTTCCAGCATATTGATTGAACCTGAAAAAGCTCTACGAAAACTCCCAAGAGTTCAACATCTTTATGCTCGATTGACAGGGACGTTGGAGAGAGAAGATGATGAGGTATGACCTTTATGCTTCTTCTAATACTTGAATTTCATTATGGCTTTTACTTATCATGAGCATTGACAAAATTTTACCTCTGAAGTTCTTAGAGTTATAAAATAAACTCTATTTGTTGGTTCAATATATGTTGCCTTGGCCACTTTCCCATGATAAAACAGAAAGAAAAAGACAACAATAAATGCCAAACCATCTATAGCATTACTTGTTTGGTGGTTGTTTTGTCAATTGTTAGGATGAAGTAAGGTATACTCAAGAAGGGTTACAGTTACAAAATTTTTAGAGAAAGACGCAAACTTCAAGGTGTGCTGAACAATAATACCCCAAATGACTGGAAGAAGGTTCGGATTTCAGTGTGGAACTTGGAGGATTTTTTTATGAAGAGTAGTACTTTTGACCTCGCTGCAGAGATGGAAATAGAATGAACAAGCAGAAGAGGATAAACTAGTCTCAAGCTGAGATAAAAACCAACTTCTGTATCTTGAAGACTAGGCTAACTTGGACCCCGAGTTTTAGTACGTGAATTTGACTATTTCTATACAACCTAACAAATCTCAGCGTTACCGCTATGATTCTGTTTCATTAAGTGCAAAAATTACCAAATTCCTCCTTATAAACTGTTATTCCATTTCAACGATTGCAGAAACTACAAAAGGCCTCTTAATAAACAAAGAAACATACAAAAACAAAGCAACATACAGGTAAAAGTAGAAAACCATCAGAGTTCACACTGCCTAGACACCACAAACTACCATGGATACTTTACCCTCAAACTAAAAATTCTTTGAGATGAGGTTTACCGGATAAATTTCTTGAGTTCCAAAGTGATTGTGCTTTTCCTAACCGTGTAATAGTTATTGCATTGGTCCACTTTATGATAAAAATGTTATAATGACTGTTAGTCAATTTCATTAAATAGATTTTAATCGTCAAGATAAAAGTTCTAATTATTTGTGTTGTTTCCAGTTTAAGATTTTGTCATTCCTTCATCCAACTCCAGCTGTTTGCGGGTTTCCTGCTAAAGAGGCACAGGTTTTAATAGCCGAAACTGGTATATAAATATTGCTGCACTACTTATTTCTTAAATAATTTTCTGCACGTTTCTCTGGTATAGCTATTTTTTATCTGATTTAACTGTCGCTTTTGCTGTTTATTTACACAAAGAATTAATCCATAGTTCGGGGGTCTCACGATTAATCAACATATTTTGTAGAAATGTTTGACAGAGGATTATATGCTGGTCCTGTTGGATGGTTTGGTTGTGGGGAAAGTGAGTTTGCAGTGGGAATAAGGTCAGCCTTGGTTGGCAAGGTGAAAACTAATAGCCTTTTCATCCTTTTATATTTTTCCAACTTTTCTACCGCAACGAGTTCTGTAAGGCTGTAAGTTAAAATAACCTATGGAAACAAGTGCAGAACTTAATTAACATATAAAGCTAACCACCGTTTGGTGCACATTTTTGGGGAAAAAAAATGCATTTTTACTGTTGATGTGATGGGGAATATGTGATTGAAAAAGAAGGAAAAGTTATTGATGTGATGAAAAATATTATTTTATTGAAGAATGTGTGGTTGAAAATGAGTAGAAGAATGAGGGAAAAAAAAAAGTGGCTCAAACAGGGCCTAAATTTGTGCATTTTATATTGTGATTGTCCATATAATCTTAATGCAATATCATTAATGGGATAATATTAATTTGAATCTCAAGGGTTTTGGTGCATTGATCTATGCGGGAACTGGTATAGTGGAAGGAAGTAATTCTGCCCTGGAGTGGCAGGAGCTGGAGCTGAAGACATCACAGGTTTGTGTTCGACTGCTTGTATGTGATAGAAATACCTCCATTGGATACAGTTATGTTTAAGAAAATAAACTGATGGTAAATGTCTATTTCGTCCATTTTTTTTGTGCGTTTTTTTTTTCAGTTCACCAAATTGATGAAACCTGCGCCTCTTTTGTTGAGGGGAGAAAATAGAGTAGTAGTACAAAAAGGTTAGTGGTTTTGAAATATGTATCGATACTTCCACAATTCATTTTGGACAGATTATATGTTTTACTGTCCAATTCTTGGGCATTTAGGTATTTTGAAATTGCAAAATTTTTCTGACTGGAGTATTTTATATTCTACATTCCCTATCTTATCTTCTGTGAACAAAAAAGAGAGCACATATGCATATGCTACTTGTACACTAAAACTTAAATTCTCTTCCGCAATAGCAGTTTCAAATGTTATAATTATTGGAGCTTGACATTTGTTATTTACATCTTTATTTTCTTGAATTCTTAGTGAAATTTCTTGAATACTGTCAGTACCATCAAACGTAGAATGAAAATTATACAGTTCACTCTTAGCAGCAAAAAGCTTTTGAATCAAGATTGTGGTAGTTCTCAGCACAGACTGATTTTATTTTTTGCAATTTCATTCAGTGGCGGATCGCTAAGGATAAGACAAAATATTTAATGGAGAGCAGATTATGTCAAATGCTGATAAAGAAAGAAAGGTCAACTGAAAATTTATATTTAGTCAATTGTGAAGAAAATAAGCTGTCGTTTTTTTTTAATTTTTTTTTTTCTTTTAGATGGCTGGTTTCGATTGTCTATTAACAATTAGTTATAGATTCCTATATTAGGTCCATTGTTTTAAGTTATACGTTGCTTGTTCACTTATATATTTGTAGAAGAGTTGGAACAATACTGTAAATAGATGTAATAAAATCAGACGCGTGTTTCCAGTTTTGCTTTCTTTTGCTGCAAGTTGTGCTCTTCCTTGTATTTCACTGATTGGGCATAGATCTACAAATAAGATGTCTAAACACGGTATTATTTGGTTTATAAGTTACAAGTAATCCATATGTTGATGCTATGTTAACCAGTTAAGTGAAGAGTCTGTTGGAAGAAAATATGGATGAAACTAATAAAAGAAGAATGCACATATTTTTTTTCAATGCCTGTGTTAGAATTTTCTTTAGACATTCTTGTAGGTCACCAATTACACTCATCTGCACAAGTAGAGAGCTCTAAGCACTCATTGTTTCACGCTGTCTTTCATTGTTGTGTACCTGAATTTTTCGATGAGGGTTATAAAATTATAAAGAACTATCTCATTTAGAAGTTTAAGTTGTTATAAAGGGAAATAATTTATTTATTTATCCATTTACATTTTTGTTTTCATTTCTTCATTGGAGACTGATACGTGGTATTTGTTAATATTTTTGTCTTCTCTAACATGTGTATTTAATTTTGCATGGGGTATCATCTTTTCTCAAGGGGGTATGTTCATTTAGGACTTTTAAAGACTTTGGAGGATTTAAAAAATTTAGGTTTATTGTTTATTCAATTGACACTTTTAAAGATTTTCTAAAAGTTTAAGTGTTTTCAATTGGGACTTTTAAAAAGTCTCTAAAAGTTTTAGGGTATTCAATTGAAAAAAAATCTCGTATACGTTTGAGATTTGTGAGGATTTCAGAGCCAAAATAATAATAATAATAATAATAATAATAATAATAATAATAATAATAATAATAATAATAATGTCTTTTTTCTTTCAATTCTAGGATTTTTTTCATCTCTTAAATTTATTTGCTGTAATCAATTTATAATTATTCTATATGTAGATAATTACTTTTGAATTGAAATTATATGCAATTGTTACAAAATGTAGAATTCCATTTTTGGTTAAGAACAATTTATGTTTTTAGAATTTATGTTAATTTCGTGATTTTTTTTTTTTTTTATGTTCTTTAAAATTGGTGTAAAAGTTTTTTTTTATTATTGTTTTATTTGTGCCAGAATTGAATGATTGTACCTTCACTAGTGACTTTACCCAAGAAGATTATGTGGGCATCATGGTTCTCGAAAATGTTAATTAGGTAGTTAGAAATATTATAATTTTCAAGGTATAAAATGAATTTGCAAGATAAAAAGTCTACAAGTTCATGGAAGACTTTTATTAATTCTTGACAAATCTATAGAAGTTATTTAAGTCTATAAAATCTAAAGAAGTCACCCACTTAAAAAAGTCTATAGAAATCTTTAAAGTGTCAATTGAAACATTGAGAAATCACCCAAGGAAATAAAAACTTGACATTTAATGGAAATTGAGAAGTCGGAATGGAAGAGAGAAGCTACACTCGAATTAATAAGATGGTTTCTCATCCCACTATGTGGTCGGCTATTATGTATCAACTTATGAATCTATGGAGAGTTGACATATTGGTTGAGGTAGGGATGACAAAATGGATCGCCTGCTCGGGCAGCCTGTGACTCGGTTCGAAAAAGCCCGAGCCGAGCTTGGCTCGTGGCTCGGAACCATTGAGCCGAAGCTCGGGCAGAGCCCCATTTTGGAGCAAAGGCGAGTCAGCCCGAATGGCTTGCCGAGCCAACTCAGCCAAGTATTAAAAAAATAATAATAATAAAATCTTGTCAAGATGACACAATTGATTCTATCGGTGATGCAATAAGTATTTTTATGAGATTATGAGAAGATACAGAAGTTTCTCATGTTAATCAATATTAAAAACATCAATTTTGGCTAAATTCCTCTGGTTAATCTCCACATACATTCTGCTGAACCAATCAATTAAGGAAAATGGGAATCTAATACACAAAAGATAGGCACTATACACAAAGAAGGCACACCAAATCAAATATTCTCCAAAATAGAGAAAATGCAGAACCAAAATCCAAGTCATACAGCAGCTACTGTGGACATGTTCCCATTCAATCACCTGCGCCGGGAAAATGTTCATCAATATAAGCATAAATTCAAAGACCCTGTATCTTAATAGGATCAGATTCCAATATATTTACAAAAGGTGAAAACAACGAATAAAAATCAGACTCTGAAGCTTCCTAGTTATGCAAAACGTGTGTGCTAGAAGCCAAGAAAGAATCAAAGCCTAAACTAGAGGATATAATCGATAAGCAGATTGAACATGGCATACTATCTCGTTTTCTTAACTCCTGCCATGTGCTTGGATTGGGTTGGGAGCGTTGACCCTTGAGAAAAAAATTCCGAAGCCTTGTTTTTGAAAGGTTCTATATTTAGTACCGGATAATTCTTGTTGTACATAATTTATGTACATAAAGGATTACATAATGTGATGTGTCAATCATCCGGTAGTTGATGTGAATGTGTAAGATTTGAATTAAATGTTGGATATGTGCCACTTGTAATTATGTTAACCATTATGTGAAAATTTATGTACCCCTAGCAAGGTCCGAAATGCAATAATTTAATTGAATCAGATAAAACCATCTAATTAAGAAAGTCGACAATTGAGATATGCCTGGAAATGGCAAAAAAAGGAGAGGTACTATGATTAAAAAATATAACAGCATTGCCTGTCACTAGTAATACAGTTTTATAAGTTATATTCATCTTGAATATATCGTAATTATAAGTGAGATTTGGCGTGCTCGTATAGCCCATTTGACACTGGATAAAACAAATCTTGGTTAACTAGACGGACTGGCCACACTGAGGCTCAGTATTATGTTTTTTCCTTTTTATTTGAATTTGAAAGCAATCTTGTTTTTTCACAGATGTGGTGTTGACAATAGGTTTGAAGAATAAGAACCCTGAATCAAATAGGGCCTAAGTCAGTATATTTGAATTGAATGCCTAAATAGCAGTCTCGACAATCCATACATTCCTGTCATTGTCGGACAACTATACCTCGAGTACACGTTTTAAGCTTGTCGATGACAACAAATTTAATAATGTCCACCATTAAGCTTAACCATAGTACATGAACAGAGGAAAGGTGATGGTGGTTGCAGTCTTTCTAATCAAAGAATCAAATAGATGGTCAGATGGTGATTTAATTGTCCCTAGAGTCACATTTAACCCCCGTTTGCCCTCATTTTTTCTATCACATTACATTAATTTTTTCTTTTTCATTTTAATCATACATTTATCAAATAAAATAATATTACACATAAATCTAAAACTTTTTATTACTTTTCTACTACACATTCTCTCATCAATCACTATTTTAAAAAATTTCAACACCCAAAAATGAGGGCCAAACATGAACTTATTCTTTCTTTAAGCTGTGTGACATTCTATGTCTTAATCTTTGTACAATATGGATTAGATCCAGCACTTCTTTTAAATTTTCATGAAACTGACAATGGGAGCATAACTTCAGACAAAATTCAAGTCTGCCTCCCAAAGTCACAAGTTTTAGATTACTGATTTCTATTTATCACGTCTGAGGAGGAGGAAGAATAGGGGCTTATTTCAATATCGAAGTCATGGAAATGCGACCACAACCCGAAATAGGTAATCAAACTGTTAAGGAAGTTGGCCTGTCTCGATGTCCAATCAACTGCTATGCCCGACTGCATTTTGAAATGAACCAACTAGCTCCGGGTTTCGAGTGACATTTCATCCCTAATTACAACTCATTCGTTAACTCTTCAATATCAGTCGATTTAGAATTCTAATTAATTTCACCCAGGTTACAGTTATGCACAAATTGACAATTAAGGATTATTCAAGATTGTCAATTAACTTAATCGATAATTAAACTTAACAAATACATCTTTCTTCTTTTAGGAGCATACTCAAAGTACGGGTACCCATTATGACCTTGACCCACCTACTCGAGTCTTGTATAGATATGCGAGAAGTAATTCATATTCTCTTCAATTTCGGTTAACTACTTACGATAAATTCACATTTAACGTAAAAACCTTAACAAAGTTTTACAAGGATAATCTTAGTACACCCAAAAGAAAAAAAGTGGCACAAACCGAAAAGTGGAAAGAAAGAAAACTTCACACGAGAGAATGGAATCCAATCTCTCTCTCTCTCTCTCACACACAAGTAGGAGAGAGAAAGCACCACTAACCACCTCAGACATTCCTTCCATCTTAATAAGGAGCACAACAACAAAATAGCCACCAAAACACACCAAACAATAAGAAAAAAAATAGAGAAAACAAATTATTCGAAAGGTTGATATTTAATTGAAAAAGCTCAAACTCAAAAAGCAAGCATTATACTCAAAGAAACGCCCACAAAATAAGCATTTCGAAGTGCACACCTCACTCTCCCATTCCACCACCACTTTACCACCGTCGCCACATCAACATTATGACACCTTGACAATGTCCGCCGACCACCCTCCTCAATAACCCACCGACCCGAATCCACCCACCACCATCTGAAAACTTGTAGTGGAAGTGATTGAGGCGCAGGACCTTCTTCCTAAAGATGGACAGGAAAGCTCTAGTTCGTATGTGATCGTAGATTTTGATGGGCAAAAGAAGAGGACATCGACAGTGCAAAGAAATCTCAACCCAGTATGGAATGAGGCAGTGGAGTTCTTCATGTCGGACCCGAAAACCATGGAGTTTGAGGAGCTAAATGTTGAAGTTTATAATGATAAGAAGCTTAGCAATGGAAATGCTAGGAAAAATCATTGTTTGGGGAGGATGAAGCTGTATGGAACGCAATTTGCGAAGATGGGTGATGAAGGATTAGTGTATTTTACACTGGAGAAGAAGAGTGTGTTTAGTTGTATCAGAGGAGAATTGGGATTAAAAATTTATTATTATGATGAGATTTTAGTGGAGGTGGCTCAGCAGCCACAGTCGCCGCAAGAGCAGCCGCAGGCCGAGGAGGTGACCAAGAAGCCCGTTGTAATGGTTTACGAGGAGCCGCCACCGCCACCGCCACCGCCGACGGCGACGGCGACGCATATTCCAACGGAGACGTGGGTGCCTTCACTGCCAGTGCATCAGTATGAGCTGTTGGAATTAATTGATTGATTGAGTTTCATTAAATGTGTATTTAATGAGTGGGCCATTACAATTAATTTGGGTGAATTGGAAAAGTCTCCACTATAGGCCCATAAGTTGATAAGCTCATTTTAAGTGTCTTATATATGGTAAGGAGTACCACATCGAAAGTTTACAAGAAAAAATACTTGTTTATATAGTGGGATGTGTGTATAAGTTATAATTTAATAAGTGACCTACAACTTGGCTACCTTTAGCTAGCCAAAGGCTAGCAAACTAGCTACCACTAGAGTGGTCCCAGTCCCGGACCCGACCCGCGCACGTCGCAAAGTACGCATTGGGCGCTTTAGAGGCGCACTTTGCACTTCGCACGTACACATCGTCGCGATGAGCTGGGGAGCCTTATAGTTTTCAGAAATGGATTCATGGTTCGATGACATGGCGACGGGAGGCTCGATGAATTGGCATCCTAGGTGGTACACACATGTCAGGTTGCGTCACTTCGTCCCACGTGGCAGTTGGACGTACGCGTGGCATCTACATGGCTTGTGACTATTCGAAATTGGTGAATAAACATGATGAATGGACACTACACTTCAAGGTTTAATCTGGGTCGTCAGATTATGAAAGAGTGTGATCCAATGGCCAAGACAAATCAGACCAAGTGGTGCACTAGTTCATGAAATGTCACACACCCATTCAAAGAGACACTTCAATCTCTATAAATAGAGACCTCCAAATTCGTTTTGGATACACCAAATCAATTACAATTCCATTGATTTCTAAATTCTCTTTTCTCCATATTCTGTTTCCAAAACTCTCTAAAATATTCATCGTTATTCCGTTCGAGTACGTTCATTCTTTGGTTCGACCGACAAGGTTAGTAGTGTGCAGTATCGACTTTGGAAGAAGCGTTGTATCTTGGGAGACAGACGTCCATAATCCCGTTTGCACTTTGTTGGGGAGCGAAATCTGTCTTAAGGAGATTTGCTTTGGCATACCTCGCTTCATCTTCTAATTTTATTTTTCTGTTATTTTGTTCTTTCGGTTGTGTTAGTCGAATTTCCGGTAATTGGGCTTCTTGTTGAAGGTATTCTGGCGCTAGAGTTCTATCTAAGAGTGAGAAAAATGCAGATGGCCGGGGGGAGAGCGAATATTTTACGGTGACTTGCGAATGGAGATTATTCCCCGAGAATTATCTCCGGGAAGTTCGCCGGAGACACGTCGGAGAGAATTGCGGCCTATGATTTGGTCGAGCCTATGCAGTATTTGTTCATCAGAATCGTTAAAGCACGCAGGCTTTCCCAAAATGAAAATCCTTATGTGAAGATTCGTACTTCAGGCCATATTGTACAGTCCAAACCGGCGATGTATCGACCAGGCGATTCATTTGGAAATCTTGAGTGGCACCAAGTTTTTTCCATAGCCTACAATAAAGAAAATACAGCAAAGTCCACCATTGAAATATCCATCTGGGACGGCTCAACAGAGAAATTCATCGGTGGCGTTCGTTTCGACCTCTCTGACGTGCCAGATTGGGACCCGCCGAATAGCCCGTTGGCCCCACAATGGTACCATCTCGAAGGTGGCTGCAGGTGGTGCAGCCGATCATCAAAACAGAGAAGTTTCAGGTGATTTACAGCTTTCTGTTTGTATTGGAACTTGGGCAAATGATGCATTTCCTGAATTTTGCAGCCCAAATGCTACATTGCCACACGTATCTTATACACGCCCAAAAGTTTATCAGTCTCCAAAACTTTGGTACTTGAGAGTGACAGTTATTGAAGCTCAGGATCTTCATTTAATGCCGAGTCTTCCTTCGTTAACTGTGCCGGAGATTCGTGTGAAGGGACAACTCGAGTTTCAGTCAGTACGGACTCGACGAGGTTGTATGAGCCACAATACTTCTACATTTCACTGGAATGAGGATCTAATCTTTGTTGCGGGGGAACCTCTTGAAGATAGTCTAATTTTGCTAGTGGTTGATAGGACGGGGAAAGACCGTATGCTGCTTGGGCACGTCCAAATTTCTGTCGGGTCAATCGAGCAATGATTAGATGAGCACCATGTGCTAGCAAAGTGGTACAGTATCGAAGGTGGGCCGGGTGGTAACGGATCCTATTGTGGGAGGCTACATTTGAAAATGTGCTTGGAGGGAGGGTACCATGTTCTTGATGAAGTAGCTCATCTTTGCAGTGATTTTACACCCGCTGCTAAGCAATTATGGAAGCCTACAATTGGGATTTTGGAGCTTGGAATACTCGGTGTTTGTGGCCTATTGCCGATGAAATCCAAAGGCAATGCAAAAGGGTCTACTGATGCTTATTGTGTAGCGACGTATGGGAAGAAATGGGTTCAAACTCGGACTATTACAGATAGCTTTGATCCAAGGTGGAACGAACAGTGCACATGGTAAGTGCACGATCCTTGTACGGTCTTGACCATTGGCGTGTTCGACAATTGGCACATGTTTATCGAGGAAGAGAAGAAGAAATCAGATTATTGTATTGGAAAAGTCTGTTTATGGGTTTCTACGTTGTGCAGTAACAAGGTGTACATGAATTTGTATCCTTTGATGGCGTTGTTGAGAACATGATTAAAGAAGATGGGGAGATTGAATTGGCAGTTCGGTTTGCATATCCTTTGTTGTTGCCCGATATGTGTGGGATATACGGGCAACCTTTGTTACCACGAATGCATTTTCTCTGCCCACTTGGTGTGGCTCAGCAGGAGGCACTGCTACTAAAATGGTGGCTGTGTGGTTGGCTAGGTCAGAACCACCATTAGGACCGGAGGTGATTAGAAACATGTTAGATGCAGACTCGCATACTTGGAGTGTGCGGAAAAATAAGGCTAATTGGTTCCAGATAGTGGCTGTGCTTTCTTGGGCAGTCAGGTTGGCAAAATGGTTGAATCATATACGAAGGTGGAGGAATCCGGTTACAACCATATTAGTCCATGTTCTATACTTGGTTCTAGTATGGTACCCAGATTTGATTGTCCCAATGGGATTCTTGTATGTGTTTGTAATAGGCGTTTGGTATTATCAGAACAAAAATAGCGGCATGTATGGATGTTAAAATGTCTCAAGCTGAAATAGTCAATCCAGATGAACTAGACGAGGAATTTGATACAATGCCAAGTTCAAGACCACCTGAAATTATTCATGTTCGTTACGACAGATTGAGAATATTAGCAGCAAGAGTTTAGACAGTTTTGGGAGATTTTGCAACACAAGGTGAAAGGGTCCAGGCCTTGGTCAGCTAGAGGGATACCATGGCCACAAAATTGTTCATCGGATTGTGCTTTGCAATCATGGTGGTTTTGTATGCTGTGCCGCCGAAGATGGTGGCGGTGGCACTCAGATTCTACTTCCTCAGCCACCCAATGTTTAGGAACCCCATGCCCCCTGCTAGTTTGAATTTCCTCAGAAGGCTTCCCAGTTTGTCTGATAAGCTACTTTAGTGTTGGCCCGAATTTCGACAACATTTTTTCACATTGTGGAATCTCGGTCATGAAATGATTCTCGGTGTGGAAAAACTTGTTGAATATTTTTTTTTCCGAAACAGGGTTTTGAATATTAATAATAATAACCTCGAAAGAAGTGAAAAGGGCAATGAAAATTAGGGCATTTTTGCATTTGAGTTCATCGACTAACTGTTGAAATAAGGTGAAGGGAGAAGGAAAAGTTGGGCAGAAAAATTTAAAATGACGGAATTCATGAAGTAATTTTGTTCTCTTAAAGGCATTGATTTGTAATCATATTTCCTTTGCTATATGCACAATTTTCATTACATGAGCCGAGTTTTGCGATATTTAATTGATAAGTTAGTCCATCATTTGGAAGTTGAATAAAAAATAAAGATGAAAAGAAGTTCTCTCACAAATAAATTTGAACATAACTGACAGATTACACACTTTCATTAGAATCCCAAAGATTAACATTTCAGGTACATAAATTCCCTTATCATCAACGCATCTAGGAATAGTTTTATAAGCAGAATTATATGCTAATTACTGTACTTCATGTAAATATTTGGACAAACAGGCTAATCTTACTATACCACAGAGGCTTTTGCAGGGTCGGATCAGGATTTCTCTGCGCCCGCCCAACATAGATTTACACCTCTATGTGTAAGCGTAGAAGCATTTATCTGTGTTTGCATCAATGTGTACATATATGTACAAGTACAATAAACTATTATAATTACTATTTTCTCAGCTTATCATTTTTCTATTTGTGTTGTTAGTCTTTAGAGGACAATCAAGAGTCCACCATCACTCATACTTGGGATGGAGAGACAGCAGAATCAGAAAAACATGACGCTGAAACCAAAATCGAAAAGGAAGAGGGAGAAGCACGTGGATGATGATGAGAAAGGAGAAAAAAGCACACAGAAAACCAAAGACAAGAACAAGAAAGATAAGGGTGACAAAGAGAAGAAGAAGATCCCGAAGATAAGAAGGATCCGACTAAATTAAGAGCCAAATTGGAGAAGACATATAGCAAAATGTAGGCTCTGGTGATTAACAAAGACGAGATTTTGAAGCACATCAATGAATGCAACAAATCTAAGCGGCCCACCTGTCCCTGCTTGAGATACTTCACTAATATGTTGACATTACTTGACAATATATGTGAGATAAATTAAGTTACTTGAACAGATGATGTTTACACCTTTGTCGACAGATGATGAGGTGGCATGCATTGTGACCCTTGATTTAAATAAATGTCAAACTAATTGTACAGGTAGCATAACTGATGTGGGATTGATGCCACGGAACAACATTAGTTATTGTGTTGTTGGGTGTAGGATTGTTGCGTTTTTATATCGCAAGTGTACGATATCGTAAAAAGTAATATAGTGGACATTTGAGTCCGAATTATCGTTCCCACGACAACTATACTTTAATCTTAATCTATTTTTCCTAACTCCTATTTGATAAACGGTAAATAAAGAATGATAATGTTTGTGAGTAGTTTTTCTTGCTAGTGAACTAATGGAAAGTAATAAAAATTTGCAAACACTGATTTAATAAATATTCGAAAGAGTAATGAATATTAGGGCAAAACAAGTTCATCTAATGATCACCTTAATTCCTAATTCAAGATTCTAACCTAATGTAATGTTCGATCGAATTCTTATACTGTATTCGACTTACCCCTCTCGAGTTCTCGTTGAACTTATTTAATTAATTCAGTTCCATATCTCTATGGGAATTACCCTTAGTTAAACGAATTATAGTTCTAAGAATTCCCCTAACGACCGCAATAATTAATATATATATATCTCTACACGTTATATTACTTTACCGAATTTTATTCTAAACCTCAAACTCACCTCTCGATTCGTAAGAAACTCACAAAATCATTAAATTATTGATTAGGAAATTTAATACATTAAATTTATAATAAAACCAACACATGAAAGAATAAACCACAGAAATCTTGGATTAAAAAATTAAGGGTCTCAAAAGACTATATTATTCGCCCTAATTTAGAGTTTAGTTACACGTAATGTAAAAATAAAAATAAATAAATAAACTTGAATACATCACCGGATTAATGGAATAAAGATATGGAAAAAAATAAACTCTTGCATCAAGATCTTATTCTGCTTCCAATCTTTGCTATGATTTTGAATCTCGCGATGAATTTCTTATCTTGATTTGATTCTTCGATCCCTCATTTTATGTCTCTTTTTTCAATGTAGAAACCCTTTCTTAGTGCCTCCTTAGGTCTATTTGTACATCCCTACACGTTTTTGGCCAAATTGGAGTCTTTTTATGGGCTTCTCGCGGCCCAAAAAGCAAAAACCTAAAAAACTGGCGGTGCAGCGCCTAGGCGCCGCGTTGCTGAAAAAGAAAAGTTTTGTAGCGCCTGGGCGCTACCTTACTGTCATTCTACGTCTTCTTCAATATTTGTATCCTAACTTTTTTTTCCTGATGTCCGATTAAGGCAATTTAAAATGCGTTGGAAAGATAACTCAAAGGGTTACAAGTTTGATAGAAATAACCCCTTTTCAATTAGAACATTTACTAGGCCAAAAATGAGTTTCAATTTCGAACTAAAAAATTGGACATTCTTGGGCGGTTGAAAATTGATTTGTTTTCAATCCTTTGACCTTTAGTTGTATCCATTTGACCCCTAGCATTTTTGAATTTTCTCATGATTTTCAACACAACTTTTGAGTATTGAGTATTGAGTATTTGTGCTTTAGCCCCCTAACTTAGATATTGCCCTTTTTAACCCTTTTCGCTTCTTTCTTTCAATTTCACTTTCATTGAGTTTCATCTAATAATACATTATATAATAAATTAAGCTATAATTTCATTAAAAGAAATACGAAATGTCAATATTTTGGAGCTTGAATAAGTGTACAAAATACACTTATCAAACACTCAAAACTTAAACATTTGTTTGTTCTCAAACAAAACCATAACCTAACTTAAAAAACACACAAAGATGTCATGCTAATCACCTAATGGCGGCCAATCAATCAAGTAAAACAACAAAATTTTAGCTAGTTAACTTGACTTTTTATCTCTGGATTGAAATCATAGTAACAAATCTATGCATGACTTCAAAATCACAATACAAAAATTAAAATCCATTGTAAAATCGATGTGTGTGCGTGTGAATAATTAAGTATAGTATTATGAATTCATAAGTTGTTTCAATTTCGGACCCTCAATGGTCAAATATGTTCTTTTATTACTCGTAAGATTTACACACCCCAAACTTATTCTTTTCACTCTTTTCTAGTGTGTGACCTAAGGTTGGATTTTCTACTTTCATCACCTTTTTAGTTTGGTAAAATTTCACCAATTGCAGTTCAACATTTCAATAAATATGGATTCTCCATTAAGTTTGATTGCTTTAATCTCTAGGACTTAATTAGGTTAACAATCATTTATCAAAAGTTAAATTTTCTTAAACAGATATTTGAGACATAACCAAGCCATTTGGTGCGTCTTCTGTTTCATGCACCTGTTTAATCTGATTTTTTTTTTCAAAATTTTTTTATAATATTTTTTCTTTATTTGAAGTATTCTCTTCCTTAATATTTCTAAATAACACATGTAGCGAACTTTCGGCTGATGACTCCCAAATCAGATTACCATAGGGCACCAGGTTTTAAAGACCCTTGCAGGCTTAAATGATCGATTCATAAAGGCTATGAAGAGATATTTTCTAATAAAATATTTTTTATATGCATTGATTAGTGCAATGTCTCTCATTCAACACCAATTCTATTAAAACGGCCTCTAACTTGACATTTTCACCCAATTACATCATATTGACCTCAAGCAATCCACACATACTTTTTAATTTCACACATGAAATTCTTATTTATCTCAACATTTTTCTACAACGGTGAAATCCCCCAAACATATTCTAAATTTGGTCTAAGAATGTAAAATTTAGTGGTTTTGAGTTTATCATCTATGGTCCACTATTTCGACCTATTCAATTATGAAATCAAGTTATTCCTACACACTGCTTAACTTAATTCATATGCTCAATAAATATCAAATTTCATATGAAAAAGCAAAAATTAATCCAAGCATGCAACTTATTCGCCATTCATAAATCAATTCATGATTTAAATTATTTATCATTGTCTGTCAGGCCAACTAACTCACACAAGCATGCAAAAAGAAAATTTTTATTTTATTTTATTACTAAAACAATAAAAGCATATAAAAACACGTAAAAAAAATAAAAAATGAAAACTCATTTTTCCACCCAAAATTTAAACTAGACATTGTCTTCAATGTCTTCAATCCTAAATCCGCATATAAAGGGGTGGAGAAAAAAGTGAAGAAAAAACTCCAATGATATGACATGTAATTCAATGACTAACTTTACTATTACTCTCGTTGGCTCCTTGGTAAATATTAGTTTAAATATACCGCGACGTCGTGTTCCTGAAAAATCAAATGAATCATTAAGGTCAAATAACTGGAACAAGTATTACTTAATTCTATCATCTAATAAATCAATGAACATATAAAAGATTTAAGGGGAAACGAGGTATAGATGATGAATCACAAATAACTTAAAATAAACTAAACTATCCTAAAACTCAAAAACATAATAAATAAAAAGGAAAAAAGAAGTTTAGGTTGCCTCCTAAGAAGCGCTTTTTTTATACTCTTTAGTTCGACTTTGACAATTTAATCATGGGCACCTAAAGAAGGCTTTGGATGCCTTGCCCATTTTTCTTCGTTTAGCTTTGATCCACTTTCCATTTAATCTTCAAACTTCTACCTTGCCCTTTTTAATGTAATATGATTTTTCTATTTCATCCTATTCAATTTTAACTATATAGACTACCACTCCTATATCGTGCTTAATCACAAAATCAATTTTTGGACAATCAATAAAGTCGAAAAAATGTGAGTTGATTTCATTCTCATTGAATGCCACATGCTCACTTGATTCCGTTGTGATTAATACGTCATTCTCTTTAATCCCTGTTGGAAATGTGTTATTTGGTGAATGAGAAATTAAGCCAAATTTGATGAAAAGATGTGTCTTTTCATATGGATCATGACTCTTGGAGATCATGACTTTTGGTATTATTTTCAATAATTGTCTCTTTATGTAGAGATGTAATTGTGTCTCTTTATGGAGAGATATAAATTTCAAGAGATGTGTCTTTTGGTATGGCTATTCCAACTATTATATAAGAACCCATATGTTTGGATTTTATTCAATTCATTCAAATCATAAATCCATATCATTCTTTTCATAGCACGTTGCATAAAATACTTTGTAGAAGTAATCATTTAGGCAAAAAGTCATGGTCATGGTCATGGTAGAGAGGGAATTCCGTTCGAATTCGTTGGTCTAAGTCATTTGGAGTACTCATATGGCTAGACATTGTCGTTGTATTTGGGAGATGGTTGTTAAGAAATCGTTAGCACCAATGCGGGGCAAATTCATCTTAAGGATAAAGTGTTAAACACTTGCCTCGACCGATCGCATCACTTGCATCTCCTCTTTCTTTTTCCGATTTCATTATAATTTTATATTTTGATTTCGGAAAGTAACTAATATTCTTTTGATTTCATGCAAGGTTTGAAATAAAGAATGAAACTGATTGAATCCGTCGACACGTATTCAGGTTCGATGATTATTGATTGTCTTCTTAAATTCTATTTTGGTAAGTCGAATTTTATTTCAATTTCATGAGCATAAAACGGTACATATTGATTTGAATATAATATGCACATTTATCGGTGTAATATCTCCAACAATCTTAAGATGAATCTATGTTGTGCTTTATATTCTAAAGTTATTTTTGAATTGTTGAAATTCGTAAGCCGACAAACATTTCTGTAATTATATATTTGGTTGACAAATAATTTGCATGTTGTATGGAAAGATATATCTCTCCATATTAAAGTTCTGGAATTAATGTGTCTCATGGCATGAGGTTTTCTGTCCAAACTAATGGAATTGCAGTGAGTTCTGCAATATAGAATTTGATTTATATATTCACGGCCAATCTGAGTATATGCATGCGTGATTTCAGATTTGAAAGTGGGTTTAGAAAATTCATATTATACATTCATTCTAATGAATTTGCTAAAATTACCAAAGTCAGATTTATGGACATTAATCTATGTGGTGTGCATTACAATCTAATGGTCAATGAATTTAATTTTAAAATACATAGTAGTGCATGACTATTAGTTGCATGAAGTATACATGTTATAATTTCTGGAATTATATAATTAAGTGTATACATGGCTGCACGGTTGGTAAGAAAAATGATAGAGCATGTCTTTGGATTTTGTGGCAATTGCAAGTGTCATGCATTGAAGGTAGTCAGTGGCTGCTCCGTTGTCTGATTTTTTGTTTCGAAAAAATGCACGGGAAAAAAAAAATCTGAACTGTTGCATGAATGAGAATTTATGTGTTTAAATTATCATTATGTTAGTATGTGTGATCCTTTAACTTGAGTATGCTTAATTATGGATTTTGGTTTATATGCAACATATGGAAACGGTTGAGGCTAATGAAAAGCCACTACCGAATTGAATTCTTTCAATTCAAAATCCATGAAATGTCTATTGAGGTGCCTGTTTGCACTATATAAGTAAATTGATGGTGATAGTCTCTTGGTGTTCGATGAGTATGGAAATTGGTGTCTATTGAATTCTAAAAGAAATCAGTTACTTGGTTTCTATTTAATTCAAGATACATGTCTTTTTAAATTATGTCCGTTCATTTCATAACTACCATGGAAAAATTATTGCGCATGTTCATATAGAAGTTTGGGCACAATTAATCTAAACAAATGATTATTACATTGTGCATTAATGTGACACACAAACAATATATGAAATGACTTAAGAAAGTTATTGATAATGGCTTTTGATATGGAAGAATAATCTTGAATCTATGCAAATTATTGTTAGGCAATTTAAGTGTGAAAAGTTGTGTACTTTCACAAATTGCAAATAATGTCATTTTTATAATTGGAGTTATTAATTTCCATATGAGACGTGAATTCCAAATAAGTGAATTTATTTGGTGTATATTCAATTCTAAATCACTTGATGAAAATTTGTTAGTCATGTTATATTCCGACATTGTGGTGAGTAGTAGTAGCACATTTGTCACATGGACACGCTAAAATGCATGAGATAATCAATTGTGAATTTATTTGTGCAAGCAAATGATCAATCTATTTTGACAAGTACACGTACATCGAGAGAAATATATGTTTCTTCATTCGAAGAATTTTTTTTAATATATTATTCTCACTTACTCACGCAAAGGGGGCATGGTTTTGGCACCCACCTATATGGTTAAATGGAGTTTCTTTCCACTATATACCCACACAAGGGTTTGAGTTTCAAACAAATATTTTGGTCAAATAGCCTAGTTTGGCGGACCAAGTTTGTAGATAAATTTGGTAGCAATTAAAAGCCTAAATCAAGTGGAAATTGTTTGCCCAATTATTGGGATACAGATATATTTTATAGAGCACAGATGGTGCCTATAGTTGGTAATGATGCAGAATATCCTTGACAATGATGATTGTTAATGATATTCATTTGTAAAGGATAAAAACTATAGTCTACAAAGATTGTGTAATTCTTCTTAGAAAAGAACTCGTTCTTACAAGAGAATGCAAATTGAGATATAGTTGAAATTTTTGACTGGTAAGCCGAATAGGGTTAAACTGATTTCAAAGATAGTTCAAAATAATTATTATTGCACACATGAATTTGATACTGAGATGAGAAATGATCAAATTCGATTGAATGTTGTTCAATAATTAAAACAATTTATCGAGCTAATATGACTAGTTCAAGGTTTGTACCAAAGCATGGTTGACCATTTGGTTCTGGTTAATTTAATTGGTGGATTTGTGAATGTCACCATGTGAATTTGGCTAAGTAAAGTTATTGGACCTAGTGTCATGTTTATCTCAAAGAGAGGTGGCCTTAATATGTCCAAAAGCCAAAATTATAATATTGATCACATTGTGATTTAAAAGCACATGTAAGGGTGATGTTGGTCTCGATAAAGACTAATTCCTTAATGTGGAATTACCTTGTTGGTCCAGATTATGAAACCATGACAACACCATCATTATTGGCAAGTGTAGTGTCAATATAAAGATGGCTTGACTAATGTTTGTGTGTTTCGTTCATTTGACTTGGATAAATTGTATATAGGACTATGGGTCCAAAATTGAATAATCAAGTAACGTTGTATGAAAAAAAAGTTCATTTGTATATTTTGAGATGACAACACTATATGGAAATACATAGATTTTCATAAGACATTGACATTTCTTGTCATAGTATGTGTTGACTAAAATGGAATAAACTTATACAATGAATGTATAAATGTTTGGAACATAAGTTGCTATATCGTTACCTTGATCGTGGTGAATTGGATATTGTTGAGACTATTGCAATTCAAGCAACGTATTGATAGAAATGAGAATTTACTCATAATCATTGAAAATGTATAAATGTTGGAAGAATGTTAACTAGTTATTGAAAGTATATGAACTTTCATGATTATTCCTTTTATTGGAATATGATGATAGCCTCAATTAATTTGATGAAATTAAATGAGATGATTTATGCAAAATTATACTTGCATAAAATGTGACAAAATTTGGAATTGGTGAAATTGTGTAAAATATTATAAAATATTCTAGGATCAATTTAGATGAAGAGGTGTGTCATTTTGTAGAATTGTGTCTTTTGAAAACACAACTTTTTAGCTTACATTTGATTCATTCATTCAACTATCATGTGAAATGTCACAAATTTGATATATTGCATATGTTTGGGAAAGATGCAATTATTGTGAATCGAGATGTTTAGTCCATCATTGTTGGACTATACTATACTAAAATTCGTAGACCAATTAAGTTGGTTTATATTTGGAAAATGATTATTGATCTATGTGATGACCTTGATCAAATTGTGTGTGATCAAATTAAAGATAGTTGGATTGAATTACAATTTCTAAATGGAAAATGATTTTTCATTTTTGTGGGTTGACGACCATTATTTTGAAAGTACTTAAACTTTCACGAAACATTCGATATGGACATTATCTATTCGATAAATGAATTGAACTATGAAAGAGTTGATGAACTCTAAGTTCAAGTACAACCCAAAAATGTGGGGGTTAACATCAATGCTTGTGAACTTATATGAAAAGTTCTAGATTTGTGAATGCAACAGTACTAGTTGCACATGCATTCCTAATGGAGGAATTGTGGGGGTAACTTATGTTAAAAGTTACATTTCTCTATACCTTATAATCATATAAATGTATCTATGAAGGTGGAAAAGATAGAAACCCCTTATATTAATTATAAGGATGATATACACTAAGTCTATAGTGGATGAAATTGGATAAAAGTCGATGCTGGCGTTTGTTTGGACATGCAAGAACAATTGGAATATTTGAATTATATTCATAAAGTTCAAATGCACTGTAATGTTTCAATGATGATATTGAACACCTATGATCCTGAAATCCACTAGTAAAAGTGATTGACTAGTCTAGTGTTTATAGAAATCATCTAAAAATGTTGTTTGGATATAATAAAGCTTTAGATAAAGCTAATGAGAAGCATGTAGCTTCATAAGATGATTTCTTGGTGGTGACAAATTGTATCTATCAAATGAATCGATCGTTAGCTAGCTATATTTGATAAGATACTAAGTCACATGTAACTAGACATGTAAGTCATAGACATAATGTTGTTAAGCAGTTGATCTCAATGGTGTAAACTCGTGGTACCTTTAAGAAATTTACTAAGAGATCAAGTATACTGCATATCGAATGGAATGAGATTAAACCTATTACGTAAAAGTCTTTGTAATGGTAACCCTACCTTGTTGATTGGAGATCCCAAGATCTTGGTTCAAGGGGACAACTAAGTTATGAAGATTCCACGAAACACTTATGAAATTATTTCCTAACTTATTCCTATGATATTAAAGTGCTTTCTGCAGAATGATTGAAAGGTTAAGATACACTTTTAATGATTCATATAGTTTGATTCAGTCAAATGGAGTATGACAGAATACTCTTAATAGGAGGTCACCTATGTAAGTGTGAAGTGGGGCTGCTTCTACGAGAATTAGTTGAGGCTAAAATTCTCTAAAACACTTATGAAATCCAAGAGTGGTCCAGGGCCAAAATGGACACAATCATGAGAACTATGAACGGTTTAGGGAAGACATTGTGTGAGTAATTTTGTTTTGGCTTACACCAACGGCTGAGTGGTTCAAGACACCTCATTCACCAATTAGCTAATAAGTCCGATAGTATTTCACTAAGGGAGGTTCAAGGCCAAAAGCTACCTTCTCGGATGCAGTGTTTTTTCGCCCTCTCTCTACTAGTGTATGCATAGTCATTTGCATTAATTTTCATTCATGTAGGGGATTGTTGGAAATGTGTTATTTGGTGAATGAGAAATTAAGCCAAATTTGATGAAAAGATGTGTCTTCGAGATCATGACTTTTTGTATTATTTTCAATAATTGTCTCTTTATGTAGAGATGTAATTGTGTCTCTTTATGGAGAGATATAAATTCCAAGAGATGTGTCTTTTGGTATGACTATTCCAACTATTATATAAGAACCCATATGTTTGGATTTTATTCAATTCATGCAAATCATAAATCCATATCATTCTTTTCATAGCATGTTGCATAAAATACTTTGTAGAAATAATCATTTAGGCAAAAAGTCATGGTCATGGTAGAGAGGGAATTCCATTCGAGTTCGTTGGTCTAAACCATTTGGAGTACTCCTATGGATAGACGTGATCGTTGTATCTTGGGAGATGATTGTCAAAAAATCGTTAGCGCCAATGCGGGGCAAATTCATCTTAAGGACAAAATGTCAGACACTTGTCTCGACCGATCGCATCACTTGCATCTCCTCTTTCATTCTAATTTAGTATTTTGATTTCGGAAAGTAACTAATATTCTTTTGATTTCATGCAATGTTTGAAATAAAGAATAAAACAGATTGAATCCGTCGACACGTATTGAGCTTCGATGATTATTGATTGTCTTTTCAAATTCTATTTTGGTAAGTCGAATTCTATTTCGATTTCATGAGCATAAAATGGTACATATTGATTTGAATATAATATGCACATTTATCGGTATAATATCTCCGACAATCCCTTCTTCCATAGTTGATATATCTTCGGGTTGAATGATCAATCCACAGTCTAGATCCACAGACAATGAGAAGTCGGTCCCGTTGACTCCTTCGAATGGATTGTATCCCCATTATTGAAATCCTTCACAGTATATGAAATCTCCCATAAGCATATCATATTCATCCAACTTGGCGAGTTCTTTAAAGTACTTTGCAAGTACCTTTTCGTTCAATAGGGGAGGATCATATCCCACAAGTTTGATGTCTTCATCCCAATTATCAGGTACAAAATCTCCCACGAGCTTGTACTCTTCATCGGATTTTCAATTCCTTATTTTCTACATATTAAATATTTTCGAAATTTCAGAAGTTTTGGCGTGTGTAAACTAGAGAAAAAAAATTTCCAATACAATGCACCAAGTAACAATCTTCACAACTTGAATATCCTCCAAGTATATCTTGACAATTCATGTAGAGATTTTCCATTACAACAATTTTGTTACTTTACTAATATCGGAATCATAGATAAATATCTAAAAACTACAAAGACAGAATACCAGTACAAGATAGATTAAAACTGTAAGGAGTTAGTTAAACAATATAAAATTAAAATAAATAACAAATAAAATCAAATAACAATTAAAAATACAATAAACTAAGACTAAAATAAAAGTAAATAGTCATCGGCAGCGGCGCCAAAAACTTATTGCGTTTTTTATATCGCAAGTGTACGATATTGTAACAAGTAATATAATTGACATTTGAGTCCGGATTATCGTTCCCACGAGGAGTATACTTTAATTTAATCTATTTTTCCTAACTTGTATTTGATAAACGACAAATAAAGAATGATAATGTTTGTGAGTAGTTTTTCTTGCTAGTGAACTAATGAAAAATAATAAAAAATTGCAAACACTGATTTAATAAATATTCGAAAGAGTAATGAATATTATGGCAAAACAAGTTCATTTATTGATCACCTTAATTTCTAATTCAAGATTCTAACCTAATGTAGTGTTCCGTCGAATTCTTCTATTGTATTCAACTTATCCCTCTCGAGTTCTCATTGAGCCTATTTAACTAATTCAATTTCATATCTCTATGCGAATTACCTTTAGTTAAACGAATTATAGTTCTAAGAATTTTCATAACGACCACAATAATTAGTATATGTATCTCTACACGTTATACTACTTTACCGAATTTTATTCTAAATCTCAAACTCACCTCTCGATTCATAAGAAACTCACAAAATCATTAAATTATTGATCGGTAATTTAATACATTAAATTCATAATAAAACTAACACATAAAAGAATAAACCACATAAATCTTGGATTAAAGAATTAAGAGTCTCAAAAGACTATATTATTCGCCCTAATTTAGAGTTTAGTCACACGTAATGTAAAAAGAAAAATAAATAAATAAACTTGAATACATCACCAGATTAATGGAATAAAGATATGGAAAAGAATAAACTCTTGCATCAAGATCTTATTCCGCTTCCAATCTTTGTTTTGATCTTGAATCTCGTGATGAATTTCTTCTCTTGATTTGATTCTTCGATCCCTCGTTGTATCTCTCTTTTTTCAATGTGGAAACCCTTTCTTAGTGCCTCATTAGGTCTATTTATACATTCCTACACGTTCTTGGCCAAATTGGGGTCTTTTTATGGACTTCTCGTGGCCCAAAAAGCAAAACCTAAAAAATTGGTGAGGGCGCCGCGTTGCTGAAAAAAATAGCCTTGTAGCGCCTAGGCGTTACCTTTTTGTCGTTCTGCGTTTTTTTAATATTGTTATTATAACTTTTTCTCTCGATACTCGATTAAGGCGATTCAAGATGCGTTGGAAAGATAACTCAAAGGGCTACAACGTTGATAGAAATAACCCTTTTTAAATTAGAACGTTTATTGGGCCAAAAATGAGTTTCAATTTCGAATTAAAAATTTGGACATCTTTGTGCGGTTGAAAATTGATTTATTTTCACTCTTTTTGACCTTTAGTTGTATCCATTTGTCCCCTATCATTCTCGAATCTTCATCGTGAGTTTCGACACAACTTTTGAGTATTTGCACTTTAACCCTCTAACTTTAGATCTTGCCATTTTTTGCTTATTTCTTTCAATTTCCGTTTTATTAAAAAAAAAACGAGTCACTTTTAATTCTTATATAGATGATTAAACATGTAAGTCAAATTATCCTATGTTGAATTACCGTAGTTTGCATATCACAAACAATGAATAATAAAGCAGTAAAGAACACAAGAATTGCTCTCGGAGAAATCCAACTGGGAAAAACTCCAGACACTTTTCTAATCAATCCACTAAAAACGATTCTGTACTTATAGTTTACCAGATTAGACGACGACACGAACTATCTGATCTCCTGACTGCAATTCTGACAGCTCTTCGGAATTCTGTGTTCCCCTATACCAATTCCAGCTGCAATAACCAACGTTCTCTTGGAACTCCGCTATCATGCAGTAGCCCTTAGCTTGGTAGAATCACCTATCTCCTATGGATCACGAAGAACAATTCGTTTTTCACAGACTGGAACTCCAGCCACCTTCTTCGATCTTCAGTACCTCTGACAGATATGTAGGAAGCTTGATTTTTGGTATTTGGATATTGAAACTGATGTTTTTCTGACTACCAAGAACGAATCTCAAAGAAACATGAAGTTGAAAGCTTTAAGGATGAAAGAAAATTGACGGCACAATGTTTGCTTATTGTTCAACCTCAGAATTTTCGTTCTGTAACCTTAAGATATTTATAGGTATGGTAGAAAACAGATGGGCCAGGAGAAAAGCCTTTAAAACACGAAATAAAATATTCTCGTATAAAGCTGTCGCTCGAGCGAAGGGCCAGCGACAGTCGAATGACATTGTGTCGCTCGAGCGAAGGAGGGGCGACGGTCTAGCGACAATGTTTCTACTTTTGTAACTCCAACTAACTCTTGGCGATAGTCAAGCGAAAATTCGCGACGTTTTCCTTCTTGTTCCAAACTCGAAACCTTAGACTTAATAACTAACTTTTAAGCAATTTGCACATTACTCCATTCTATCAATTTACGTCCTTTTGTTTACAGAATTGACCAATTACAAAATCAACTAAAACCTAATAGTGTTCAAAATCATGAATTTGATGGATTGACCGCTCTACGAGTTTCTATCTTGTTGGTTGTTCAAGGGTATTTTAGTCCATTGATTTTATGAGATTTCAGAATTTTCTTGAACAATGTTCTTGTTTGATAGATATTAAAATTCAAATTTTAATATAATATGAAGTCAATAATTAGTTTTAACTATATATTTCATTAGATCAACAACTTTTTCTTATCGTTAAATGTGAATTATATTATTAAAGTATCATATACAAGGTACTCCGGGCATACCAGACTTACAAAAGGATGTACAAACGATAACAATCTAAAGACAAATCGCTAATGATTCAAATTGAATAAAAACAAAAGGATACAATGAAAACATGACATTATATACATGTGTTTTGATTCTTCTAACGATACTATTACGATGCAGTATAAAGTTTTCAAAAATAAGTCTATTTCAAGCAGTCCAAATATGATAAACTGTTCTGGCCAGTTCATTTTTCTTAACCTTATTATGCCGAGACGTCCCTCATCCCTCCTTTTAATTCATTTCAAAGCGCTTGGAATAGTGAACATTGCTCTAGTGATGCCAATGTTCTGATTTTTCCCCAAAATTTCATAGTCACTTCGCATTGGAAGAATAAATGTTGGACAGATTCAACTAACACATGACAAAAAAGCACCTGTCTTCTACATCCAAGTGTTGTAGTTAATCTTTAGTGAGGAGTTTGGTTTTAGCACTAATCCAAAGAATAAAGGCTTGTTTTGGCGTAATGCATGAGCTGCACACAACTTTGGCCCAGATTGTATTAGGCCCCCTCGGTCTGAAATACTCATAAGCTGTAGAGGTGTTGATATTATCTCCACGGATCCATGTAGCAATTTTCTGAATGGCAGCCTCGATATTACCTTCAGTATGGATAAACGAGTGGGCAATAGATAGTATCTTCTTGATCAATGGTGAATAATTCTTCTTGGGTGTTCTCTCCCATATAGAAGTCCCTCTCAAATACATATGGTTAACCCATTGCACCCATAGTGTATCCTTTTTCGAATGTATGTTCCAAAAGGATTTTGTCCACAATGTAAGATTCTAGCTTTTAATATCCCTCAATCCGAGACCTCCCTCATACTTAGGGAGACAAGCCTCTGTCCATGCAACTAATGGTTTTTTAGAGTTCCACAAGATGATTCTGCAAAGCCTTACAATTCTCAACGTGACAGTGGCCGGGATGGGACATATAGAAAGCCAAAAGCACTCAACTCCTTGCAAGACCGCTCTAATCAGTTCAGTCCTACCTGCATAAGATAAGGATGTTGTGCGTCCATGCATTAATATATGTCACAATCTTATTCAAAAAAGGAGCAAAATGGCTAACTTTCAATTTTCCTGCCACAAGTGGGATCCCCAAGTATATAAATGGCATTGTCTCCTTAGGCATGTTCACGACTTCTAGGATTTCATCCAAGTCCAACCCTTGAATTCCAGCAGTGTACATGCTGGATGTATTGATGTTCATCCTAAGTCCCGAGCAATCATCAATATGCCTACCGAAGTGACGTCGCCCCTGACAAATAACATTAAATCTTCTGCAAATGCCAAATGATTGATTTTCAGCCCTCCACATTTCGGGTGATAATTAAATTTGTTGTCCCTGCCACTAATTGCAATAGAATACAAAGGTGATGTTACACATGCCATTACCCATCCAATGAATCTGCTTGGAAAACCCAGACCTTGCATTATAGCTTCAAGAAACCACCAATCGATTGAGTCATATGCTTTCTTAAGATCAATCTTGAGGAGACATCTTGGCGAGATTATCTTCCTATTATATTATCTCACAACTCCTGAGCGAGGTGTACATTTTCAATCATGCTTCTCCCTTTCACAAAACATGCCTGTGAACAATCAATAATAGTGTCAAGTATAGGTGCTAACCTGCTGGCCAGAATGTTCGTGAGTACCTTGTACATCACATTGCAGCAAGAGATTGGCCTATAATCTCCCACATTAGATGTATGACTACTCTTCGGAATCAAGGTGATTATAATGTAGTTGACTTGCTTGAGCAGTGAGTTGCAATTAAAAAATTTAACAGAAGCATCAATTACATCTCCTCCAGCTGTGTCTCATGCTTTCTTAAAGAAACCAGAGGTGTAAACATCCGGCCCCGGGGATTTATCTTCCCCAATGCTAAAGAAGGCATCTTTGATCTCGTGAGTGGAAATCTCTTTAGCAAGGGAATTTCCATCCTCAGCTGACGTTAAAGGCCCTTTACCAAGTATGCTGGGGTCGATGGGTTTGCATTCATTTTTTGTTCCCAATAATGTTTGGTAGTATCTAATGAATTCGTCAACCACCTGTGTTTGTGAATCCATTACAGTCCCATCCGGTTTCACTACAGCTGCTATGAAGTTTCTCTTAGCATTTCGTTTGACCAAAGAATGGAAAATTTTGGTACACTTGTCACTGTTCTTCAGGTAGGTGCATTTTGCTTGTTGGAAGTTGAAATTTCTCTCGGCTTCACATAGACCCACGACTTCTTTTCTAAGTTTTAGCAACCATTCCCTGTAAAATGGCATTACTAGGCAGACCGTGCAGGTTGATTGGGGCGATCATTTCTAGCTTTCTCAGCCCTGGTCGAAATGTGAGCAAAATACTTTTGATTTAGCTGTTCAAGGCTCATTTTTTAACTACACATTTAACTCTATATATCTTTTTTCAATACAACTTAAATTTAAAAACATAAAATAAATAATAGTTGGTACGAGTTCTAGAAAATGACCATGTTCTCGATCCTCGCCTAAATTTCCTGATAATTTTCCTAACAAGGCAATGATCGGGACAATAGCAATGATGATGCTAGATAGTATTATTTTATGTGTTCCAGCAGAATTAATGAAACGGTGTTTTAACAATTTGATAGCATTATTCTACAACAATAATGTGCGACAGAAAAGTCACCAGCAAGAAAAATAAGGGTAATACAGGAATTTTCCATCTTTAGCTACATAAAGTTCCAGATAGGATAAGCAACGCAGCTATTGGTCGAAACACTCCCCCAGAAGATTTCCCAACGGATTTTGTTTTTCCTTCCACCCAAAAATTCAGTTCTAACAAAATATTTCCCACAGAATCATTTCCATCTTCCGGCGATTAATTGGCCGGAAAATCAGAGATTCTGCACTAACAATCTCATCAAATGGCGGCGGCAACAAGTGCCAGTAGTTTCCTGGGAAACTTAGAGCACCGTCACAGTTTCTTCTCATCAAAGACTCGATTCCGCCGCATGTTTCCAGCCGATCACCGCCCACGATTCCTAGCCATGGCACCCAAAAAGAAGGTACATACAAACACATACATATGTACTTGTTTCTATTAATTATTGATTTACAAAGTTCTACTAAAGAAGAAAAAAATTAGGAAATTGCAGTCATTTTACATTTATTCAATAGCCTATAAAAAGAGGAAAGAAATCGCTTAAAGAAAAATAATAGACTACCCTCTCAATTTAGATATTCCGGTTATTGTTATTGTTATTTTTTATCAAATGCTTCATACATGTACAATTTTGATAAGTTGTTGCCTAAAAATTATGCATGTGAGTGACTTTTTGAGGATTGGATTTTAAATAAATAATTATGTACCTTTTCTTATAGAACTTTCAGATAAGGTTATTTGGCAAATAGTACATGAAAATGGTGAATATGTCTTTTTTTTTTTTTTTTTCCTTTGGTAAATATTGAACTCCAGAAATCTAGTTGAATAAACTACACTATCACTAGCAATGTCATAATATTCTATGGATAATAGATTTCATGTTGGACTCAAATTTGTCGAATATGTTTTCTTAATTTACAGAATGAAAATCAGATCACGATGTTTTTAAATTTTAGGTGAATAAATACGATACTGATTGGGCAAAAAAATGGTATGGCGCTGGCATTTTCTATGAAGGCAGCGAAGAGCAAGAAATCGATGTGTTCAAGAAACTCGAGAAACGAAAAGTACTAAGCAATGTGGAAAAGGCCGGCCTATTATCCAAGGCAGAGGAATTGGGATTCACGTTGTCATCTATCGAGAAGTTGGGAGTCTTATCAAAGGCTGAGGAGCTCGGGCTGCTCAGTTTATTGGAACGAGCAGCCAGTTTTTCACCCTCTGCCCTGGCCTCGGCTTCACTTCCCATTTTGGTGGCGGCAGTTGTGGCAATCCTGGTGATCCCAGATGACTCGGCAGGGCTGGTGGCGGCCCAGGTAGTGATTGGTGGGTTGCTTGCGGTTGGGGGTGTTGGTTTGTTTGTGGGATCACTTGTTTTGGAAGGGTTGCAAGAGGCTGACTAAAGGTGAGAATCTTGATAATTTGTGGTATTATTATGTATCTCCCCTTTTTGCTCCCATTGTTTATCTTGATATAAGAAAAATGCATTGGATCGAATGATTTGGAAATCTTCTTTTTTATGTCGATGTATTTTATTAGGCACATGTGCTTCATCAAATTTATTGCCTAGTAAACGTGTAGTCAAATTCAATTGTCTCCTCCTTTATTTATTTAATTTTTCTTTTCGGTGCTTGTTTAAAGCTAATGATAAATTTGTGGGTTAAATACCCTTTTGGTCATTGAACTTTAAGGTGTGTTCCAAATTAAATCGTCAACTTCAATTTTTGTTTTCCAACCATCCACACTCGTTGGTGAATAACAATTTTGTTTAATTTGTACAATATAAAAATTAGAAAATTTGCTTTCAACAAATGCTGATGTGCTATCCCATCGAAAAAATGTAATGTTCAGACTTTAAACGTTTCCTATAAGCAATGATGAATCGAAGTTTCATTAATTGAAGTAAAACTAAGGATGAAATTGAAAGTCTCGCTCAAGTTCAGGGACTAAGTGAGTTTTACACGATAACTCAACATTTGTTGTGGGTATATATTTGGAAGCAGGCCCCCCACCTTGAAATTGGGGATAATCAGTATAATCCAGTCCAATATTTTCTTGAGAATTTGTTCATCTTCTCCATGGATAATACTCAACACCTTGTTTTCATCCCCTGGCCATTGATGGGCCATATACAAATAGTCGAATTAGGGAAGCTAATTATCGATCGTGAACCTGGGATCTCCGTCACAGTCCTCCTTATGCAGCTGCCGGCGTATAAAGACACTGTGAGCAGCTCCTTTCTCGACTCTCTCTCCGCCGCCGGATCCACTAGCGCCACCACTGCCTCTCGTCTCAGTTTTTTGGAGCTTCCGCCGGCAAATCCTACCCCGGAATGGAGCTCAAAAACTCGAGGCTATTTCGTCCATAACCTTGTACAGAGCCAAAGATCGAACGTAGAAGATTTCGTCAAGTCCCACAAGTCAAAGGTTGTTGGGTTTGTAGTTGACATGTTGTGCACTGGCATGATTAATGTTGCAGAGAAATTCCAGCTCCCTAGCTATGTGTTTTTCTCATCTCCGGCGAGTTTTTTGGGTTCGATGATTCATTTTCAGACCCTTCAGGATGAGCAAATGCAGGACGTGACTGAATTGAAAAACTCGAATTCACTCGTGTTGATCCCGACTTTTGAAAATCCGGTTCCGGCTAATGTTTTGTCTGATGTATTGGTGGACAAGGATTTGTGGTTAGGCCGGTTCTTGGACTATGCAAGGGGCTATAGAAAGGCCAAAGCCATTATCGTCAATACATGTGAAGACCTAGAAGCTTATGCACTCAGCTCCTTCTCACTCTCAGCAGCCTATGGTATATCAATAGTTCCTCCGGTTTACTCGGTCGGGCCGATTCTAAACAGAACTCCACACCCGAGGGACACAGATGATTGTATAATGAAATGGCTCGATGAGCAGACTTCAGGGTCGGTGCTGTTCCTTTGTTTTGGGAGCCAGGGCGGTCTGATCAAGGACCAAGTTAAAGAGTTGTCTCGTGGGCTTGAGCGGAGTGGCTGTCGTTTCCTTTGGTCTCTTCGTCAGCTAACAGCAGAGAACAAGAATACGGAGTTCCCGAGTGAATATTTGGATTTTGGGGAAGTTTTGCCCGAAGGATTTCTTGTGCGGACGGCCGGGGTCGGGAAGGTAGTGGGGTGGGTGCCACAGTTGCGCGTGCTCTCGCATCCTGCAGTGGGTGGGTTCGTCTCGCATTGTGGATGGAACTCAGTGGTGGAGAGTATATGGTATGGGGTGCCCATAGGCACTTGGCCATTGCATGCGGAACAAAAGATGAATGCATTTCAACTTGTGAAAGAATTGGGATTGGGGGTTGAGATTTGTTGGGATGATGAGCCTATTGTTACAGCAGAAGAAATAGAAAGAGGGTTAAGGAAATTGATGGAGAGTGAGAGTGAAGCAAGAAAGAAGGTCGAAGAGATGAAGGAGAAGATTAGGATGAGTATGGAGAAAGATGGATCCTCGAATAGGTCTCTTGGTCGACTCGTCCACCACATTATGACGAATCAGACCAATTGATCGAATAGAAGCAAAAGTTCACCACATTGATGCCAAATGAGTCAAGATCAAAGATAGAATATAAAAACTTATATTAGAAGTCCAGTGTGGGAAGGGTGTTGGTATTTTATTTTTGTTTGGAACTCTTGTTTCTAATATTAATAATATATTGATGATGACATGTTGTCTTTTATGATCTTTTCGATTTGATGACAAAAGTTTGCTGGCTAATGACGTGAGGTTTGTATTAATCTTGAATTATTGATTAGTTGTTTGTAGTGATTGATTGGTTGTGTTTCTGATACTCTTAATTCGATGATAAGACAGTTGATTAATTCACCACCTAATATCACGTAGAATAAGTTGTCTGGTCAAACAAAATTAAGAAATTAAAACTCACAGATAAGATAAAAGTAAAATTATTTAACAGTAGTTGAGGAGATAAAGTTCCCCAAGAGACCATAATATTCAGAACACGGTCCCTCTCTACATCTTTATTTCTATGAGCTACTTCTGCCTTGGTCAGTTGTTTACAATTTGATTATCATTTCCTGATGATCGATACCTGTAGCGTTGTGCCCAAAAGAGATATTGCAACAAGTTCAATCCACTTAATATGCACATTAACCAGTAAAATCTCTCCAAGTGATCATGGTTGATGTTGCTGGCATAGAGCCATGGTGTGTGCCGAAATGAGCCAGTTATACGATTGACTAAAGCTACCAGCACTGAACTCAGGTAATATCCCATGGCTAATGAAGCCCAAGAGAGAGCTGTTGCCATTGATTTCATACTACTAGGTGCTTCTGTAAAGAAGAAATCCATCATACCTGCCAAGCTGAACAGATCGGCTGAACCAAGGAGCACGTATTGCATAGCCACCCAAAAGAATGTGATTGGAAGAGGTTCAGTTGAATCCATTAGGCCAGATTGTATTGCCACTCTTTTTCGCTTCATCTCTACTAAAGCTGCAACGGCCATGGCCACAATTGAAAGAACCAGGCCCATTCCGATTCTCTGTAAATAAGTAATTCCAATTTCGGTATTCGTTGCCTTCTGGGAGAATGGAATGATTACATGGTTATAGACTGGTGCAAGTATTATGATGAACAAGACAGGAAATACTGGAAGAGAAGCTGGTGGAATTTTAAAGGATCCAACTTTCGTGTTCATGGTGGCCGCTTGTTGGATGGAAAAGGTGGAAAGCTGAGCAAGGCAACAGTTAAGCGTAATAGTTGACATGAAAATTGGGAGTATCTTAAGGACACATTTCACTTCTTCTACTTGTTTTATGGTGCTCTTAAGCCATGGGGGGCCAGCCGTGGTCATTAGTGCTCTGTTAAGGAACTCAAGATCTTCTGTTAAAGTTTCGATTTCTGCATTTCCTTCAGAATATTCTCCATCCTCACTAGCCTTAGTTGTATATGATGAGCTTGTGCTAAAGTTTGAAATAACATTGCTAGAATTCCTTGAGATCCACGAGTGGTAAATTGAAGCTGCCAAAACCTGTTAAAACAACAGAAAAGAGAATTCTTCCATTCTTGGATTGGCTAGTCTTTGGAGATTCTGAAACTGTGCTAAAGACATACCTTAAATATAGTTGTAATAGGGCTTCCTGTTGGGATTTTGATCCTGTAAGTAGCTGAGCCGAGGAGGAAGATTGGTATAGAGATCAATATCGTTGCAGCTGAGATCCCGAAACCCCACTGCCAGCCCTTGTTATCTTCTATCCACACCACAAATGTTACTGCAGTCAATGCTCCACAGGAGAGGCTGAACACATAATAATTGAAGAATGTTGATCTCTGCTTCCTTCCATGAAGCGTCTTCTCATCAAATTGCTCAGCTCCATGTGGAGGAAGTGAACCTTTAATTCCTCCAACACCTAGTGCCACCAAATAGAGGCCGGCAAATAACATTATAGCTTTCCCCCTGTCAACTTGGTTGCATGTTATATTTCTGTCAACTAAAGGGCATACTGGTGGTTTCAGTGAAGGTATTTGAGCTTGCACTGTGAGTATTACCGAACCCTGTTCCAATATTTACAGTCAGTCAAAAGTACGTTATATACCTCACATGACTCAGTAGTGATCTGCATCGTTGATGGACTTTAGTCCTGTTTTATGTTAATCAAATGAATAACCTAAGACCTGTGAAAGGTGAAGCACCAATGAAATTGTGCATTTCCCTATTATGAATTACCAATGACAATGACGATGACAATGACATCTGTCATATTCGTGGTTATTAGCGTCGAAAGTTATAGTGCACTACTTACATCTCAACTCTCAAGCATTATAAAGAGCAATAGGTATATGTACTTTTAGGCCATGTTTGATACCATTGATTTTTCATGGAAAATAGAAACTTTTTACCTGTTTGATTACAAAAAAAATTTCTCACTCTAGTTTTCCTTGTTTTGGTTGAAATTGCTTTCCCACCTTTTAGATGAGTCTTCATTTTCCATCTTTTTTTTTATTTGAAATTGGGAAAAATTCTAGACCCAATAGTAAAAAAATTTATCACTTTTATAGACAATTTTCATACAAAACAAAGTCAAACGAATGATACTGTATGGTAATTTTTTAAAATTATTTATTTTTTTATTTTTTTGGCAAGTGAAACAAATTCTAGATCCAATGATAAAAGAAATGATCACTTTAATAGATAATTTCCATGAAAATAACGCCAAACGGACACCAAACTTTAAACATTTTTAGGTAGAAAATTATACGAATCAAACACAATTAATTACAATTTCTATGCTATTCAATTTCCTAGAATTCATATTCTTTCCACCCATTTTCCAACTTTGCAATCAAACGGACACTTAGAGATCCACAAATTTTGATTGGACAGAAACTGGTGACTAGGCTCTTGAATTTTTTAACATTATTACCTTCCATTTTCGGTTGTCATTTATGTAAATTATGGTTAAGTTCTTGTTTTCACTAAATTATTCGTGTATGGTGGTATATTAGTTAGGTAAAACATTCTTATGTAATATTCTTGCATGCTATTTCCTTGAAGTAATTCAGTATATAATTGTAATTAGTCTCTGCATTGGGTCATAGACCCTAAAGTAGACAATTACAGTTAAACCTCAATAAAGTAATACTCTCGAGATCGGAAAAAAATATTCATTTAGCGAGGTTATTTATTTATCGATAAATAAATAAATTATTCATTTATCGATAAATAAATATTTATTATTTTAAAGAAAACTTTTCAATATAAAATATGTACATTGTATGTGGTAAAAAAAAATTAAAAGACACTAATCAAAATATTATTTGAATATAGGGAAACTCAAAAGTTTTAGTGAAACTTAATGTCTCTAAAAACTAAGTTCACGTACATAGCAAATGAAAATATTTAGTCTTTACCTATAAAAGCTAAATGTTTGGAAGACATATTCCAAACACATACAATATTTTGTTTCACCTCCAATGTTTTCTCATCATTTGAAAGGAGTAAAAAATCAACTTTAACCGATAAATGAGAAGTGCAATATGTGAGCATAAGAAATGAAATCTAACTATTAGGCAAAAAGATATACAAGCATGGGTGCAACAAAAGTTTGATTTGACTATTAGTCAATCAACAATATTGAACACTTTCAAAAGGGTGTTGGAATATTTGTCAAATGAGATGAAAAATAGCGATGTTAAAAGGCACAAATCGGCAAAATACGATGATTTAGAGAAAGTTTTGTATGAGTGGTTTCTTCAAAGACAAGATAAAGTGAACATGTCTGGAGAAATTATTCAAGGAAAAGCAAAAGAGTTTTTGCAAAAAATGTATGGTGAAACTAATCCAGAATTCAGTTTTCTAGTGGATGGTTAAAAACGTTTCAAGGCAAGATATGGAATCAAATCTTACCGACGTTTTGGTGAAAGTGGTTCAGTTATCATGGAAAACATTGAAAATACTTTACCTGGAATACGATCAAAACTAGACAAGTTTCAGTTGAAGGATATTTACAATATGGATGAAATTGAATTATTTTACCGATTGGAAGCTGATCATTCACTTGCTACTAGGGGTGGGCAAAACTCAAACCAACCCGACTAACCCGATCGACCCGACCCAAATCGACTGATTTGGGTCGGTTTTTTTAATATTTTGGGCGGGTTGTGGTTTTTTTTTTTGGGTTTCGGGTTGGGTCGGGTCGGTTCATGGGTTAAGAATCTAAACCCGATAGGAACTGACTCGACCCAACCCGGAACCCAAAAAAAAAAAATAAATAAATAAAATTATTGAAACAAAATCCTAAAGCTAGGCAGTGTCTCTCACTCTCTCCCTGAAACTCCCAGCCCAGCGTCAAGCGATCTATCCATTAAAGGAGCAGCCAGCCAGCCACCACATCTCTCACTCTCTCACTCAAATCCCGACGATCTGTCCAGCGTCTCTTACTCTCTCGCTCAAATCTCGGTCGATCAGTGTTCTTCCTCTTCTCGTGTTTATCCTCTTCTCGGTCGATCAATGAGTCGATTTTCCATTTCGTAGTCCAACATAAATCTTTTGTTCTTCACAATTACATAGTTCAGATTGTGCATATTATTTATTATGATTTGTGTTCTTTACATTATTTATTATGATTTATGTGTTCTTCACATTGAATTGCTCTTCCTCTTCTCGGTCGAACGTGTAATGTAACTGTAACATGATCTATAGCAATGCAACTTATATGGGTTGCTTTGAACAAACTTGAATCTACAAGATACAGAAATTTGACAAAAACTAACTAAGTTCAGGTTTAAGCAATGTTGATGCAATTAAATTTTTCATTTGAACAACATCCTTCAAGTTTTCATAGTATAGGTCGCTATATAAATGAACTCTCACCTGCAAATTTTCTGATGGATCATGAAAAGATAGTTGTCTCATTTGTGTTCAGATAGAAATAGGGGATATTAAACCCCTTCTTTGTTCATTGTGCCCCTTTTATTCGAGTGGGAATGACTATTTAAATAAGACCCCAATTAAATGGAAGAAAAGGGAAGTTTTGTCCAATGTCCAGATACTAATCAAGAAAGGAAACTTTTTTTTTAAATTGGCTGAGGATTTTCTACCAGAATTAATATCTGTTACATAGTCCTAGTTGACTTGAGGAAATACTCTTAAAAGGAATCACAATTGATGATTTTATGTTAGAAAATGCTCTCTGGACAGCTACAAAAGATATCTTCCAAAATTAAATCTTAGAATTGGAAACCTAAACTTTGTAATACAATGAAGCTGGTCGACATAAATGGCACGTGTCTTACAAATGATTTTAGATGCAATAGTCTCTCACGTGATATTTCATACATATTTCAACCACATCATTTAAGTTCTTTGCAGTATGTGCTCCTAAGTTATTGAGAAATTAGAGCACAAATTTAAAGCATCAGACCACAATTTGATAGCAAAGTTAATGACTAATAGGAAAAAAAATCAACTATTAATTAGCAGATTGTGTTTACACTTTGGTTTTTTTTATCACAGATTGGAGAAATATAGTCCATGATAATCATGTTTACAATCACAGCGATTTTTAGAAGGTAATTAATAAATGTGTTGGATAATAAATGTCATTTGGTACTAATTCTTTTTCGTTATCATTTGTTTGGTAGGTATGGATGTAGGGGAAGAAAGTGGCAATGGGACACAAGATCATTCGGACTCAAATGCAACAGATTTGCAATCTGGTCTTCCTCCACGTGCACCCACCATCAACATTAGGTAAACGAAAATCTCATAGACTTGCTTCTTATGTTTGAGATCACTTCACTCTATTAGGCTCAAAGGATGATCCAAATGTTAGGTGTAAGTGTAATTATTATGGAGTAGATAATGCTTGTGGCACGAAGAAGTGTGGTACTAGTACATTAAGTAATCATTTGACAAATAAATGTAAGAAGTATCCAGGTAGATTGGTGGATAAGAAGCAAAAAACCTTATCTTTTGAGAACAACAATGAGGGTGGAGGGAGCAATCTTATTGTTGTTGGTCGAACCAAGGAAGAGTGTAGAGTTGCATGTGCAAAAATGATAGTTGTGGATGAATTACCATTTATGTTTGTCGAAGCTCGTGGTTTTAGGGAGTAGGGCTACTTGCAGATTTATTACTTCCTTAAAAAAAGGAACGAACGTGATGGTTATTAGTCATTTTCCAGTTCACATGGCCTTTTGTTCTTTACCACGTTCTCGAGTAGCTTTCAAGTTTCAACGCCTGCAAATTTCTTCATGTTACTGGAGTAATCTGATAAATGTCTTACTCATCTTGTGGTGTAAATTGCTTTGTCGTTTTCCTTTCTGGGCCAATCAAATGAGTGGATGCTACATTGCTAATGAAGCTGTGAAATTGCGTGATCTACTCAATCATCAAATTTTGGGGGTTAAGTATATGAAATATCCATATCATTCATTTTCATGTACTGCTTAGGATTCCCCTTGTTGTAGTTCATAGTTAGCATTGTATAATGTAAAAGAAACAGTTGATGGAGCATTGTAATACATAAAAAATGATCATGCTCGAAAATAAATTCGCTTAAGTTGAAATAAAGATATAGGAATAGTCGGAACCCTGTCTGTCTGGTTAAAGGGAACTTTCGTTCTCTAACTGCATAGTTGAAAGAAAAAATGTTCAAGTATAGATCAGATAAATGACAGGATTATTCAATAAGAAAGAGCTACTATAAGTATCATCAAAATAAAAAACCATGAAGAATATTTATTTCATGAAATGAAATATTTATATAACCTCATGAATTGACAATATAAGATGCTGAATTTTTGCTATGATTTACGGCCATTGCAGAAATTCTGCATGGAAATACTCATTTGTTTATCAGTATCAATATGATATCTCAGAAAAAAAATAAAATTGTGGACAGCTTAATACGTCATTCGAATTTAGTTATGTGTAGTCTCTTGATACTGTCTTTGTTGTTCTATCGACTACATGCTAGTGGCCCCACTATTGAAATGGCTAGAAAGGCATCAGTAAATATCAGTATGATTGTACCAAGTTGAGAGATGCATCTCTGTGTTTGGGGACCGGAGGTTCCTATTGGTAATTACATTTTATTGTTAGCTTATCACATCCCACCTTCGCTAACGAAACTTCAATGGATGTGCTTGCAGGTGCGTAATGGGTGCTAGTACTGGAAACTCTAATAGCCTAACGTGTTTCGTATATTCCAATCTCTTCTCCTTTGTAAGTGGAGTATGCGACTATACACACGTAAATCTACATATAAATTTTTCTTTTGAGGTGGAGGGGAGGATTGAAGCTGGTTGTTGGCTCTTAGGAAAATGACCTTCAAAGGTTACTAAGAGCCTGGGTCCTATATACACCCTCTTACTTCAGAAAAGGGGAACTATGGCAGTCCTTTTCTCAACTCTGATCTGACCATTTCTACGCGGGACCAGATCGGCTGGAATGGCCTTTCTGCATTCCTTAGACTCACAATAGTGACTTCAGCAATAGTGTACACAGCAATGAAAAGTTAGTATGGCCAAGAAAAATACTCTACTGTGAAAAGAAATAGCTCTAATGAAGAAAAACGATTGAGCCTACATAGAAAAAGTGGGCGTATATATTTAATATTGTTTTTTTTTTTGGTTCCGTAAACAATCTATGGACCAACAATAGTGCTTGACTCTTAGTATTGAAACATAGGCCTAATTATTGCCCACGCACCTTCTAAAGCTAACTATCCCTGAATGTGTGGTGTACACTATAGGTCGATAAAGTTTTAAAGTGATCTGTGTTAGGCAATTGTATTTTCTTTCCCATTTTATTTATTTTGCACGATGCTTATTGGATCGTGCATTATAGATGGATAAAATGAAAGATGTGTGTTAGAATTTGGATATGGCCTGAATTCTTTATTGAAAATGATTGAGAGTTCTAATTAAAGTACACATTAAGAAAAATTCTATTTTAAATGTTATTATTGAATCCTATTCAAGTTTACTTGACGAATTCTAATTGAGATTCTATTTCAAAGTATATTGGGAGTGGAAATTTGTATTTGATTTGAAGAGGATATTGGGATAAAGAAAATCAAGATTTTGGAGTAAAGAACCAGAGAGTGGACGTCGCAGCGCCACAAATTTTGGCCTGGGGCATTGCGGCGCATTCCTATCTATTTCGCCCATATGCGATTTTTCCCGTCTACTCTGTTTTGGACTCCTTTTTTTGCATTCTATTTCAACTACAACTCTATTATAAGGGTTTGGACGTCTCCTATTTGTTCCCTATATATAATTGGCTTTTCATTATAATTTAGATGGATTTAGAAATATTGTAAACACATAATCTTTGTATTTTGTCTCCATATTATAATAAAATCTTGATTCTCTACAAAATATTTTATTCTTGTGTTATTGTAATCAATTACTTCATATTGTGGTTGTTATATCTTATCTTTTCTTAACAAATTGGTATTAGTGCATTTTAGTCTACGACAATTGGTATCACAACTTTTGGTGTTGAAATTCTTGGGAAGATCAAGATTTTGATCAATTTAATACCTCAATTTGATCTTGCATGATGACAACAATGAAATATGATATTCCGCTATTAGATTGCAATACAAGATTTTCTTCGTGGCGGGTAAAGACGCGAGCAATACTTGCTCATATGGATTTGGACGACGATTTTGACAAGATGTACACAACTTAGACTATGAAGGAGAAATAACGGAGGAATCGAAAGGCCCTATCTCAAATATATCTTCATCGTTCAAATAATATTCTTCAAAACGCTTTGAATGAGGAGTCAACCGTTGCATTACGGTTAACATTAGAGTAATTATGCTAACAAAGAGTTTTACTAGCAAATTGCATTTGAGACAACATCTATATTCTTATCATATGATAGAAGATACACTTCTTGAGGATCACTTGGTTGCTTTTAAGGAAATCATCATTGATTTGGAGACATTGGAGGTCAAAAATGATAAAGAAGACTCGAGATTGATTTTGTCTTGTTTATTTCCAGCCTCGTACATATCTTTTAGAGACACAATTTTATGTAGTCGTGATACTCTCATCATCGAAAAAGTCTACGATACTTTATATTTAAAGGAGAAGATGAATTATCATGTAGCTTTTGAGGATCGTGGAGATGGTTTCGTTGTTCATGGTGTTTGTTCGAGGGCAAGTCAAAGTCTAACTTCAAATTTTATAATTAGTGCAAGAAAAAAGGACACTTGGTAAACGACTATTATAAGTTACAAAATAAAATAAAGTCAACTACAAATCAATAATCAGAAACTTCAAGGAAAGCAAGTATTGCAGAAAATCCTAGCAGTGATGGAGAGCGTCTACTTATGTCTGACTACGACTCCAAACCTGATGAAGTTTGAATTTTTTATACAGCTTACACTTTTCATATGTCGTCCAATCTAAAATTATCTTCAACATATAAAGAAGTTTGGTAGGACTATTATTTCTAATATCATATGTGCAAATGATAAAATCTACGTCTATTATTCATCTAACTGATTGGCAGGGGCAAATCTAGCACCCGGCTAGCTCCGACGGCCGCCTCGACTGGAATCGTTTATGTTTTGTTTTAATATTTTTCACTATTATAAAAGTTAAAGTTTTATTAGAAAAGTGCAACAATGGGAATTCGAACCTATGCATTCCTATAGAATTATTGGAAGCGTGACCACTTTGGCAATTAGTTGATGGCGTTGCTTAATGTACAAAACAATTATATGATTAGTTTTAGAAAAGTAATGGATATATTCTCTCTTTATTTTAATTTTTTTTAAACTAAAATTTGACATTTCAATGACTCGGCAGTTAAACTACTAACTTGATGACCCGATAATTTGTCCAAGTCGACGATCGAATCGGATATGATAACTATGTTTTGAAACATGAAAGAATAACGAAGAAAAAATTAAATTGATAGTTCTAATTCATTAAAATCCAAAAATTTATTTGTTTTAATCTTGTCACTTGAAACTATTTAATCGATAAAAGAATTTAGCAATTCGGACGAGTATTGACAATTTTTTCTTCACATGTTCAACAACAAAATCTTTGTCATCTTTAAAACTATTAAATAGTATCTCTCTTTTTTGCTAGATTGAGATTATTAACAAATCGAACCAAGAAAGTAAGTAATTTGACCAATGTTTCAAACTTGAAATTCTTACTCGATAAATATTATTAAGTTGGTAGATAACGTACATCTACACATGCAATTCAAATTATGATAAAAGTCATTTCAATTTATGGTATTGGTTTTTATTGTCGCCATCAACCGTCTGTGCTCACTCGAAATACTAGATTCGCCCCTGCTTATTGAGCCAACTTGTGCTTGAAATCCCAATTTTGAAATGACTTGTATTTTGAGTTTTTTTTTTTTTTTTTTTTTTTTTTTTTTATGGTGACATGACTTGGAATTAATCTTCTAAGCACCGGATGACATCCCACCACTTATTGTAGTATGCCATGTTATCTGAATGTTTAGGATAAGCTAAGAATTGGAAATCAGTCATATATATACACACACATGTACAAAAGATTTGACACCGCGACGTCTGCTCTTCACTATACACATACACAAGGTCGGCTTTGAATGTTTTGAGGTCCTACATATAAATATTTTTGCATTTGTATTAGTATTAAACATGATCGAATGAAATAATTTCTCGTGATGAGGGACATTATACTTATGGTATACATCATTTATTTTGTCCAATAATTAATTTTCATGTTCAAAAAATAGAATATAAAGGATTTTATGAAACCATTAAGCCATGGGAGTGGTGACTACTTTTTATTGTCCAAAATATTCTATATTTAAAAAAAATAAAAATTGAAAGCAACAATTAGAACATGAATTAAAATACATTATTGGGTGGGGATACACATACATTATTTGCACTACATATACTAGTAAGAAAATTTCACAAATAAATATTTTTTTAGGGCTTTCAAAAATTTGTGGCCCCATGTATCGTCAGGCCCAAGGCCATTGCCTAGGTGGACTTGTGGCCAACACTGGGTCTGCACATACAGAAGGTTCAAGATCGCGATATCAGCTCTTCTCTACCTGAGATTGAAGTGTGTTCTAAGTGTTGGATAGTTTATCCATTAAAAAGTTATGTGCAGAGGCGGAGGAAGGTGGCAAGGCCTTGGCTAGTCCATTTACATTGTGTTTGATAGATATGGAAAATATCTCCTAAAAAAACTGTTTACCTTATTTTGAGAAAAATAAAAACTTACTCCCCCAAAGAAAATATTTTTCTTAAAAACAAGGAAAAATAGTCATACTTTTAAAAGTTGGAAAATATTTTCAATGAAAAAATATCAATCAAATGCTCAAAAGTAGGAATTTGGGTGGAAAACTGATATTTTCCATGAAAATTAAATGTAATCAAACACAGAGTTAGTGTTTTTGGGTAAAAAAAAAAAAACTTAGAACTAATGAAAATTTTTGTCCCTTTGACTATATTTCTGGTTACGTGAAAGCTAGCAATAAAGCAAGGATATAGACGTTGAATAAATAAATTTAATTGGTTATCTAGCCCCATAAGAAACTTATTTAACAGTAGCCTCCCTACTTGTTTGTCGCACGTGTGTGTGTTCGCATATATATCCTGATCATTAGCTAGTTTGACAGAAGAAGCGAAAATAATAGGTCAACATAGACATAAGCTACAGATATTGATTAGATTGAGATTCTGAATAAAACTGTTATGAAACGGATCGCAAGATAATGGCAATCATGAAATAATAAAGAAGAAAATAAGAACACGAGAATTTAAATGAAAACCCAATTCGGGAAAAATCACGGGCAGATGAGACAATCCACTATAATCAAAAGTTTTGTATTTACAATATCAAAATTCTAATAATCTCAATTGAAATAGGGGATGGCTACGGGGCGTGTATGTAATGGGTTGGCCATTCCCACCCCCGTCCCGTCGAGTATTTTTGTTACCTTGCCCCATCATTATACCCGATTAAAGTGAGACGATGCGGAATCGGGGTGGGGCGAGGCAAGGTAAGTTCCTCGCCCCATTTATCGCTCCATTTATTTTTTTATTTATTTTAATTTTTGCTTTTATAGTTTGAAGTGGGCAACCAAGGGAGTACTCACAGCCTTAACTTTCACCATATTGAATCTTTCAAGCACCTTCTCAATGTACCCATTCGACCCAAATACAAACTGTCAGCCTTTTATCCATCAAGATCTCCATTCTAAAAATCTTCTTCATTGCACCCATATCATTCGTGTCAAACTCCTTACTGAGTTGTAATTTTACTTTTCTGACCTCTGCTTTATACTTGACTGCTATGAGCATATCATCAACAGATAATAACAAATATGAGTTGATCCACCATTTTCCTTTCTGAAGTACACATAATTATCATAATTACATCTATCAAAACATGCGTAATCATGAATGAATCAAACCTCTTGTACCACTGCCTTGGTAACTGCTTTAATCCATATAAAGATTTTTTCAACAAGTACACATAGTCTTCCTTTACTGAAGCTATGAACCCCTCTGCTTGTTGCATGTAGATGCTCTCATCAAGTTCTTCATGTAAGAATGATGTCCTGACATCCATTTGTTCAAGCTTCAAATCGTTCTTAGCCACCACTCCAAGTAAAGCCCGAATAGAACTATGTTTCATAACTAGTAAGAACACATTTGTAAAATCAACACCCGAAACTTGATTGTAGCCTTTTGCCACCAATCTAGCCTAGTATCTAGTATCTTCAATCCCTGATGTGCCTTCTTTTCTTTTGAAAACTCATTTACAATGAACCACCATTTTACCTTTAGGTAATTTCACCAAGTCACAAGTGTAATTTTTATTCAATGACTCAATCTCCTCCCGCATAGCAATCATCCTTATGCTAGAATCCCTACAACTAGCTGCCTCTGAATATGTAGCAGGCTCCTTAGTGGAATCAATGCCTTCAGCCACACTCAATGCATAAGCTACCAAATATGCTTCAACATACTTCTGTGGTGGTCTAATCTATCTGCAAGGTCTATCCTTAGTTATAGAACATTGTGGTAATGGTGGTAGGCAAAGTAGGCAAGATATTACTATCTGTCAACCCCTATATGGACTGATCTGTAGTAGACTGTTCAATAACTTCTAATTGTTTCTCTGAACCAATTTTCAACTCCACTTGAGTTGAATGATTATGCTCCTTAATTTTATCAGTATCCCCAAGAGGTGAACCACGAATCATATCAAGTTCATCAAATACTACATTACTACTAACAACCACATTTCTAGTCTCGGGACACCACAACTTATACCTCTTCACACTTGATTTATACCTAAGAAAGATATACTTTCTAGCCTAGGCTCCAACTTCCCATTATTCAAATGAGCATAAGCTGAAAACCCAAAAATTCTCAAATCAGAATAACAAGAAGGTTTACAAGAACATACCTCTTTTGGTGTCTTTTTATCAATGGCAACTGAGGATGAGTAATAGCAGCTTCAACCCAAAAAGATTTAGGCAGCCCAGAATTTGAAAGCATACAACAACATTTCCCATCAAGGTTCTGTTCATCCGCTCTACAGCACCATTCTATTGAGGAGTTTCAGGTACTGTCAAGTGTTTCAAGATGCCTTCAGCCCTGCAGAAGCTATTGAATTCATCTGAACAAAACTCCAACTCATTATCAGTGCGTATACATTTTACTTGCTTTTTGATCTGCTTTTCTACCAATGTTTTCCACTCATTGAAGGTCCTAAACACATCACTTTTATGCTTCAAGAAGAATACTCAAACTTTCATGGAGAAGTCATCAATTGTTGTCAACAAGTAATAATAGCCTCCTTTAGATGGTACCATGGCTGGTCCCCAAAGATTTGAATGGATATATCCAAGTGTTCCCTTCGTGTTGTGTCTTTCTTTAGTAAATCTGACTCTCTTCTATTTCCAAAATACACAATGCTCACAAAACTCTATTTTGCTGGTTTTCTGCCCATTAAGAAGTCCCCTTCTACTCAGCTCCCCCATCCTATTATCACTCATATGCACGAGCCGCATATGCCAAAGTTTTGTTACTTCATCATCTGTCAAACAAGAAGTAAAAATTGTTCCTTCCCAAATCACTGTGGAACCGTGCACGATATACAGTTGTATAGAGTTCTTATGCCCTTTTATGATAACAAGAGCACTCTGGCTCACTTTCAAAACTCCACATTCACCAATGTATCTGTAGCCTTTAAGTCAAGTGTACTCAAAGATATGAGAGTCTGCTTCAGTTCTGGAACATGTCTTACATCTGTAAGTGTTCTAACATCCCCATTGAACATTTTAATTCTAACTGTGCCAACTCCGACTATTTTACAAGGCGCGTTGTTTCCTATAATCACAACACCTCTCGAAAAGCAATAATTTTTTTATGGACTTTTGGAAATTTGTTTCATGTAGCTTGGCAAGGAAATTTTGAAACATGGGCCCAACTCATCTATGTGTAGAAAACTAGTCACTGTTATGACACATATGAAAAGTACAAGCCGAGACAATAACCCGTTCGTCACAAAGTTTAGAATCCCTGTTAGAAATCACAAGAAGCTCTTCACCACTTTGCTTATCTTCCACAATATCAGCTTCTGATGTATTAACATGTTGCTTCTCTTTCTCAGTAGCACCAGCAACTTTATTTCTATTTTTCAATGTATAGCAATCAGCTCTAATATGATCCTTCTTCTTACAATAGTGACGTGTCTTCTCAGCATGTCTAGATTTCGATCTGCTCCTCATATTTATGCCAATATATCTATCTTATTTTCTCTCGCGCACAATCAAGCCTTCAGCATGATTCTCAAATCCTCTAGCAAGATGTCTCATCTTCTCCTTAGATAGTAAAGTATCATAGACCTCTTTCACGGTGAGAGTATCCCGACTATATAGAATAGTATCTCTAAAAGTCACATATGATGGTGGCAAGGAACACAACAATATCAACGCTAAGTCTTCCTCGTCATACTTAACTTCCACTGTCTCCAAATTAGCCATGATTTCTTTGAACATAGTCAAGTGATCATCCAATGGCGTACATTCAAACATCCGGTGAGAATACATGCAATATTTCAAGTGTAGTTTGTTGGTCAAGCTCTTTGTCATACAAGTGCTATTACAAGTGCTCTTTGTCATGCATTCTCAATTTTTGGTCCAAGTTGGCTAGCTAGGAGCACGGTCCTCGCTACAGCATTCCCTCACTTGCACAATTCATCGTCCTAGTAATCACTTACAAAACTCTCATTCTACAAACTTAAACAGAGATTGAAAGTCGTATGTATTGATTTGCAACTGCAAGCTTGCATTAGAGTTCATTGATGGAGTTGAGCTTCATCATGAATTTTTGGTACTCTTTGCTCCTTGGTGTTGCGGGATGCATTAGCTATGTTTTTTTATGACTTAGGTGTCCAAATTTCGTTCGAATAATCTTGAGTGGCGGCCTTCTCCCCTGGTTCGTCGCTTGGATTAATCTGGATACGATCACAACTTATACACACTTGGGCCAGACATTCGACGGTTCTCCTCCCTGTGGACCTGCCTTTCAACATAAATATTGTCTTCCAATTGCTGCGAGTAGGGGTGGGCGTGGGTTGGGTTGGGTCGGTTTTTCCCCCAACCCATACCCAACCCAACCCATGTAAAGATTGAAACCCAACCCAACCAAATGTCGGTCGGGTTGGGTTGGGTTGGTCGGGTTAGGTTGGGAGTTGGGACGACCTATGAACAAACATTAAAGCCACAAAAGTACTAAATTTAAAGCAACATTAATATATTGCGTTAAAGAGAGATGGATTGGAAGATAGATCTCATCCAAAATCACAACCAATGTTGATAATTTGGTGAGACGACGCCCGCCGCGTGAGAGAGATGATGAAAGATATGTTAGTATTTTTTTTTTCTCTCACTTTTTTTTTACCGGGTCTCTCACCTTTATTCTATTTTAGTTTGGCAAAGTTTTTTAGTTTTTTAATTAGTGGGTCGGGTTGGATGGTTTTTGTCGGGTTGGATGTGTTAACCCACAACCCAACCCAACCCAACCAACTTAACCTTGCCACCCAACCCAACCCAAGAAAAAAATGGAAAAAACCGACCCAACCCGATCGGGTTAGGTTGGGTTGGGCGGGTTGATCGGGTTGGGCGAGTTTTTGCCCACCCCTAGCTGCGAGAATTCGAACATTCAATACTCCGTAGAGAACCCTTCTGCTTTACCATTGCATCATGCCCGTGGGACACTACCTATGTTTACTTGTAATTTAAATTCTTCTTGCCTTCATTATCTCATTATTAATTCTAAAGCTTTCATCTTCTGTAGTACTAATATGATAATAATAATTCTGAATCTTGGTTGATGCTTATTAATTTTTTCTTTTCGACTTTTGCAGCAAGAGATGGTATTCTGCTTGAAGGAGAATTCAAAATTTTGACTAGCAAGCTGCCAAGATCTAGGTGAGGAAATTAAAATCTGTGGCAGCAATTATGCAGAAAAGATATAGTCTTTCTTCCTCAATCATGTTCCAGGCTTACCAGCCACGCCATTCGTGTCGCTGGACTCAATTCCCAATTGACAATAGTTAACTTCCCAGATGAAAATGCCTCAAATAAATAAGGTGGATATATACACCATTCGCACAGTAGAATACACTCATTCACAATTTGAATGAATGTAAAATATACAATCCCACAGATGGGACAACCAGGGATAGGGACAGTATCAAAAAGGTGGCGGATGTTAAGATACATATCAAGATTTATCTGAATGAGACTCGTAGAAGTCACTAGGGCAAGGTGACATGACCTCTTGCTCCAAAAATTGAAGTACTTGTTGCATTGTAGGACGATTGTCCGGATTTGCATCGGTGCATCTTGCTGCTATTTCTACAATTGCTTCTACAGTCTCCACCACATCAGCATTCCGACATTTTTTGTCCACGACATCCTCCATCCAATTCTCCTTCAGTAAAGTATTCATCTGCAAATTATGTTATCAGTTGAAAAAAGTATGTAATACATGAAACTTAGATATATAATTGAAGTGATGCAGCTTTGAGAAGAGCATACCCAACCAACGACATTTAGTCCTCGTTTTACAAAAGATGGATCGGTCGGTCTCTTTCCAGTTACGAGTTCTAACAGTAGAACCCCAAAGCTATATACATCTGACTTCTCAGTTGCTCTTCCAGTCTGCAAGTATTCTGCGTCATTTTAAAGAACAAAAATCTTGGTCAGCTTTATTCACATGATGATTCTTGGAAATTTTCACAGGTGAGAAACAAATAGCAGGGTTTTCTTGCTTTTATGCATCTTTACAACAAGAGTAACAACAATCTCCCAAATTTCTAAAACTGCATTCCGTAGAGTATATGCAATAATAGGAAGCCAATAGACTCGTCTTAATTGCAATTAATTAATAATAGCAACAACTGACATTAACCCAAACCTCTTGAGCACTAAAATGTACTACATTCAAATTATGATGGAATTCATTAATACCAAAGATCAAGACTAAAATTGTTCGTAATAAGTTGAAGAACAAACCTGGAGCCAAATAGCCAAATGTGCCTGCAACTACAGTTGTGACGTGAGCATCCTCATCAACCAATAGTTTGGCAAGGCCAAAGTCTGAAACGCGAGGCTCAAGGTTCTCATCAAGGAGTATGTTGCTAGATTTTATATCACGATGAACAATCTTTGGACAGCAATCATGGTGTAGGTATGCCAATCCCTTAGCAGAACCAAAGGCTATTCTTAAACGAGCTTTCCAATTCAAGGACCGGTCATCTACACATTCTGATGAACAGATTATTGAATCGGTAAGCTAATAGGAAACAAAACACTAAATTCATAATAAGAGAATAAGCATTTAGAAGCAGGTAATAAAGACTCAACCTTAGTATTTTGCCAAAAAAAAAAAGACGTAGTAGACTGAGAAGAAATGTACCATGCAATAAATCATCCAAGCTGCCCATAGCTAAGTAATCATAGATAAGAAGCTTGGCCGTGGGAAGCTTGCAGTATCCTCTAAGATTGACAAGATTTATGTGCTTGATGCTACCCAAGATCTCCAACTCTCTCTCAAAGGCTTCATCACAACCTTCACGAGTCCAGTCAATCTTCTTAACAGCAAACGTACCACAATCATTCATAACCATTCTATATACAGTACCAAATCCTCCAGCCCCAACAACATCCTCCTCATTAAGAGATTCGATCTTTTCTACCAGTTCACAAGAAGGATATGGAAGATCGCCATGAAATGTGATGAGCTTGGCACCTGAGAAATTATTAAAAAAATATGAACCTTAAAAGTAAAAATGATTAAGAAAGTTGAAAGATTTGAAACAACATCAGGGTTACTTGGTTGTTGATGAACTTGTTTCTTTACTTCTGTGTATCTTTTTGCAGCCCTTTCTTTCTTGGTCAGCAACCGTATCCACAGAAAACCAAGGAGCAAAATAAATGCAAAACCCAACATGGACATTGCACCAATTACTGCTCCTTTGATATAGCGGGATGACCTCTTAGAGGGTACTGTAGCAACACAGCAGTTTAGAAGAGTTTAAAATTTTCAATTACATGGAAAGGACATCATTGATTGGATAGCATCGCAAGGACCGAATCCTACTAAGCCCCTATTTGATGGCCATTATTTGGCAAAAATAAAATTTTGAATAATGAATTTTTGGAGAATGTGTGACCAAAAATAGGAAAAAGTTTTGGGCTTACGTGCAAAATATTTTATTGTGTGAATGTATGGTTGAAAATGAGTATATAGAATAAAGAGTTTTGAAATAATGGTTGTCAAACAAGGACTAAATTTTCAATATTTTTAAAGTCAGTTTGAGCCCTATTAAAAGGTTAAGAATGCACTTTGGAATAATAGATTGACTGAGAATGTAAAAATAAAGAAAAATCTTGGATTTGCATATAATATTATTTCATTGAAAAATATATGAAAAGAAGAGAAAAAATGTATTTTACAAAAAATGGAAATCAAACGAGCTTAATCTCTTAACAAATACCTGCAGCTTGATTGCTTTCAACATGAGGCAGCACAACAGGGAATCCTAGTGAAGTTCGACAAGGCTTGCTTACTTGTTGGCCACAAAGATCTAAATTACCAATAAACCTAGGCATAATAGCAGCCTTTTCAGAATAGCTTTTGAAGACATTAAACCTCTTTGTATAAATACACAAGGATAGATCTATTGATATCATCTATGTTTAGAAAAAGAAAAGATTGGTGTAAATCTATGATGCACTGATACATACACGTGTATCTGACACGACAAGTGTTGGATACTCCTCAAAAAAGTACTGACACGGCACGTTGCCAACATGTTGATTAATTTTTTAAAAATTCTTCATTTATATAGTATAAATTATATTTGTCATTAATTTTTCTTGTTGAAATCTTTTAAATATGAATACAAATTGATTATTTATTAATAAATTTTGAGTTAAAAATGTATAATATTTCTAATTAAAAAGAAAAATGATCAAGGTAGAGCGTTTAAAGAGTGTCGGTATCCGAAATGAGAGACAAGCATACCGAAATGAGAGACAAGCTACCCAAGTTAAAATGTCCGTGAAATATAGATGTAAATAAAGTGCGTGTAAAATTTCATACATTAGTGCAGGGATAGAAGCCCTTTAAGGGTTCTAATTATACCATTTTCTTTAAATTGGAAGTATAGATTGGAAGAGGGGGATTCAAATACCAATGCTATGCATATTCAACTTTAGTGAAATTATCTATCTCGTGTAAAGTTTGCACAACTTTTCAGTGTACGATACCAGCATATACAGTTATATCCTTACGTGAACAGATGTGGCAAAATACATTATTGTAGTAAACCATGTATGTGAATCATCCAAACCCATGCATAATTGTAGTGATTATAAAAAAGTGCATTCATCATTACTCGAGTCATTGCCAACTTCAATTGTACAGGTTGAATAATGATTTCTCAAAAGGCTGCAGACTATTTTAGTTAAAGCTAACATTAATCTACTACTTAGTTCTTGCCCTCTTAAATGTAAACCAATCTCTTGAAATATATGAATTAAGAAATTATTATTAACGTTTCAAAATCAAAGTTTATCAACTCATATTTCTCAGAAATTTGGAAATTTATGTTTCTAACATTGTAGAATGGGGCTCAAATAGGGGCCCAAGATTAAGTCCTTGTTTGGTCCTCATTATTTCCAAAATACAATTTTCTCTCTCTTATTTTTCAACCACACATTCTTCAAATAATATTACACGTAAACCTAAAAAAATTTCTTATTTTTTAACCACACATTCTACATCAAAATACGATTCCAAAATGCATTCCTTCCCAAAAAACAAATGGGGCTCAAAAGGCTCTAAGTACTTACGACTTGCTGCCAAATGTGCTTAGAGTTCCAAAATCTGGAATTTCACCCGACAAGAAATTTGTAGACAAATTTCTGAAGAAATGAAATCAAGTGCATGAGCAAGAATACACATGAAACAATTTAATACATAATGAAAGAATGGACAGAGTGTTTAATTTGAATCAAACTCACAAATATCGTAGATGTTTTAGACGACCGAGAGAAGAAGGTATAGCGCCCTTAAGTGAATTGCTTGACAAATCCCTAGGTAACAACAATCCCATATTCATTGATAGAGAAACCAAATGAAGAATGGCTTTCTCAAAAAGTCAAGAATTACTTGAGTATCTCACAATATGGTTAATTGAGAAAGGTTTCCAATATCTGATGGTATGCCTCCTTGAAAATAGTTAGCCCTCAAGTACCTGCATTTTACAATTTTATGGAGTACAAATATAACAGTGAAAATACAGAATCCCCAAAATGAATGAGTAAAGCCACTTTACCCGAAAATATTTGACACCTCAGGTGACCAACCCTCACATTGCACGTGGATCCCGCGTGAATAAAATAATGCCCGACCCCCGAGGTGTGTGTGTTCGGTCATCCCCTGTGTTCGTGTAGCATTACTCAAAAAGAATAGTGCATATTTTCTCTCGAGGCTGGTTAGGACTAGACACTATCTACAAATATGATTTTAGCTTATTTTTCTTTCTCAGTTCTGTGCTATACTATCCAATTCTTCTTACAAAACAAGTCAATAAGGAATAGCAATTTTCACTTACAGGGCTCTCAGTTCAGAACATTTGGCAATATCATTTGGAATAAAACCATGGAGGCTGTTCTGGTGAAGTGCCCTAAATACAAATAAAAAGAAAAGGCGTCAAAAAACATTTAGCCCAGAACTCAACTCCAATGAATTTGGGGGTGGGGGGTTGGTTAACTTACAGTCTTTGCAATCTATTTAGTCTACCAATGCTGGGGGATATATTTCCTCCAAGTTCCATGTAAGGCAAGTTTCTAAAAACATCATCAAATCACGATCTTAAGCAAGATTCAGTTTTTAAAATAAAATATTAATTTAAACAACAAATAGATGGCATACATAGATATAACCCTGTGGTCCTGAGGGCTGCAAGAAATACCAGTCCAGTGACATGGAGATGCATCAGAATCTATCCAGTTACTCAACAAGTTCTTACTGTCATTCAAACTGCTCTTTAGTTCCAACAATGCCACTCCTAAAAAATAAAAAATAAAAAGAAAACAAAAAGAACAAGATTTTCCATCTGAAAAAATTAGTATAAAAATAAATAAAAAAGTAAAAAGAGACAAAACTGCATACCATCAGGAGAAAGAGCAAGAGACAACTTGCTCATAAGGGAAACAATTGAAAATAACAAAATCCAAACACCCATTCCCATTCCCATTTCTCGATTCAAATGAGTGCTTCTTTGCAGTTTCTCCTGTAGTTTTCCTTTATTTATTTTTTTATTTTTTTACTTTCGTGGGAATATAGAGATTTTGAATGAAACGAAAAAGTGAAAAGAGACTGCGATGATGAATAGAATGGTGGAGTCTTGGGAGTGGGCCGAAAATTGGACGTTAGTGTCATCACAGTACAAATGAAAAAAAAAAGGAAAAAATTCAAAAGTTAGATGTTAACTTTGACACAATTCAATTTTCAGGTATCAAGTTTTAAAATGCAAAACTCATGTATTTATTTATTAAGAGCTTGTTTGATAAGGCTTAAAATTGGATTAAAATTGAAAATATAGCCGTTATTGGACATCACTCATCTAATAAAAGTCAACAATAACGGCTAGTTTTTCAATTTTAATCCGATTTTAATTTTTATCAAACACCCTCTAATTAAAAATATTTTTTATTAATTAATTATTAAATATTTAATTCTAATATAATATTAACTCACTCCACCTCCACCACTCCTATCGTTACGGGGACTATTCAAGTGACCGTTCCGGCCACTACTCTTTTTCTGCGATCGTTCCGACGTATATTCTGACGATCGTTATGGCGGCTGCTCTGATTCCGACAATTATTCCAGCGGTTACAGTTCAAAAATTTTATAGATCACAATTAATTCGTTAGTCACATATTTTTTAACAGTCACAAATTATATAATTTTTAGGTCATAGATAACAAAATGGTTGGTCACAAATTATATTTTTAATCACAAATTACCGAATTTTAAGGCCACAAATGATATTTTTAATCATAAAACCAAATCACCAAATTCGCCAGATCCTCCACCTGCACCACCGTCGATTGTCATCACCATTGTCAACTCACTACACACCACGTCTAGTCAAATACCACCGCACACCAACAGTGCCACCACCATCGCAAGCAGATTTGACAAGCAACAACCGTGGTACATATACCAAACAACCACCACCACAAATCAACACAACCACAAACATCAGCTCTACCAACACACAGCTACACACACGTATCCGCCACCAACAAAAGCCAGACACACATCAACCACCAACAACAGCCAACCACCAACAGCAGCCACTCATACAGATCCAACCCACGCCCATAGATCTGCTGCATCTCCGATTCCCTCAACTCCAATCCGCCACAATATCTACATATAAGTGCACCCATCTCCATTACCAAGCACCTTCATAAAAAACCATCTCCATTACCAAGCACCATCTCCTAGAAATTCAGCTGTCTTAAGTCGAAATTGATGAAGACCCATGGTTGGGTTGGGTGCCCAGGGTGATGGTGAAGCCAGTCCATGTGGTCCGCCACCATGGGTGTGGACACCGACATTGGAATTCGAGTTCTTCGCAGGAGATTTCGCGTTTCGCGATTAGCGAAGAATTAGCTGCACAGTTAATCTGCTGTGGGGTTTTTGTAGTGAATTGGTGGCATGGGTTGGCTCGTCTAGTGATGGGCAGTCAGCCAGTGATGGGTTTCGACCATGGGGGTGGTCGGAAGCTTGATTTTTTGCCATTTTCGGTTTGGAAGGTAGTGAACTTTACACACAGATTTTGACAACTGTAGTTGGAATTTGGAGATGTTTGGGGGTACTGAAGCTGGAGTTGAGGATTGTCGATCGATAGTAATGTCCAGCGACTTTGGAGGTTGGAGCTGACCGGAGTTTGGATACATTTTTTTGCAAATAGTCAAGTGCGAGTTGAGAGAAATAGATTATTTTAGGGTTTGGATTGATTTTAGGGTTTGATGTGTAAAATAAAATACTTGATTTTTGAATAATTAAACTTTCAACCTGATTTTTTAAAATCAATCTTAAACACCTGATTTTTTGGAATTTCCCATGAAAAAAAAAAATCTGTTATAATTAGTTGAGTTTGCTACTTGAGGGGCAGCCCACAAGTCAGTCTACAAAGCAAAACTCTAATTAGTTAGTATTCATATGAAATTCAGAAGTGTACATGATTATTGACAAGTAACAAATTTAGATAGTTGGAGCATCGCCCCACTAGTTATAAATTTCAATTCAAGTTTACTAATTTTGTATAAAATTTGAATTATATAACAAAAAATAAATTTTGTTTTGTAATTATTTTAATTTGTCTAAGAAAGCTGTAAAAGTTTGATTTTTATGAAATTATAGATCATTATATTGGATTTAGAGTTTGCATATTATTATCTATTTCAATGCGTTCTTGATAATCGATAAAACTATAATATATACTTTTCTTTTACAAGGCAAATTAACTCTATTCTAATAACAATCCGAGTTTATTCATAATCCAAATTTGAACAACTAGATTGCATCAAATTTTAGATTATCAATATGATTGCACAAGTAATAGATATTATTCTTAACATCTATTCCACATATGTTAATTTTGTCGTGTTATGAATTTGTTGTGAGTTTCTCAACACTATAAGCAATTAATTATTTAATTGATGGCCAAACAACTAAATAATACGATGAAAATGCAAAATTAATCCAAAAAAAAAAAAAAAAGAATGATTAAACTACTAGTTTGAGTTTAAATAAATAAATAAATAATATGTTCATCTTCATCCAATACAAATAACCTAGCTAATGTTTTATATAATAAAACAATAAGAAGAATGGAAAAGCATTACTTGAAATTTATAAATATAAAAAAGAGATGTCATGGCCTAATTTTTGTTCTTGATTATTCACCGCGAATTTTGATCCTTCAAGTTCTTGATTTTTTTTTATTCAATTCACGTGCTAAATTTGTTCTCCTCTGCAACTTATGATGAATTTGCCCCTCATTCTTGAATGATTTTATGATATGGAAGTGATTTAAGAGGCGAGACTCGAGAGGAATTCTTTAATAGCTACTCGTGTCTTGTATTATATAGGTGAAAATAGGTCAAAAATATGTCAAAGTTGGGTTTCAAAAAAGTTTCAATCAAATAAGGAAAAGTTGCATTTACATGCTCATGATTATGTATCTGCGTAATTGTCAGTATTTTAGTCATAACTTTTTCTCCTGATATCCGATTGAGTTGATTCAAAACACATGGGAAAGCTACAATTCTCATAGAAGCAAAATTTCTCCAATTCCAACACGTGTTATCCGAAAAATGGGTCTCAATCTCCGATTAAAAATTTGGAACATACTTTGTACAATTGGAAATTGATTTATAAAAATTTCACTCGTTTTTTACTCTCAATTACATCCAATTGACTACTAACAAATTTCACTTATTATTTTGGAGTCCAAATCAACTATTGAATATTTGCAATTTAATCTCGAACTTTGAATTTATTTCATTTTCGTTCATTTTTTCCAATTGCACTCATTTTTCTCGAGTTTTACCTAACAAACAAAATTAATAATAAATTAAGTCATAATTCATCAAAATGTATTACAATTAATCTCATTTAATGACCCAAATAACTCACCAAAATACACTTATCAGTTAACTCCTATTTTGTTGGTTAAAAAATAACACGTTTGATGACCATTATTTTGAGAAAACAGAGTTTTAAATACTAATTTTTGGGAGAACGTGTGGTTAAAAAGTAGAAAAAAAAATTTGAATTTACATACAAAATATTTTATTGCATAAATGTGTGGTTGAAAATGATTATGAAAAATAAATAATCTTAAAATAATTGTCATCAAACAGGGCTTAATGAAAATTGATAAAAATATATAATTGAAAAGATAATAAAAGTTATAAATCCCATAAAATATGTAATTGAAAATGAGTTAAAAAAAATAAAATTTAAAAAATGAAGGGAAAAACTAGATGTGGCCAGACCATCTAGTTGGGTCAAAAAATGAAGGTCAAATAGAACATATGTAGATTTTTTGAGAATCGCTTTTGTAAAAACTGATATTTTTTAAAAAAATGATTAAAAATGGAGAGTGATTTTAGAAAATATGTAGTAAAAAATGAATTTGATTATAAATTATTTTTGAAAGATATATTTTGGAATAATATTTTGGAATAATATTTTTATGGAGAATGTAGGGGTGGGCATTTTTTCTCGAAATAGGTGGAACCGGACCGAACGAAATAGAACCGGTAAGTTCGATTCTGATTCATCTACTAAAGGGTTGATTTTGGGACAATGCATCAAGAACCGATTGGTTCTGATCTGGTTCTCGATACTGCCTTGAGAATCAATAGTGAATTCGGTTATCTTGAATTTCTCTTTTTGCTTGCACCAAGATGCGCTAGATCTTTGAATACTAAACCTAAAAATTATTCTCACGTTAAAATCTCATTTCCATGTACTTCTTCTTCTTTCCTTTAATGAGTAATCAAAACTCAAGTACATAACTTTATAAATACTTTACAAATTCACAGTTTTAATGCAACATAATATGGAAAAATCTATTTGTAGTAAAATATTTCATAAGAGTTCAAATTTTTCGTTGTTTCCGAAGTGACATATCATCAAAAATCAAGATCTTTGAGGATTACTAACGATAATCAAGTTATTAATATACGGATTTTCTTAAAAACTATTTTTCAATCGAAATTTTACCATTTATGATGTGTTTAATAGTTTTTTTTTCTCCTTTATGAATTGATCTTGACCTTTGGAGTTAGTTTTTGTTGTCGCTTTGTTCAATTGTTTTTTTGTATTGTTAAATTAAAAGAATGACAAATAGTTTCCTACTTTATTTTTATAATTTTCTAATTTAAAGAATTGGATCGGACTGAATCGAAAACGTACGGTTCGGTTCGATACAATTCGATTTGGTTAAATAGTTAGATATAGAACTAAAGGATCGTTTGATTGCAACGGTGAAAAATTGGTGAAATGAAAATGAATTATAGGGAAAGTAATTGTCTATAAATTATTTTACAGAGAATTGTTAATTAAGTGTGTTTGATTGGTATAATTTTTCACCCGAAAAATTTTAAATTTTTGTGTTCGTTTGCTTTTGTTTTACACGGAAATTGTCTATTGAAGTGATAAATTTTTCCACAATTGGTTATAAAATTTGTTTCCATTGCCAAAAAGTAAAAAATAAAAACAAAAAAAAATTCCTAAAAAATCATTTATTTCATCAAAGTTTAGTGTTCGTTTAACTTTGTTTTATATGAAAATTTTCCATTAAAGTGATTTTTTTTTATACTTAATTATGACATTTGTTTTCATTGCCACAAAAAAAAAAAAAAAAAGCGCAGCAACAATCTGGAAAAACTTTTTCCACCAAAATGGTGGGAAATTTTTTTCATCAATTTCCAAAAAAATGGGTCACGTTAGCACCCCAAGTGAAAAACCAATTCCCAAAAAATTATACCTATCAAATAACTAAAAATGTAGAAAATGGAAAAAAAAAATTCCAACTTCCAAGGAAAATAGAGGCTATCAAACAGGGCCTAATGGTCAAGTCGAATCGAGTGAAACAAAACCAAATTAAAAAAAAAAAAAAAAGCTCATTCTTAGGAGAATGTGTGATTAAAAATTAAGAAAAATTTTAAATTTACGTGTAATATTATTTTATTAAAAAAACATAATTAAAAAAAATAAGAAAAATATAATTTGAAAATTACCGGAGCCGTAAAAGTGTGGAGTGAGGAAGAGACTTCACTTGAAAGCTGTATAGATATGTGTGAAGTACGAAATAGCCGTTGTCGCATGGAGTTCAAAAAGTAGAATTGTATAACAATTTATTCACTTGTATAGAACTATTTCTTCTATAAAAATGGTATAATACTCACATGGAGGGTGTGCCCCATGTAAGTAAAATACTATTATAAAAAATGGGACATATCCTCATGTGCGTGGTCTGTTATTTTTACAAAAATAAATTTTTTGTAACCGCAGCATTTCTCATTGTATAAATATCGTGCAAGTAAAAATAACCACCCCATGTGAGTAAAATATTATTATAAAAAATGGGGCCCGTCCCCACGTGTGGTTGGTTATTTTTACGGAAATAAAATTTCTGTATATGCAGTATTCCTCATTGTATAAATATCGGGCAAGTAAAAATAATCTATACTGGCCATTCAATAAAGGACGCGTGTGTTGAGGGTAGGAATTTGCCAGGTTTGACGGATTAAAAGGAGAGTACAGCGAGTTGTATAGATTGGCAAGTGGATTTTGGTTTGAATAAAGTTGGAGGTTGCCCTGCCCGAATCTGTCACTCTAAAAAATTTCAAATGGATTGGTTATGTTTGGTGTGTCATGTATGCACCTACCAAGAAAAATTGAGAACCACTAGCATAATTATCCTAATTTTGTTGGCATGAACTGTTTGATTTTAATAAAAATAATTTTCTTATATATTTTTTTTGTAATTTTTAACAAAAGATGAATATATGATTGAAAAATTGTGGCATTCATGAAAGATTTCATCTTAAATTCTTATAAAAATTTTTTTAACTAAATTAAGAGGGGAATGAGCATGCTGTACTCATGACTATGGAGTTGAATGTTGTTGTTCCTAGTAAAACTTTGGCACATTGCTACATGAAAAATGTTATAAGAAGCAGGATCACATTTCAAATAATCAATAGTGTTGGTCAAATAATTGTGTTGGGCTTCATTTTAGTGAGATTTTGGAGAAAAAATTATTTTGGAATAATGATTTTTTTTAAGAATGTGCGGTTAAAAAAGAAAGAAAGTTTTGAAAGTTTTTAATTTACGTATAATATTATTTTATTGAAAATGTGCAATTAAAAAGAGCAGACAGAAAAATTCATTTTGGATCAAATGAAGCCCAAACAAAGGTGTTGGACATATTACATTAGATTTATATAGTTAAACTTAAGAGGCACACTTACTTAATTCACTTGATACATATAATGGTAACCATCAGCATTCTAGATATATAGCATTATTCTCTCAAATATGATATCTTGTGTAATGTAACTCTCATTTGGCCCCCATTAATTTATACTACATTTTGTCTCTTTTCTTTTTAATCATACATTTTTCAATAAAATAATATTACATATAAGTCAAAAGAATTTCCTTCTTTTTTAACTTAAAAAAAATATTATTCCAAAAATTATAGCATTAAATAATGGGGACCAAACGGAAGCATAATATGTTATAATCTTGTTGTGCGCTAATATTATCAAATCTTGTTATTTGCTAATTACATGTTGCTATAAGGAAACAAAATATTAAATTCGTATTATTCCATCTTATAGTATATTTTTCACTACTCATACCGAATGAATTTATACATGTTAGAATTTGGGTGTGACCGGAATTCCTTGTTGAAGTAAATTGAAGAATTCTAATTGAAGTAAGAAGAGTTCAAGTTTGGAATGTTTTTGAAGTCCTATGTCAAGTTGAAGTTATGAAGACCAAATTTCAATGATAATTAGGAGTTTGACTAGAATGAAGACTTTTGGATGAAAAAAGACACTTTTTGGAATATTAACTCGAGGGACGGGCACTACATTAAAATATGGGACAAAACTCCGGGCGCCTAGGCGCCGGGTTCTGGGCAGGTCGGGTCCGCAGCAAGTTTTTCAGCCCGAATTGTGTTTTGTCGCGTTTTTCTTCTCCTACTTCGCTTTGGACTCAGTTTTTTGACATCCTACTTCATCAACAATTCTACCAAGAGGTCTTGGACGTCTCATACATGTTTTCCTATAAATACTATGCTCTTTTATACAATTTTATAATGTGAGATTTATGATTACTAGCTTTTAGGATCATTATAATTTTTTCTCTCTTCTCCATTATTATTGATGCAATAAAATCTCCTAATTCCTCTGTCATATTCTTGTCTTCTTTTATGCTTTTGTTATTGATCACACACTTTATTATTTTGTCATATAACTTCAACATCTCAATCCATTGATTGGTGTCACAACAAGTGATATTAGTCCTAATAAGTGGTATTAGAGTAATTCTGGTATTGACTTGTTTTGTAACAAGTGGTATCAGAGCCAATGTCATTTCCGCAGAGCGCAATGTTTGATTTGTTCGAAATTCTTTGTTCGTGATGGCTTCCATGAAGTATGACATTCTGCTTTTGGATCGGATCACTAGATTTTCGCTATGGCGGGTTAAGATGTGTGCAGTACTTGCACAACTGGATTTGGATGATGCGTTGTTGGGAATTGACAAGATGCCCATAGCTTTAACCGCGGAGGAAAAATTACGGAAGGATAAAAGGTAATTTCTCACATTCATCTTCATCTATCAAATACTATTTTTTAGGATGTTTTGAAGGAGAATTCAGCAGCTGCTTTATGGTTGAGGTTAGAACAATTGTGCATGACTAAAAATCTGACAAGTAAGTTGAACCTCAAGCAGCGTTTATACTCTCATCGCATGATAGAAGGAGAATCATTTGATGATCACCTGGCTGTATTTAAAGAGATCGTTGTTGATTTGTAAACTTTGGAAGTAGAGTATGATGAAGAAGAATTGGCCTTGATCCTATTGTGTTCGTTGCCTGCTTCGTTTTCTTCTTTTAGAGACACGATCTTGTATAGTCATGATACTCTTACCATATAGGAGGTATATGATGCTTTATATTCAAAAGAGAAGATGAAACATTTGGTTTCTGAGGTCAGAGATGGAGAAGGCATGATTGCTCATGGTGGTTCTGGAAGGGGCAGATTGAAGACTAAGTTTAGCAATCAAATTTGTAACTGCTGCAAGAAGAAGAGACACTTGAAGAAAGATTGCTACAAATTGCAGAATAAAGAAGGATGGCTGAAAGTAGACATTCAGATACTTCAGGCGAAGCAGACATCGTAGAGAACGTTGTAAGTGATGGAGAACTCTTAGTTATTTCTGACATTGAGTCTAAACCGGAAGATGATTGGATTCTTGATTCAGCATGTGTGTTTCATGTGTCATAATAAGGACTTGTTTGCTACATATGAAACTGTTTCCAAAGGTGTCTGGTTATGAGAAACAACATATCTTGTCGGGTTGTTGGAATTGGTACAATCAGATTAAAGCTCTTGGATGGGACAATTAGAAAACTTGGCCAGATTTGACATGTTCCAGATTTTAAGAAGAATCTCATCTCGTTGTCTACTTTTGATTCAAAGGGTTATGAGTTTTTTGGTGGATGTGGAGCCTTGAAGGTATGTAATGGTGCCCAAGTTGTATTGGGGGGACGAAAAAGGTCTCAGTTATACATCTTGCAGGGTCGTACAAAATTTAGAAAAGTCAATCAACACAGGTTCAATACCGTGATGGACATTTAGTTTGGTACAATATCTTTAGGAGCTCATAAATGGTCAAATTTGAAGAATACAACTAAGTGAAATTTCGAAGATATGGGTAATACTACTTTGACATCATCACCTGCGGTGCCATTGTATTCAACTACTAGGGACAGACCAAGTGGAACAAGGTATGTGGATGCTGATTTTGTTGAGCATGCTTTAGATAGAGTAGAAGGTGTACAATTTAGCAAGGGGCCTTCTGTAAAGCATTCAGTAATTGATTCTACTTTAGGGTGTGTTACAACCCATTTTAGTTAATTCAAAATCATTATGATTTTTTGGAATGTAAGATAATTTTGCAGAGTAGTGCTTGGATTCATTGGAAGAAGTGGAGTATTTTGTATTTTGTTGGAGAAATTAAGTTTTTTTATTATTGTTGAAGAAGTTAGTTCATTCCTTGGAGAAATTCGTGTCAAAGTGGAGATTGTTAGAATTTGGGTGTGACCTGAATTCCTTGTTGAAGTAAATTGAAGTGCACATCAAGAAAAATTCAAGTTTGGAATGCTTTTGAAGTCATATGTCAAGTTGAAGTTATGAAGACCAAATTTCAATAATAATTAGGAGTTTGACTTGAAAGAGAACTTTTGGATAAAAAAAATACTTTTTGGAGTATTAACCCGAGGGACGGGTTCTAAGGCGCCATATTAAAATATGGGACAGAACCCCAAGCGCCTAGGCACCGGGCTCGGGCGCCTTGACGCTGGGGTCTGGGTCGAGTTAGGCCCACAACAAGTTTTTCGGCCCAAAGTGTGTTTTTCACGTTTTTCTTCTCCTACGTCGCTTTGGACTCAATTTTTTGGCATCACACTTCATCAACAACTCTACCAAGAGGTTTTGGACGTCCCCTACATGTTTTCCTAAATACTATGCTCTTTTATACAATTTTATAATGTGAGATTTATGATTACTAGCTTTTAGGATCATTATAATATTTTTCTCTCTTCTCTATTATTCTTGATGTAATAAAATCTCCTAATTCTTCTGCCATATTTTTGTCTTCTTTTATTTTTTGTTCTTGATCACATACTTTATTATTTTGCCATATAACTTCAACATCTCAATCCATTGATTGATATCACAACAAGTGATATCAATCCTAACAAGTGGTATCAGAGCAATTCTGGTATTTGCTTGTTTTGTAACAATACAATTTATAGAGAATCTTATCGTCTTTTTATAAAAAGATTTAGCAAATTTTGATTAAAAAAAATTATGATTTAAAAATTGATAAAAGTTGTGAGTGTTAGAATTTTTTTTTGAACTCTAAATCTTCAGAACTTAAAAATCTAATTAGTTTATTGTCAAGATCCTCCAGTCAAATCACCAAAAGAATTATTAAATACGAAAAATACATTAATTCATTGGAAATGGTTCTTTATTACTTGATCTTGATTCAGGATCTTAAATCTTCAAGATCAACAATAATCTCTTTATTTTTTATTCCTTAATCTTTAATTTTGAATATTGTCTCTTTTGTTCTTGAGTTCTTGTTCTTGATTTTGACTGATTGCTCCATAATCTTGATTATCTCAATTCCTTCTTCTTGATTGTTGATTTCCTGTTTTTGATTATGTGTTTTGGATCTTCCTGTTTAATATGTTTTCTCTTGTATTTTTGTGTTGATGCAATGACACAAAAAAATAAGAAATTAAATATGAATTGGGAATCAAAACCTTATTTATATTTTCATATGTATTCGACACATCGTCAAATACAACTTTAATGGATCCGATCTTTACACATATATAACTCACAATTTATTTAGATACCCAAAACACAATAACTTAAATTCCTTATTTGTTCATTTTAAGCCGCATAACTTTAAGATAGCATTTATACACAATTAATTGTGTATACAAATTAATATTTTTCCAATAATCTCCTACTTAGGCCACAAATGTTATCTTATAAATGTATATAACCTTATGAACTCAAAAATTTTGATATCATAACCAAAAACATCTCTGAACAATCTCGTCCATCAATTATGTCAATATATGATCAAAATGATCTTCGTTTCATAACTAAACGATCAATGGTCATGTATATCAACACAAACAAATAGCATATATCAAGTATGGACGTGTACCTCCGAAATTATATATAATACGATCTAAACATGTCTATTTCCAACTGGACCTACCTTAGTATTTAATATAATACTTTAATAAGATAAAAAAAAAACTTAATCAAGTGAAAATTGAACTGAATACTTTATTTTTGAATTATACCGAATATCCATGGAAAATATTATGTGTTTAAAATAGACAACATTCAAATACTATCTCACACGCAACACCCATGCGACCATTATACTTATGAAAGACCTTGAGTAGTAGCCATTTAGTAAATGAATTTATAATCATAGAGTTTATCCCAATATGCTCTATGAAAATTTGACCACTCTGAACTATTTCCTTAACAATTAGGAATTTAATGTTCATAAACTTTGACATCATCGAGCTCCTATTGGAATAGAAGACTGCTATTGTCATAGAATAACTTAAGTGTTCTTTCAATTCCATCCAAAATGTGTAGTCCAATGGCAAAATTCTGCAATCATATTCCATGATCAGAATAAGAATATCCAATGATATTCAATTGGTCAAATTTCATGTATGTGATTATGTAATCCTTAGTTCTCTATAAATACCAAATAACCCGCTTGGTTGCTTTCCAAATTTTTATCTCAGAGTTACTTAAATATATGACCAACATTTCAATGATGAATGCTATATCCAAATGTGTGCAAACCTAAGTATATGTTAAACTCTCAATTGTTGAAGCACAGAGAATTTTCTGTATTTCATTTTCTTTAAACTTATCCTCAGGGCATTGATTGAGGCTTAATTTGTCTCCCTTAACAATAAGGGTATCCCCTGATTCACATTATTATATCCAAAATCTTTTAAAAACTTTATTGATATAACTATTTTGTGATAATCCAAAAACACTCCGAGAACGATCCCGATGTATTTATATCCTCAATATAAAAGATGAGTTACCAAGGTTTTTCATTTCAAAAATTCTTGCAAAAATCTCTTGATTTTGTACAATAAGCTATATCATTGCAAACATGAAATATGTCATCAACATACAATATCATAAATATGCTTACTCTCATTTAACTTGTGATATCCACAATTATCAATTGTATTCATCTAAAAAACAAATGAGATGATTACTTGATGAAACTTGTGATGCCATCGACGGAAAGCTTGCTTAAACCTATAGATGGATTTCTTTAGTTTGTAAACCGTCGAGTAACTTAAGAGCAAAATGTGTCACAATTGTCAAATAGTCATAAAAAAGTCTTTCATAGAAATTGGAGAGAAATTCTCTTTAAATTCAATAGTTTCTTTTTGAGTAAAGTCATTTGTAACAATATGGGTCTTATATCTCTCCATATCACTCTTCGATTCCCCTCTTGATTTTAAATATCCATTTACAATCATAGGCAATAAAATGAGTTCCCAAATGTTGTTGTCTTTTATGGACTTTATCCCTTTTAATCATGGCATCAATTCACTCTTGTGGATTATTCATTTGCATGGTTTGATGAAAGTGGATTGATAGATCTTCTTCCATCAATCCAATGCCATCCTTATGTTTATAGAGAAAAAAACTATAAAAGTCATCCGGAATTGCCTTTCTCCTTTCTCTGGTGGATTTTCTTAATGACATTTATTATTGAGGTTGTTGAGTTTGATTTTTTGGAACAATCTCTTGATTGTATATAGGGAATTTTGTAATATTTTTTTGATTTGAAAAATCGCTTCTTGGAAAAGATCCTTCATATCTATCATAGTATTCACTACCAGGATCAGATCTGACGTGTTTTATTCTTTTACCGAGTTGATTTTCAACCACATCCTTGTACGTTTTGAACATGTTCAGTATTAAAATTTCTCATGAATGAGATATAGGTAGCCATAACGAGAAAAATTATCTATGAATGTAATAAATGACTATCGACCATTTCAACAAGTCGAAGGGAATGACCAGTAGATATCAATGTGAATTAGTTATAAGATGTCCAAAGTTCTATTAGCATCTAATCTCCTTATGTTTGATTGTTTCCCCTTTAGTGTAATTAACTTAAATATTTGAGTCTATCAAATTAAAGGGAACAAGAATTCATTCCGACACAAGACTTTCCATTCTCTTTTGAGAGATGTGATATAAACAATTGTACCATAACGAAGCAAAATTCTCATTGATTAATTTACGTTACGTACCACGTGAATTCATATGCAATGTTTCTTTATAAGAGGCAACCGTATTAAGCAAATATAGGTTATTATAACTAGATAAATAATTGATACCCACAATATTTGAATTAAGAAAAGAACTAAACTGACTATTTCAAATCGAACAAGAGAAATCGAATTTGTCCAATGTAGAAATAAAAATCAAAGTTCATCTAAAATAATGGACCATAAATGAATCATTCAACATCAATTAGCTTTCGACTGGTAAGGCAACCTCGCATTGACACTCTTATGTGAGTAGTGGCACCGAAATTTATCCACCAAATGTATCTTAGAATTGAAACTAAATTAACCCCAAAACAAACTGAAATGAAGTGTATTTTTCTCTACACGCCAAGCGTGGTATTTAATAGTCTCTCCTTATGTGTCCCAAATTTTTATAAAAGTAACTACTAGATAATTAATCATTTCAGGCTTTTCTGTTTCTTTTAAGCTAAATCAGATGCAACTTCCTTATTCTGTCACTACACCAAAAATAGGCTTTTGCAGCGGCCAAAAAATGCTGCAAAAGCGTTTTTGCAACGTTTTTCCAAACGCTGCGAAGGTCAGTGTTGCCGTTGAGGAAGACTTTTTGCAGCGTTTTTTGAACGTTGCCCTAAACCCTATTTTGCAGCGTTTTTTAAACGTTGCGGTAGACCCTCCTTTTGCAGCGTTTTTTAAACGTTGCGGTAGACCCTCTTTTGCAGCGTTTTTTAAACGTTGCGGTAGACCATTTTTTCAAATTAATTTTTTGAACGTTGATTTTGCAGCATTTTTTGAACGTTGTAATGGCTCCTATTTTTTAAAAATTAATTCGCATTTTTAATGCATTAATTGCTACCGAAAATAATATTCTTTATTCTGCACGTTGCAACCTAATTACAAAAATGCGCTTGTGATAATAAATAAATACAAAAGACACAAGACATGAAAAAATAAAAAAAAATCATAATTAAAATGAGAAAATACGCTCTTGCATTGAAACTAAGAGAACCATGCAGTATTCAACTCGCATATACATTGCGCAAGATTCAAAATAATTTCATTCTACATGTTTCCAGTTTAAAATATCGACCCAACATGAGAAATATCTTTTCCATCATTCCGAGAAGTACAAAAAGTGGAATAATTCATACTAAAGCTGGATTGACATTCCATATAACATCCAAAAAGGAGTTGCTCAACTGGCTTTTGCTCCGGCCAAAAATTGTAGAGGCAGAAACTTTTCAAAATCTCCTTCTACTTCCAGCACTTGAGTTACCTTTTCTGATGGGAAAAAAATATTCAAAATCAGTACGAAATCTATTTCTTAACAAGAAAAATGAAGTGCAAAACTAAAGAGTTCATTGAATCACTAAGCAATTACTGGTTTATATATCACTAAGCAATCACAAAGCAAAAATAAAACAATATTCTTTTCACATGTCATCACTAGTCACAAAATAATCCATATCATCACTAGTCTGAACTCCGTGTAAACAATCCCTGGATTCTCAACTGAAGGAGTGGTGCTTGTAGTATCACTTTCCATATTTGTGTGACAGACAGGCAAATCTGAATACCCTGATTCCCAGACGTCGGCAATTTTCTCCAGATTTTTTTACCCAAATCATTATACTCTTCCCTAGAATGAGTTAGGCCCTCACCTATTCCAGGATGATGTCAAAGGCTAAGAGTGAAGAAGGTCAGACAAGACATAAATGTCAGGGTGTAAACAAGCAATGAAACTATTCTTGAGATGTGTCAAATTAATAGGTATTCAAAAGCATCAACTTCATTCAATGTACAAACCCAGCATTTTATTTCCGGGAAACCAAAATTTGGGAAGCCCTTGAATACTTGAGAAAAGCTTGCATCTGTTAGAAATTTTCCTCCATAAAAATTAAACCAGTTTATCAATGAACAGTTTGCCAAGCTTTCTAGGTACCCTTAATTTATAATTTTAACCAATGTGAGGTGTGGCAACTAACAGTTAATAAACTCATGACCATGCTGAAGGAAAGAATAAATCATCTCTAACTTGACCACTTCAACATCCATTAGTTATTCCAATATGGCACTATTGCAGTCTCGTGCTAGATAGAATTCAAGATCTATCTTCAGAAAGCACAAATGAAAAATTACCACACATCAATAATGAACTAACAAGAAAAGGAGTATTTCTACTCTGCAGACTTGCTTTACTTTGAGTGGAAGCAAGACCAGCAACTGGATAAAAAGCCATTCTTTCTCCTGCATTATAATCAACAACATATTTCCAGTCAGCACCAGAACATTAGGTATTCCGAACGGAATATTATTGGACAAAACTGTACATGACAATAAACAAGATTTTCACTCCTTTTATTCCTTAATCTTTTCAAGTCAAGCATATGTTCCAAACATACCATAAAGGGTTGAAGGAATTCTGCAATGATAATTAATAGACATAACTGTACAGGACAATAAGCAAGAATTTGATTTCTTTTATTCCTTAAATCATATTGAGTATTGTCATGTTTGAGTCTACCAACTAAAAATGCCCAGAACTACATAGGACAATGGTGTGCTGTCGTATGCACCCAAAAATAGTCCTTAAACCTCTAAAACTAATGTAGTAGTGGAAGTAAGGGTCGATCCCACGAAGAGTGTGTAATTTAATATTTTATGCTTCGTACAATGATTGGGGGGTTTTTGTATGCAAACAATTGTAAATAACGCAATTAATAACAATGAAAACAATCAAAAGACTAACCTTGGTCCAATTCAATATCCACCTTCGGAAATCCACAATTGATCATAGATGCAAAGATAATTCAATTCATATCTTGAATATTCACCGTTGGAATAATTTTCCTATTTCTCCTTAATTTTAGTTAGTTAGAAATCAGCGTTCTAATTAACCCTAATTATTAAATAACCCCAGACCAGCGCTCAAGATTCAATTTAATAACAGCTTTAAACAATAGAGAAATCGATGAACTAGATAACACAAACACCAGCGGTTGCATTCAATCTATTTAAACATTCTTCTTAAGATTCAATAACCTCTATCGCAGAAAACCATCAAATCCTAGTGCTTCGCAAGTTAAAGGGATCAAACAATTACGGATTTGATATTTAACTCAGCGGTAGATTGCAACGAATAATAAACTAGTAGGCCTCCTAGTAATTAAACATAACAATCATAGAAATAAGTGCAGAAAAATATTCAATACTCAAAAACATGAATTAAATTAAGAAAAACCATTTAGATCTCACAATATGTGGTTCCGAGGCTTCAATCTTCTTCGACCAAATGTAAAAGTTTAGTTACAATTCATGAATATAAGAGAAAAATAAAGAAGAATAGAGTTTGGAGGCGTTCTCTACGTTCTGGTTGTGTTCTAGGGTTTATAAAGTGTAGAAAGATTTGTTTCCATAAGTGTTTGATTGAAATTAGGAAATCAGAATTTTCGTCCCGGAAATGAACCATGCGGCCGCATGGTTTAGAGGCTTGCGGCCGCAAGGAACAAATGAAATCAACACTTTAACTCTCGGGAATAGTCTATGCGGCCGCATGGAATTAAAGGCTTGCGGCCGCATTGTTTTACGAAACTTCCTCCGGACAGCTTCTAGTATTTTGGCCATAACTTCTTCTACCGATATCCGATTGAAGCGATTCAAGATGCGTTGTAAAGATAACTCAAAGGGCTAAAACTTTTATTCAGAGACCATTTTCAAATTCGATCGTTTACCATGTCCAAAATTGGTCTCAATATGAGGCTGAAAACCGATGCAAAACTTTTCAGCTTGAAAGTTGATATGTGAAAATGTCTTGGCCATATTTCATCCATTTGAATCCTTTCTTCATCCAATTGACCTCTAACACTCTCGAATCTTCATCACAAGGTTAGAAACAAGTTTAGAATATTTTCACTTTAGTCCTTGAACTTTCATTTCTTTTCACTTTGGTCTCTTTTCACCTATTTGTTCCAAATTACGCCATATCCATAGAATTGCCACCTAAATCAAAATATGAGCGTAATGAGTACATTTTGGCACAAAATAAACATACGAGCGCATAAAATAAGGAGGAAAAATATGCATTTTATATCCCTATCAAATTCCCCCACACTTAGCTTTTGCTCGTCCTCGGGCAAAACTCAGATTTAATTTCTCAAAACACCAAGTCATAATGCCAAAAACATAGAACCATCAAACTTTTTCAAAACACATAAAATATCATGAATAAACATTCCACACAACTCATAATCAATTAGCAAGCATTTTCATATGAAGATGGAGTAAACTAAACATGTAGACCCTCACGGATATAAGCACTCAACTCTCATGTGTTTAAAAGGGCAAGTGTTTCGCTCAAATTCATTCCAATAGAGATGTTCTACCATATGCTTGCATATCTTCTCATTCGCCATCACTTAGATCACATGCTATACAAGAATCATAAGGACTTTTCCAAATGTTGTAATGTGGCTTATGGTCAAGGTGGGAAATATTTGGGTATGTGACTCAAGAGCCATCGAAACTAGTGGAGTAAAGATAAAAAGACTTAGCTCAAACATATACATAAGACATGTAAACCAACCACTCCACATGATGGTTTCATCATTTTTGCATCTATCCCATACAAATCAAACTCCTTTTGAGATGTAGAAAGAGTTATGAATATAGATCTTTTTCACATTAAAATCACTCTCCTTCATCACTTATTTTTTTTTCTTTTTTCTTCAATCATTCATTTTTTCCTTATTTTGCTTGTGTTTTTCTTGCACAACAACGTAAACTCCAAATTATACACCAATATTGGAACTCCCTGAATTGACATAGAAAATTTGTTCCAATTCACCAATAATAGCACTGCCATAAATCTTGATACCCATACACTTATTTTCTTGCACCCACACTTCTCATGACATTCAACGATACTCCACTAGCTCTAAGGCTTGGGTAAAGATATTGTTTTTTCCAGTTTAAAGCTTGTAATGTGAGTTTATACAAAGAAAAAGCAATAAGGCTCAAATGGGCTCAACAATGGAAAATTCAATTACAGGGTTGGCTATTTGGCTAATGAAGCTCATTTATGTAACAAAGATGGCCTTAATCATGTTCGTGCATTCATGTATCAATGTGATCTTGAAGAGAATCAAGGCAAGTTCTAGAGAAACAGAATCATGGAAGAATATCCCACTCGAAAAGAAATAATGAGACTGTTATGGATGTATCAGTCTAAAGGTTTAAAAATCTCACCGGCTTTTGTCTACAGAATTTAGTTACTACCATCCTCAAAGAAAATAACTCCACTAATCAACTCTAAGTTGGAAGATCTTCATTCAATCATGTTATGAGTTCTTCAAAAGCCTAACTAATTCCAGCAAATAGCATACATAACCAAAAATCTTTTAACCTCAACTTCTCTTCTTGAAAAATCATGCAAGTGTAGAAAGATTTGTTTCCATAAGTATTTGATTGAAATTAGGAAATCAGAATTTTCGACCCGGAAATGAACCATGCGGCCGCATGGTTTAGATGCTTGCGGCCGCAAGGAACAAATGAAATCAACACTTTAATTCTCGGGAATAGTCTATGCGGCCGCATGGAATTAAAGGCTTGCGGCCGCATGGTTTTACGAAACTTCCTCCGGATAGCTTTTAGTATTTTAGCCATAACTTCTTCTACAGATATCCGATTGAAGCGATTCAAGATGCGTTGTAAAGCTAACTCAAAGGGCTAAAACTTTGATTCAGAGACCATCTTCAAATTCAATCGTTTTCCATGTCCAAAATTGGTCTCAATATGAGGCTGAAAACCGATGCAAAACTTTTCAGCTTGAAAGTTGATCTGTGAAAATATCTTGTCCATATATCATCCCTTTGAATCCCTTCTTCATCCAATTGACCTCTAACACTCTCGAATCTTCATCACAAGGTTAGAAACAAGTTTAGAATATTTGCACTTTAGTCCTTGAACTTTCACTTTCTTTCATTTTGGTCCTTTTTTCACATATTTCTTCCAAATTACGCCATATCCATAGAATTGCCACCTAAATCAAAATATGAGCGTAATGAGTACATTTTGGCACAAAATAAACATACGAGCGCATAAAATAAGGAGGGAAAAATATGCATTTTACATTCCTATCAGACAACAAACAAGATTTTCCTTTTTTTATTTATTTTTATTTCTTTATCCTATTCAATACCTATAAATTTTTCACTTTTCTTATTCTTTCATAGTATATGATATTGTCCAGTCGAGCATACACACCGGTCTTATTTATTTATCTATTTCATAAAGGACCACTAGGTGTACATACAGATAATTATTGTATTTAAAGGACACAAATCTGCTACCAGCTCTTTTAAATGAACAAGGAAAAGTAATCCAGGTACAAGGGAAATTAATCTGATCATTAAACTGACAAGTATGCAAATCATTGGGGATAGTTATGCAAGTATCCTAGCACATTTTGCTACACCATGACATTGATGATCAATCGCTCAGTATGTCAATAGAGAGCAATAAAAATACTGAAAAGTATGAGAGAAGAAAACTCATAATAATCTTTTACTTGAATTAAAATAATTAACAATTACTTGAAATTCATTTTGAACTTAGACACCTTAACTTTTACATTTATTATATATTTATTCCTTATTACTCCTATTCAATTTAAAAATTATTTTTAGCTACTTCAACCTGACAATAACTCATCGGTTGAACCAATAATTTGGTGCTTCAACTAGGTCCATGACTGGATCGGATCTGAAAACTTTGATCACGTGCCTTTAGTTTCATTTCAGAGCATGAATTCTAGGTAAACGGTGCACAAATAGGCATTGAATATTTGCTTAAAATGTGAAATGCTTAACATCGGTAGAGGTCTCCTTTCACACTAATTTATATCGATGAATAGATGCTAATAACTAATGCTCTTTTTCTTCTATTTCTGTTCAGCCTTGCTCACTCTGAGTTATCCGGTGTGTTCTATGAGAAGGTTCTTCTTCTTGCTTGGGGGTAAGTTAATCAATTTTACAGTTTGTTACTTTGATAATAGATTATCAAATGAATTAAAAAATCAAATCTACAGAGAAACTACCTTTGCCCGATTTACTGATAATAGAAGCCGCAAGTACAACCTGCATCAACAATGGCAGTGACAATCATTAGTAATATCAAAAAATTAAATGAAAACTTCTGTAAAAATTGTGAAACCAAAACCCCAAAACAAATACCATATTGATCCAAAGCAAGTCTATAACAGCGTGATTTGAAGTTACCCTGCAAGGAAAATAAAATAAGAAGTCAGTAGTTAAGAAATCCCATCTATATTGTAAAGATTCAAAGAAAAGCAACAACTCACTTGGTCAGATTCATAACGCCGGTAAGGTAAGATCAGCTGTGGATAAAGCAACACAATAACTCAATCGTGAACATAAAAACCAAAAACAAGGGTCAGAATGATTAACAAGAACAAACAAAAAAATTCTCATCCTTGTTCATTTTTGTTTCCTTGAGAGGAGGCTGCTGTAAAATGCTAGTGTGAATGCCTTATAATGTAACATGGCAGAAATTTAGGTGCACAAACTTCAAGAGCTTACTGTTTTTTTTCCAGAAGGATCAGTGCACTCCACGCTGAATCCAATATCCTGCTAGAATATAAATTTTAAAAGGAAATTTATACCATAAATCTGCTCAATCATGAAAGTCTAATGACGTACAAATGCAGGTAAAACAAGAATGTTCATATATTTGTGATTGCCATCAAATGTCAAGTTTTGAAACTACAAATAGTATTGCTGCGATGTAGTTTACAAGAAATATAGAAAGATATAAAAGGATTGAGCAACAGATTAAAAGCCACTAGAAAACTATATGCTATTTGCTAACCAATTCCAATTCCAATTCGAAATTCAATTCTTGAATCATGCATGGTTTTAGAACGGAAGTCTCATGTTTTGCACTTAACCATGAATGTCAAAGAAACTAGCACAATGAATGTTTTAAAACGACAGGATTCTGTTTTGCACTTAACCATGAATGTCAAAGAAACTAGTAAATGTGGCTATCATATCAAAACATCGCAAACTAGGCTAGTACACATTCTTGTGCCCGTTAATCATTCTAATTACACTTCTAAGCAAGAAATTCTTAACCAGTATCTCTAAACCTCCAGAAAACATACCTTAATCATAAAAGTCTAATACTGCTCTTTGGCCAAGCAACAGTACTTCCCATGGCTTCACTAAGAGTCCGGAATTCATCAGTAGGTCTGTATAAGGTCAAATTACCCATATACACTTCCTCAACCCAAACCTTCCAACAATCTCGACCGAGTGGCAGGTGATGCACCTTTGCACTTGGGTCTGTTGTTGCAATCTTCCCTTCTGCTACGACTTCTTCCTCCTCAAACTTATACCAATGCAACAGTTGACATTTTGCATTTGTGATAGGTACCGTACTTCCAATTTGTGACTACAAATTCATAGTAGAGGCAGAAAATCATTTTTCCTTTAAATTTACAATGCTACAAACTGGATATATATTGAATAAATAGGAATTTAATGTCTGACACACAAACCTGGGGAGTAATAGCATTTGAATCTCTGTCCTCCACATTCTGTAACATAGTACAAAAAATTGTTAAAATTGGAACCTACATTTAATTGACTATATTAAGATATATTATTTTATTATATATAAAGGATAACTACTTATAACCTGTTGAGATAGCTTCAGAAGTGCTTCCACTTTTTCTTCTAATGCATCCATCCTTTGTGATTGAGTCTGTAATTGACTTTCAAGTTCTCTAACTCTCCCACTTCTTTGTATTTGTCCATCCACTTTTGATGGTACAACTCCAAATCCGAGTCCCCTAACTCTCCCATGCCGTTCAGGACCTAAGATTCGAGCGACAGCATCATCGCGGATAGAATCTTCGGCGGGTGTATCAGAAATTGATACGGCACAATCTTCAATCCTTCTCTGCACTTATGGAATTCAATTTTTTACTAGCAAGTAATGCAACTACTAAATCAAACTGCACTGGTCAATTAGAGGGGAAGTGCTACACATACCAAAGTATCGGCAACTGCTTCATTTATTGGTTTCCCATCTTTCCTAAGATGTCCATAAGTCCATACTCTTGTTCGTAATCCTTTTAAATCTGGATTCTTTTTTTTCTGCAGTACATACAACTTTAGTTACTAAATATATTGGAATTGGACAATAAAAAAGTAAGACAAGAAAAAAGTAAAACCCAACTATCTTGCATTCTTCCACTGATATGCAATTTCCAATATTAGATCCATAGCCATCGGGTAATCTCAAGTTAGCAAGCCTTCTACAAAAAAGTTGTTTTTCTGCTTTTGATAAGGTGTGAGGAGCAGCAGGTAGGTAAAATTTATTTCCTCTACTGTGAGGATGTAAATCATGCCTAATGTTCATTTCTTCCATGTCCTTACGAGAGTTAATGCCATCTTTAGATTTTCCTTTGACATCCAAAAGTGTACTAATGATGCTATCACAAATATTCTTCTCCACATGCATCACATCCAAATTATGACGTACAAGTAAAGTCTGCAAATCAAACATAAAGTTGGAGTCATGAAAAACTACACGCAAATAGAAGTGTTAAATAAAAATGAATGAACTATTACGAAGATTACCTTTCAATATGGTAGATCGAAAAATATTGACTTTTTCTTCCACGTTACATTAGATTGAGTTGTATTCTTCTTCCTCTTTCGTTTACTACTTTTTCCCCAATCATTTGTAATTTTATCAACTTCAAGAGAATCCTCTTCACCCGTTTTTATCTTCGGCCTAATACCATGTTCAACGTGTCCATTAAACCAACCCTTTTTCATGCGAAATGGATGATCAAAAGCGAGAAATCTTCTATGTCCCATGTATGCAAACTTCCTACCATGCTTCAACCATAGTGAACATGAATTTTCATGACAGATAGGGCATGCAATTTTTCCTTTAACGGGCCAGCCAGATATATTTCCATATGCAGGAAAGTCGTGTATTGTCCACATCAAAATAGCTTTTAAGTTGAATGTCGACTTTGTAACTGCATCATACATATCAACCCCATCACTCCACAGCAACATTAAGTCGTCTACAAGCGGTGCCAAATAAACATCTATGTCGTTACCTGGCTGTTTCGGACCCGGGATCAATAAACTCAACATCAAACTTTCCTTTGACATGCAAATTGAGGGAGGCAAGTTATATATAGTTAAGATTACTGGCCAACAACTGTACTTAGAGCTAAGATCTTTGAAAGGATTAAATCCATCAGTAACAAGACCTAATCTAATATTTCGAGGATCGGATGCAAAATGTGGCCATCTACTGTTAATCACTTCCCAACTCAATGAATCAACCAGATGCCTAATCTTTCCGTCTAAACTTTTATTACTTGAGTGCCATCTAAGTTGTGTTGACATCTCACATATTCCAAACATCCTCTTAAGTCTTGGTATTATAGGAAAATAACGTAAGACTTTTGTTGGGATATTTTTCTGAATTTTTTTAGTCCGTTGGTTAACCTTCCATCTCGAGCAACCACATTTTGGACATAATTCAGCATGCTGAAGCTCCTTTCTGTATAGACAACAATCGTTAAGACAAGCATGTATCTTCTCATAGCCAAGATCAAATATATTCACAAGTTTTTTCATCTTGTAAAATGAGTTTGGAAGTGTATTATTATCTGGCAGCATGTCTCGAACAAGATTTATAAGTTCATCGAAACCATTGTCTGATAAGCCATATGAAGCTTTATGCTTAAACATAGCAACTGAAGCTGACAGCTTTGTAAATGCCTTGCAACCAGGATATAAAGGAGTTTCAGCATCATTAACTAAAGTTTCAATCTCTTTGTCTCTTCCATCAGGATGGTTTTCAGGATCTACATCATGTTGTGCATAGAAATCCTTAAACATCCTACTCGACTCAGGCATTTCTACGTCGTCCAAATTTGATTCACTTGGTTGCTCTCCATGAAATACCCAAACATTATAAGTAGGATCCATACCTTTAATAACCAGATGTTCATGGACTATATCATAATGATGATGCATTAGATTCCTACAATTAACACAAGGGCATACTATCATTTCTGAATTGCAATTTTCACGAGCTTGTTCAACAAAATTCTGTGCTCCATCTCTATATTGTTCTGAAAATCTACAAATTAAACTTTATGATCATTATACGTTATTTTTCTTTATTGGACAACTAGATTTATAAGATTAGTTTCAGATGATAACCTTGATAAGTGCAGCCACTCTTTATCCATTATAGGCAGTGGCAGATCTTAGAGTGATAAACACTTTGAATTCCTGCAGCTCTAAATTTAGGAGATAAATTCATTAAAGTTTGTCCAACATCTATAGCAAAGCCAACATTAAAGTAACTACATTTTTCTCGTTAATTGTTAAGAGTTATCATCAAACATAGAAAAGCTACTAGATTTTGGAAATAAAAGTATAACGAAATAAAAGAAAATATAGATAAGGAGATGTAATTATTTTGAACTCCTAGAATAAATGTGCTCAATCATTTGGTCTATGTCTGTAAATATATATGCTTTTTTTTAATTCTCTGTAGGTGTGGATCGCAATTAATTAGAAAAAAGATGGGAATAAATAGGTATTTTGTTCTCTTTGAAAGTAAATTTCTAATAAAATAGTTTTCGTTGGATGGGGTAGAATACAAAGAATAACATATTAACATAATACAACTATGCCTTGGATGAGGCAGAATACACGCTATTTTAATATTTTACTGACTCCAAAGGGTAAAAGCCAGAACTTAGAATGAAACATTGTCATTCCCCAACTTTCATCAGGATATCAAATCAAAATTTGCATTCACTACATATATGATTCCATGCTAGATTTTAGCCACCTAAGAAAAAACCTGAAAATGGTAGAGCTCCTCTTCAGCTCTTAAAAAATTTAGACCAATACTTAGACAGGGAGACAAGTCTCAACTGTTTCTCTGCCTTCACCTATGAAAGCATGTTGAACACTAAAACAAGGAAACTAAAATATCTTTCAGTGGATAACCATATCAGTAAATGTGGCTTCATTAGAGTCAGAATAACACGGTGCTTTCAAGATGAGACGAATTACATCGCTCCAGGAATAAAATTATGATGCAGGAGCGTGAATATTAAATACTTCGGAATTATTTGGAAAGAATTACATCACTTCACTAGCATTTGTTAATTTGAATACATGTATTCTTAAAATATGGCAGGAGATTTTAACATTTAGAGCCATTTCAGCTCTGGAAACCATACTACGACAATACCCATAAGTAATGTTACGAACGTAACTAATTCCAAACATCTAACCTAACAGTTAAATCGTAGTAAAATCATTCCCTTTGAACTAAATTTGTAAACTAAACTAACCCATTAAAAATGATTAAATAAGAAAAATTTGAATTTTTGGCTGAAAAATAAGCAAAATCAAGGAGAAAACGAACGGAAAAATTGCGTCAAATTGCGTCGCCTTAGTGATTTTGAGCACCACTCTTCTTTAGCTAAATCTCAAATCAATAAATGTGCTTAATTATGACTAACAGGCTGCAGCTATTTCTTAGAAGCAATTGGGAACATGACAATTTCCATTCATAAACAACCATTTCAAATTCGTGTAGAATTATTGCTATTCCAATTTGGAAGCCCTAATCTTGTATAGTTATTAAATGAACAACAGTTCCCAAAAACCAGACTCCGATCACTAATATCAAATTCTATGATATTCCCAAATCACTAATTTGAAACAGAAGTACTTCAAAATAGACCAAAAACATAAAAATTCAACTTTCTTGAGGCAAGAAGGGAAAGTGATTTTTGCAACCCATGGATTAACGGACACCTTCTCGACCATACTATAACCATTATTCACCAATAATCCAAATTATCCAATATTTCAATTGCTAAAAATTAAGAAAATACCTGATGGCTGATGATCCGGGCGAAGAGAACTCAGAGCAGTCACTGGACTCTGGAGTCTGGAGAGTCCGCGGTCTGCAGAGGCCGGAGCGGGAGAGCGGTGGAGCCAGAGGCTGGAGTGTGGAGAAAAATCCTGCAAAATCAAGATATTTGCTTTTATAATTTATAAACTCAACCAACCAACACAAAGAAATTCAAGGGAGAAAAAAGAAAAGTCCCAAAATGGCAAAATCTTCTACCTTCTGGACACTGCCTCTGCGTGCGATTCTTAGAAGTGCGACAGCGAGGAAGGCACGAGGGACACGAGGTGAAGGCTTCGAAGTGCGAAGATTAGATGGGTTGGAACTTGAATTCTTGGAAGTTCGAATTTCTGAAGCTGCGGGGAGTGGGGACTGCAAAGCGAAGATGCCGGAGTTAGGGACCTGAGGAGCCGCCTTGCTGGGTTCTTGAGCAGTTGAGCGGAGGCTGCAAATAATGGAGGGCTGGACTTGGAGCGGTGGAGGCGGAGTCGAGCAAAGGATGAACTTGAGATGAAGGAATGACTTGTGAGTGAACAAGGTTTGTGAATTGGATGGACGGCGAAGAGTTATAGTTGGGCCTAAAATTAAATAATTCAATGAGCCTAAGAGTTATAGTTGGGCCTAGAATTAAATAATTAAATGGGCCTAAGAGATGCCCAGTGCAAATGGTATAACATTTTGCAGCGTTTTTTTAAACGCTGCAAATGGTATAACCTTTTGCAGCGTTTAAAAAAACGCTGCAAAAGTTACGCCATTTGCAGCGTTTTTTTAAACGCTGCAAACGGTTATACCGTTTGCAGCGTTTAAAAAAATGCTGCAAAATGTTATACCATTTGCAGCGTTTAATAAACGCTGCAAATGGTATAACCGTTTGCAGCGTTTAATAAACGCTGCAAAATACAATTTTTGCAACATTTATTTACAAAATGTTGCTAAAGCTTAATTATATTAACCAATAGCAACATTCACTTGTTAAAATGTTGCGGTAGATCCCTTTAGCAACACTTAACTACCGAATGTTGCCTTTTATATGTTGTAAATGGTGTTTTTTGGTGTAGTGTGTAACTTGTCCTTAAAGGTACTTGCTAAGTGAACACTTTCAAATCTCTCTTACTTTAGCCTTTCTTTTTTTCTTGGACACTATGAAATGATCTCATCAAGAGTCCACTTCCTCTTTTGAGAGCTGCAGCTATCCTTACATTAACTAAATTGTTAAAACAAAATAAATCAAAACCAAATGCACAAGCAAGTCATCAAATAGATCAAACTTTAATGCATTTAGTTTTGAAGTAAGATGAGATATACCCATTATGTACTCCCTTTATGTTGTTGTTAGCCTTATACTTTAGTGAAATCAAGTTCTCTAGAAACGTACTAGTTTCGGCCTTATATCTTTTTGCAAAGCGTTTTTAAGAAATTTCTTGACAATGGTTACCCTATCGGACATAGCGCCCTTAAATGTTGCTTGAATTCTACGTTCCATTATCATAAGACTAATACAACTTAAACGATCCCACTTATTCGAGTTCTATTTTTATTAGCGAAACTTCTATCCGTAAGAGTAATAGATTGTTCATTCCTTAATGCAAGGTCTAGATCCATGCCATCAAGAATGACACAAACGTTTTCTTTCCAACCTTAAACTTTAGTTCAAGTTAGGAATGTCAAAATGGCTCACCGCCTCGGGCTGTTTGTGGCTCGCCCGGGAAAGCCCGATTCAAGCCTGCTCGTGGCTTGGAACCACCAAATCGAGGCTTAGGACGAGCCCCATTTTGGGGCAAAGGCTCGAGCTTGAGTCAGCCCGTGTCACGAGCCATTTTCGGCCTAGACGAGTCGAGCCAGCTAAGCCAACTCAGCCAAGTTTTAAAAAAAGTTTAACAAAATAAATAATTTAGTTGCCCACAAATGCAGACAGCTATGAATATTAAAAAAGAAAAAGAAAAATAATCGAGCCGGCTCGGCTCATAAAGGTACGAACTGAAAGCTTGAGTCAAGCCTAAAAGTTTTGGCCGAACAAAAGCTCGGCTCGACTCGGGTAAAAAAAAGTCTGAACTATTTTTAGTTGAGCCGAACCCAATCTTCAAGTTTCAGCTCGTTGCTCGACTCGTTGACACCCCTAGTTCTAGGGTTGTAAGCAAAAATCGCTAAATCGGAAAATCGAACTGAAACTGCATTTTAGAAACAATCGGTTTGGTACCACGTGGACCCGTCAACAAAATGGTTTTAAACAAAAAACGGTTTGGTTTAGGTTTGAGAATCTTAATTGCGGCTTAAAACCAAACCGGAACGGCGAAAAAATATATAAAAATATAAAAATGAAAATTTCTGAAAAATCCAAATATGTAAAATTCAATAATTTTGTCATGTGTTGGTATTTTTGTCAATTTCTAATTTTCTATTACATATATATTATTATTACCCAATAATCATAATTTATATCTAATAATTTCAAGACTAACCTAATATATCGAAATCCCTTTTCCTCTTCAGAATTTAGATTAACTTCAGCCAATACCCGACACAGCCTTGAGCCACCAGCACCATACCAAATCGGAGACAAAGAGATCCTGGATTTTCGATGATAATATTTGCCACGAATAAAGTTTCAAATCAATAATTTTTTTTGAGCAAACTGAGGTAAGAAATCTTAAATTATATGAGTTTCGCATTTCTCTCAACTATTGGATGATTGTGAAATAAATTTATTCATTTTGATGGAAAGAGTCTATCTACTATGTACATGATTCTATTCTATTTGTGTGGACATACTTTTGTTTTGTGACTGAATTAGACATGCCAAAATATGTCAATAGAAGCTAAAAAATATTCATGTGCAATTTGATATGTGGATGAACTGTTTAATAAACTAAAAGAAACCAACAATGACTCTAGTGATAACTATACTTACATCAATTTAATTGTTGTGTTTTATTGTATGCTTAGATATTTGTTTAAACTGTTTCTTTAAGTGTTTTGAATTAATAATGATGATATCTATTCAGTTAGCCTATTAAAGTCTTGAATTTTGATCCAGTAGGCGTAAAGTTTATCATTTAAGGTGTTGCCTTATTGATGTCTCAGTAATTGTATTAGACTTGTATTGTAACGTTATCGTAACGCCTTAGCCTAAAAATAGTGAACAAAAAACTATTATTATAATTTCACATAGATTTAGTTGGTATTTAAATTTATAGTAGATATATTTAGTTTTTTAGATTTATTACTAGTAAGATATAAATATATATTGAATTTAATGAATTAATGACATAAAAGTAGACATACAAAAAAATATACGATGAAATCGACAGTTTAAAACAGGACCAAACCGTTAGGTTTATATTTGAGTTTTTTCTTTCAAACCATTCAAAATGGTTTGGTTTGAGTTTGAGTTTTTCTCAAACCGGTTTAATCAGTTTGGTTTGAAAATTTGTCAAAAATCGATAAAATCGAACTGCTTACACCCCTACATAATTCAAGTACATGAATTTGATTGATGTTGGTAGATATTGTAGAAGTGATTGGATTAACTGAATAGAGAACTTAAACTTAATTAACATATTTACATGGGAATCTATATTGAGCAATTAATAAATTCAAATAATAGTAGGTCTCATCACAAGAGATCGGTCACAACATTGACATTTAATATTTGAATAGAAATATCAACTTGTAAGTGGTACTCTTTGTGTGGTAATCCAATATTGACAATAAATCATAAAAATATAATTTATAATTGTCACATATTTATTATCACAAGTGTGAAAATAATTCTACCAAATATTGACATTCATTTGGACTGATCAATATCCCGCATGAATTACATATACACAACCTTCCTATATTTCAAATAAATTAATTTAGACAAGAGAAGTTACATTGGTAATATGTTGTTTCAATTAATCTATTTTAGGAAATTAGTAATCCGAAAGAAACTTTAATACCAAGATTTGAATTTGATTGCACCTTCATTTTATTTTTATTTTCCAAAAAATAAATAAAAATGGACCGATAGAAGTTGGGCGCCACATCACCCAGTCTTGGGTGTTGCAGCGATGGAAAACCATCGCCGTGCTACAAGGGGGTAGCCTCCGGGTGCCGCATTGCCCAGACGCAGCCCGACTAACGCACTAGTTGCCTTTGTTCATCCTTTTTTGTGAAAATTTCCCAAAAAAATTCCAAAATTTTAAAATTTAGGGTTTGAAGTCCACATTCCAAAATTGAGAAAATCAAAGTATAAATTTCAAAAACTCTCTTTATTCTCAATGGTTTAACTTGGAGTTGACTCTAATACAACATGTTAGAATTTTTAAGAAACTTTAAATGTTAAGAACATAAAAACCTAATTACTTTATTGTCAAGATTCTCAATTCAAATCATCAAGAAAATTATTAAATGCGGAACATAACTTAATTCATTGAGAATGATTCTTTATTATTGGATCTTGAATCTTGAAGATCAACATCAATCTTTTTATGTTTGGCTTCTTAATCTTTAATCATGAATATTGAATGGGATGATACAAAAAATGAAAAATTATATATGAATTGGGGATCATAACCCTATTTATATTTTCATATGTATTCAACCCATAGTTAAATACAACCCTAATGAATTTGATCTATACATAATTTAGAGGGTACTTACACAAATACCCTATATTTTTGGGTCATTTTGAAAAAAAGGTGATAAAATTGGATTAAATGAGAAATGGTTAAAATTGAAAGTAATTTTTAGGCTCAATTTTCCAGAAACTAAAGCAGGATTTAAAACTCAATTTTCATCTTTTACCAAAGTTTCTATACATTCTACGACGCCGCAAGAATCAGATTCCACTTCTTTACATTGAATTTGACCATCATCTTCAATTTTGAGTCATGATGCCTATGGTTGGCCAACACCACCACGACCTCCCTACTGATTTAATGATCAGAAGTGATAGTCGAGATCACCTTTGTTTATTCTGACTCATGGAAGCACAGGCTACAAGAAGGTGCGTATTATTATCTGAAAATAGGAAATGAGAGAAAGTAACTTGAAACAATTATGAATTCAATATTATATATATATATATGGAAGTTGTAGTCGTAAAAAAAAAAAAAAAAAAAAAAAAGCACTTTTCATACTAAATTTTATTTTCCTTCTATCGTGTTTTGATTAAAAAAAAAAAAATCATTTCCTTCCATCGTGTTTAGATTAAAAATAATAATAATAAGGTTTGTATCCAAGGACCAAGGTGTTTGTGAAAATAAAAACGTGAAAAAGTGATGTTCTATCACTTTCTCTAAAAAGTCACGATATCTCATTTGATCAATTAACTAGAAACATATGTATATTTTTAAAAATTTAAATCTACGATTTCAAACCTTGTTTTATATTGTGTTCAATTCATATTTTTTTTATTTTTGAATCAATTCAACCGATGTATCAAATGTATTTATGAAAACGAGATTATGAAAATGTGGCATTTTGTCACTTTTTTTTAATAAAAAATCAGGATTTTATTGAAGTAATTATCTCTTTTGTAATTAACTAGATACATATGTGTGTGTTTTTGAAAATTTAAATAAATGAATTCAAATATTGTTTCATCTTGCATTCAATTATATATATATATATATATATATATATATATATATATATATATATATATATCAATTCAATTGATAAATCCAAAGTGTGCATGAAAAAGTGACATTCTATCACTTTTCTTTGAAAAAGTTGCAGTATCTTATTGGAGCAATTAACTGAAGCATACGTGTGTATTTTTTGAAAATTAAATATACGAATTCAAATATTGTTTTAATCGTGCATTCAATTTATATTTCTTTGAATCATTCAATTGATACGTCCAAGGTGTGCGCGAAAATGATAATGTGAAAAAGTGATATTGTGTCACTTTTCTCTAAAAAAGTCGTAGCTCATTAGAACAATTAGCAAGAAGTATACGCGTGTATTTTTAAAAATTTATATATACGAATTCAAAATTATTTTCTTGCATCCAATTCAAATTTCTTCGAAGTCAATTCAATTGATGCATTAAAAGTATTTGTGAAAAGGATAATGTGAACAAATGATATTTATCACTTTTATATGAAAAATCATTGGAGCAATTAACTAGATGCATACATGTGTATTTTTGAAAATTTAAATATATGAATTCAAACCTTATTTTAATTTTACATTCAATTTATATTTATTTGAATCACGAGTCATGAGCTTAGGCTTATGCCAAGTTGATATATATATTTTTTGGTAAAATAATATTTGAATTATATTATTTTATTATTATTTAAAATAATAATATATTTATTAATGTTATTTATTTTCCCCGAATTTTCTGTATGCGACACATGATTTCTTCTAGAAAATGGCAATTGACGGTTAAACTGCATGTCCAATCAAGATGTGTCTGTTAAAGACACAACGTTTTCGACCGTTGTGTATTTTTGACACAACTTTTCAACTTCTATATAAATGTCCTCATACCTTGAATTTTATTAATTTAAAAATCAATTCTGATTTTATTCGTCTTCCAAATTATATTATTTCATCTCTGCATTATTCCATAGTTTGCATTTTGGTCTCGAAAGTTGTCTTCGTACATTTTAGTCCTCCAATTTAAGAGAGATCACATACGTGAGTAGGTTCGTCGGGTATTGTAATTTGGAGTGTTACTATTACTAGTCGAGGTCGTCGTATTTTAGGAGACGAGTGTCGGAATACCGTCACACTAGTGTGGGGTATTATCATCTTAAGGAGAAAAAGTTGAACCCTTGACTCGACCATTAACATTTATATCATTCAGTTTTGCATGTCGTTATTCTGTCCACATTATTGCACGGTAATATCCTTATTTACCAACAAAAGGTAGGTAGGTGGTTAGTAAAATCTCAGCCCCATATATCGGGCTTCTCTCGTTTACACAAACAAAACGTTATAAAATGTCATAACTTGTATAATAGGTTAAATCCTACTGACTAATATTCCTAAAAAAATAAAAATAAAATTTATGGGCTTGAAGTGTCTGCTAGACAAGTTATTTCAATTATATCAGAAATTCTTCATTGAAAGTCAAATGTACAAGTTTTTGACGTGTCTGGGGAGAACATGACTCGCCTGCTAAAATCGTTCGTGACAAGTAGCAGCTAAAACTTCAATTGAAATTGAAGATTGGTGAGAATACTTATATGGTGTAACGCTTGAAAAGAGTAGAATTAATAATGCGTACTTAGTTATTATAGAAAATAATAAAGTTCAAGTGATACAAATATAAAATTAAGAGTGTGTTTGGTAGAGATTAAAATCGGATTAAAATTGAAAAATTAGCCGTTATTGTTGACTTTTATTAGACGAGTGATACCCAATAACGTATATATTTTCAATTTTAATTGGATTTTAATCTCTACCGAACACGCTCGACCTCTAAAATCCTAGACTATCCCTAACCAATTACCTTTGTTTAGCCCCCATTTGACATATAGTTTAATGAGTTATTGAAATAATGAGTTTTGTAGTGATTTTTTGGACAATGTATGGTTAAAAAATTGAAAAACGTTTTTGATTTATGTGTAAAATATTTTATTGCATGAACATATGGTTGAAAATGAATTTGAGGAAAAAAAGAATTTTGATTTAATGAATGTCATAGATGAGCTTTGAAAATTACGGATTACCAAATTAACGGCTACTAAATTACCAAATGGTTATAATTACTCGTTTTTAGTTTTAACCCTACGTGCAAAATTATTCTATTAAAAGCAACAAATCACTTTTTAATAGTTTCTAAATGGTTAAGCATACACATCCAATTTCCCTATATTTTGAATACCGCATTTTGTAATATGGAAAGCAATAAAGAACATCAATAATTGGTGACGGAGAAACCCAGTTGGGTAAAAATCCCGGGACCAAGTCAGTTGCCTCCATTATAGACAATATGGATTACAGTCCGTTTCCACTCTAACAAATTCCACTAGTTCCCGCTGTTATTATTCATGTAATCTCCAAGATCTGTGATTTCTTCCAGACTTACGATCTGCTATTGTAGATACTATCTAGCCAACCTCTAGATCTACCAATCTACCTTATGTAGCTTCCAAGATCCGTTGTCTCCTTCCAGATTCATGATCTTCTTCAATTGTCTATTCCAAGTGGACTTTCAAGAATCTCCAATTCTTGTACTTTTCCTGTGCTTGCAGTCCAACCTCTCTCAACCTCCAAAAACTTCTAAAATTCAACTGAGAAAGTACATTCGCAAGGATGTTTAGAAAGTAGGTATTTTGAATTCTTCAATATGATGTTTTTCCAAACAGTTGGTTATATGATCTCAATAATAAACGATAAATCACAAAGAAAGAATATGTTCTGGATCTTTAGAAAATAAGATGAAGCAGTGAAAATATTGAAAACCACCTTAAAATTTCGTCAAATGACTTGGATATTTATAGGAGAGAGTAATTGGGTTGAATGAGTCAGAAAAATCTTTTTAAAAACGTAAATCAAGATTTTCCGTACAAACCCGTCACTTGAGCGAAACTTCAATGATAGGCGAGTGACGACCTCATGCTCAAACAAGAGTCAAGAGACATAGATTCTGTTTTTGTCGCTCGAGTAGTGTATAGGCGATAAGCTAGCGAAAATGCAGCGCTGTGTTTCTCCTCTTTTCATACTCGAACCCTAGATCTCATAACCTAATTTATACAAGTTGCACCTTAGGTCCTTGACTTTTACAGCAGTTACAAATTAGTCATTTTGTCCACAGAATTACCAATACTAAAAATCTAATAAACCCCACCATATGACATTCTGTGACAAAATTACACAATAAGTCAAGGAACAAAAAAAAAAAAAAAAAAAAAAAATCAAAAAATCTAAACTACCCAAGTTTCATCAAATTGCATTTGTCTCTTGTTTTTTTTTGTTATACGTATTTCCTAAAATCAAAAATTCATTACCCAGTATAAAAGCACGTAATGCAGGAAATCAAAATTTTATGAACATAAATAAGCATGCTAGTTTGAGACGTGACATTAATGTCAATAAAAATGCCAATCGAAACATTAACATCACAAAACATCAAAACTCAAATAGCTATGCATATGATATGCAATGTAGATGCAAATCTCAATTTCATTCAATGCTCCTCCTAAAACAAAATTCAAAAAAATTACTTTTTTTGTCCCCATTTTTGTCACAAATGACGTAGGGACAAACAAACTGTTAACAATAACATATAATAACTCAAAAATGTATTAGTTAGCATGCATAAGTATAAATAATGTACAATAAACCTTTCCACATACTCAGTTCAAGTTATTATGGAATAAATTGTATAAGTGACCTATGTATGTAAAGTGTCACTAATTATTTGTAAGTAGAACTCCAAACCTTAATTTTGTGAGAAAAGACATGCTAAACATCACTACCAATAAGTATATTCATCTACTTATGAAAGTCAAACTATTTAAAGCACATTAAGACCTTTAAATAAAAACTAATTTGATATTGATATTTTCTTTTCTCCCATCTAAGTTTTTGCATATATTTTGTTTTTCATATTTTTCAATAGTTTAAGTTCATAATTATTTTTTCACATCTTAAGTGCAGACTCTTCTCCATTAAGTGACTAAAATGATCCTTGTAACGAGCTTTAAGTCGGTTAACCTAAGTTAGTTGACCATAGGCACCAGACTATGAGAAACCTCACAGACTTAATTGTTTAAGTCAAATAGGCTCTGAAGAAGAATATAAGATATTGAACTTTTATTACCGGGGATAAATTTGAACGTAGGTCTAATAAATAAGGTCAATTCATGTTCAAAGTCACCTTACTAACACGTAACTGCCATCCCAAATCTCACACACGGGGTAGAGTCTCACTAACAATATCATAGTGTGCAGTTCAGATGGTACATGAAGACACATGTACTAAGTACTCCATAAATAACCTAAACCAGCGATTGAAACTATGTTACAGCTTATCGATTACACCATGCTTGATCACAACACATTCAAGTATATTATATATTATGATGTAAAAGCACTTTCCTGCATATTTATTTTTCAAATTTTCAATTTTTTTGTTGTTTTTTTTTATTTAAAACATGAATGCACCAAACACATTAAAAAACCAAACACACACAAAAATAATAATAAAAAAATTCATGTGATTTCTACATAGAAAACAAATAAACAAATATGATGCATGCATAAATCAATGACACACAATGATAAAGTTCGAGCATGCATAAAAAATACATAATCAGTTAGGTATGCAAATGCTCTTACCCTTAAGAGCACCGTGATCTATTTCAACATTTTTCAGATTATTTTTCTTTACCCAACTTGTCTAGTGACATGAATATTCCTATTCATATGTGTCATTAACTTCGTCAATTGACTCATTTGATTAGTAAGAAAGTCAATATGACCAACAAACTCTTGATTCTTATTTCTATTTAAGTTCTGATTTCTCTTTCTGTTTAGGAAATGACGACACCTAGGTCTTATGTGTCCTAACTTATAGTAGTGAAAACATGTAGGGATAAAACTTTAACCAAAGTTATGAGATCGTTGATATCCATTCATATGTTGTTGGGTCCTACGCTGTCTAGTAGGCCCATGTCCTACATATTCATTATTCTTAGGTTCGGGATTAGACACATGTTTGGGCTAGTCAGTGGCAAGGACAAAAACGATATTAGAAGTACTAGCATTGTTTTCCTTAAAACCTAGACCTCCATTATTTCTAGTCTGCTTGCCCATTCCTAAAATGTTATCTAACTTTTCAGAACGACTAGAGAAGACAAGAAGTCGAGACTTAGAATATTCTAGATCGCTCGAAGGTTCTTAACCTGGATTTCTAAGGTCTATTTCTAGTGGTCAACTCGCTGACTCTCCTAAAGGACTTTTCAAGCTCACTTGTGAGGTTCTTAACCTAAGCCTCTAAAGTTTCATTCATGAATTTTACTTCGCTCAGGATCGAGGTAGATTTCTTAATGTGCGCTACTAATTTCTCATTTTCCAATTCAAGTTCTTTATTTTTCGTACTCAAGACTTTGCTTTTAGTAAGAATCTTAAGACCCTCCTCATACATCTTATCGCAAGCCTCTTGGATATCTTCCTCATCCATAGACTTCTCATCAGAATTCTTATCGCTATCTAAGTCTTCTTCTCTTTCACTCCCCTAGCGAGATCCTTTCTTAACCATAGCAGTAAAGACAATATATTTTCCACTTTCCTCACGAGTGGATTTATCACTTTGATTATCCTAGTTAGACTCGTCATCAGTGAGAGTAGTATTCATAGTTTTATTCGAATTTCTCCTATTGCTAGAACACTCACTCCTAACATGACCAAAACCTCGACAATTATGGCATATCACAAATTTAGATTTTTTCCTAGATTCACTAGGGCCACATTTGTGTCTCTCTTGAGAATTATTTTTCTTACTAAACATTTTTCGAAATTTTTTAGTCAGGTAAGCCAACTCCTCATTATCCCGTAAATCAGAATTAGAAGATTCGGTCTGAATGTTTCTCACGGATTTCAAGGCTAGATATTTATGTTGAACATGTTTATCTAAGGTCAGCTCATACGTCTGGACGGATCCAACTAACTCCTCCACCTAATAGAGCCTATATCTTTACTCTCTTCAATAAAAGTGATTTTACCCCTAAGTCACCCAGGTAATGATCTAAGGATTTTTCTAACAATTTTAGATTTCTGGATTTCTCTCACCTAGGTTGAAACTAGAATTCACTATGTTGTTTAAGTTCGTATATAATTCATCAAATCTCTCATCTTCTTTCATCCTAGTCTCTTTAAACCAGTGGTCAACATCTGTAACTTAAAGTTTTTAACAGTCTGAGTTCCCTTATGTGTGGTTTGTAGAATATCCCAAACTTATTTAGCAACCTCACACATAGATCCTTTCTTAAACTCTTCAGGGGACACTGCCATAAATAGGGCATGTAAGGCTTTGCTATTCTAGTTATACTCTGCTTTCTTAAACTTTCTTAAACTTTGCTTCCGAAACTATCTTTGAATTTGATCTTTTTCCATGTCCAAAACTGGTCTCAATATGAGACTGAAAATCGATGCAAAACTTTTTAGCTTGAAAGTTGATATGTGATAATGTATTGGCTATATTTCATCCCTTTGACTTATTTCTTCATCCAATTGACCTCTAACGCTCTCGAATTTTCATCCCAAGGTTAGAAACAAATTTATAATATTTTCTTTAGCCCCTGAACTTTCATTTCCTTTCATTTTGGTCATTTTTCCCATATTTCTTCCAAATTATGTCATATCCATCGAATTGCCACCTAATCCAAAATATGAGAATACTAAGTACATTTAGGCATAAAATAGTCATATGAGTACATTAAATAAAGATGTAAAATGTGTATTTTACATTCCTATCATACCATTTCACTTTTGGTATGATTACATCTCTATCTTCTCATGCACTTTTGTGTTCTTGTTGTATTAGGAATCCCGATGATAAATTGATAAAAAATAGATCCATAACAAGGAATACTAATTTGATTTTTTTTTCATAAAAGCCTGATATATGCAAAATCTTTATAAATAAGTAGTGACTAGACTATTAAGTACTTGTGTTTGCTCTTATACACGTTAAATTATTACTAAGTCTAAAACTTAAACGATTATTGGGAAGGACTTATTTATTTAATTTTCTGCAGGGTATGGGTGTTATGACCCTGACTGCAGGCGTACCTGAACAAAGGCCTCCAGCCTACAATGAGCAAGCAATTTGCATAGATCCCTAAAAATGGCAATTGGCCTTCTCGAGTTCCCGTTTTCAAGCCTTGGACTTATAGCATTGGGTGTAGGTGAAATTAGACCATGCAACGTTGCAATTGGTGCTGATCAATTTGATATAAAACATAGTGTTGGGTTTTGATACCCAATAAATTTCGGACAATGATGTAAAACTGATGTTGCATAAGTATTGCTTTGACACCTAAGATTGATGACCCGACCGTAACACTATTTGGGCCATTGGAACCAGTCTAATTAATTAGAGTTGCTCAATGCTCAGTTCCTCACTTAGTGGATGACTTATTTAGCCCACTTATCGTCTTCTTGTTGGGCTGACCCATTACTGTACCCTAAATGATCCTTAATATATATTGTTCTTTCACGATTTTATCATTTAAGTGTGTTTTGCCCTTTTGTTTGAGAGAGAGACATAACTGCTTTCTCTTTGTGTTTTGTACTTCTGCTTGTAGTTTGTCTCGTTCGTCTTCTCATTGTTCTTCAGCCTTTGTGGCTCCGCTTTTGTGGCTGCAAAATACCTTCCATTTGTGTCCTAAGTAGGTACAAATGAAAGTAATCGAAGAGATGAATAGTTTAAAGGTTTTGGGTCAATCTATTAGGTGTCGATTTTGTTGGTAAACTAAGCTTATAAAATTCATTATTGTTGTAATTGTACTCCACAATTGGTAATAGAGCCACATTGGTGGTGGATTTTTGACGAAAAATAGATCCAACACTGGCAGAATTGGAGCAAATCCATATACGAAATTCTGTCCAGTTTCTTGAAAAACTTCGGACATGAAAACGTGATTTTCGGTCAAACGAGTAGCCGATTGGATGAACGGAGACCACTGGTGGACTGTGCAGGTAGAGGCACTTCTGGTGGTCAGGCGCGTGGGTTTGAGACAATCGGAGATGGCTACACGTGGTTCTCCGACGAAGGTCCGTGTGGGCGCGTTGGACGTTTTTAGGCGACGGTTTCTTCAGGTAGAATATAACTAATTTGATTCTAACGATTTTGTGTTGTTAGTTTTCTGTTTCAAGTTATATGGTAAAATCTAGATGATTTTTCCCTTTGCACATGTGAGATTATATTGTGGTTGGTTAATTCCCGCAGTCGTTGGAGAATTTAGGGCGAATATTGGTGTCCCTAAATTAGTAAATTCGCATGTCTCGATACTTATAGACTCAGATTGGTTCGCTCTAGTATATTGGCTTATCTCAGTTTAAATTTCAACGTTAGCGGGTCATCGTGTGGGGTGACATTAATATTGAGGTTACCGTGTCGAGTAACCATTGCTTTTGCTAGAAATTTAAGAATTATTTGCCATATTTGAAGTGTTGAATTTTGACAGCAAGTTGATAATTGTTTTTGGGCACTTTAACTATTGTTTAGTCTCTGTGTAAGATTTCATTGCGTGGAAATTTGAATTTTGTTGACATACCTTCGTGTTGATTATGCTGTTAGAACACCTAGACTTGACCCGTTTGAACATTCATTTAATCTGAGATCTTGAGTTTTACGAAACCTCGTGAATTTAGAATGGTGTATATTGTTGCCTTACGATTACTCTGTGTGATCTATTTGTGTATTTTTTTTGTTGTTCTATTTTTTAAAATGTGTTCACATTTCGAAATTGGAATTTTCAATAAAAAATGAGATTTTTTAATTTGGCAACAAAAGATGAATGTGATTTTAGTTCAACAAAAGGTTTCAAAAGTTGTAGAAGGAAGATTTCCTACAAATTTAATAGAAGCACAAAATGAAGGATATGATGAACTTGCTTACAATTCAATTATTTTACACCTGTCTGACACCGTTTTGAGAAAAGTTGAAAAACTTGATTCTACAAGAGAATTTTGACAAAAGTTGGAGGACTTATATTTGCTTAAATATACTCCTAATAAATTGTACTTGCTTGAAATATTTTTCAGTTTTAAAATGGATCATTTAAAGGATCTTGATGACAATCTAGATATTTTTAACAAACTTGTTTAAGATATTGTTAATTGTGATGAAAGTGTCTGGAACATATGAATTCCATGCTTGACTCATATAGAGAGGTTAAGAATGCAATTAAGTATGTACACATGAGATTGTCATAGATTTTCTTAGGAGTAAGGAGATAGAGACTAAAGTTGAACAAGAGAATAAGAGAAGTAGCGAGTTGCATATGATGAGAAGTAGAATGAAGGTTAAGAAGATGTATTTAGGTAGAGCTCAAGACAATGGTGATTTGAGTAGTGATTTGAGTGATGAGGGTGGTAAGAAGAATGGTAAGAGATGAGACAAGTCTAGTGGTAGACGATGTTACAGTTATGGTAGGTTGGGCACTTTATTAGGAACTATCCCAAAAAGAAGGATAAGATGAAAGACAAAGCGAATGTGCTTATATGGTCGAGTGATGACCCTAATAGGTTTATTGAGAATAAATATAGTTACTGTATGTGCATCCATGTGTAATCATTTCTGCATGTTTGTGATTGCTTAATTTTGTTGCATGGTTATGTATGCATTTCAATGTGTTTGATATGTGCATTTGCATAAATTTGAGAGCAATTTAATTACTTGGTGTAATTGTTTGCATGCATAGTGGGTTAAGATGCAATAGCAGCGTGTTGTATGTCTATTGGTGAGATGTAGTATAGATCCATAGGGGTACATTGATGGTTTGTATTGGGGATATGGAGTGTCACATTTGGATCACGAGTGGAGATATGATCAAATGTTGGAATCCTTTATCAGTGAAAAGACTCAGATCAGGCGGAGTGTGAGATAGACACTTCTATCACTTCTGTTAGGTGGAGACCCATTATCCACTTAGGTTGGGAGAATTGATGTGGTGATAGAGGATTATCCTAAGGACTTAGGATCTATAGAGATCTATCAATTAGATATGAGTTGAGTGATTAGTCTAGTGAGCACGATGGGCGATGAGGTGATATATGTGTTCTCGAGATGTGAGCAACACAGAATGAGATAGAATAAGTGTGGTGAGATCTTTTCGTGATGTCATTTATGCATTTGTTGTATATGTGTTAACCGTGTGCTTGATTAACTTGGTGTTAATCTGTTGTTCTGTGTGAATGTGTCTTTTTTGAAAAGATCTATGTTATCCTATATAATATCTCCATCACATATTTATTTGCTCATGGTTGATTAATGTGGTTATCTACTTCTACTTGGGCATTTGTTTGTGACCTTAGCCCTGATGAGTATATGGAGCAGGTATGGTATGTGTTTCGGATCCGTAACATGAGGTAAGGTATGTGACTCCAATTTTATTAGTTGCTTTGATTATGAAGCGTTGGCTTTGTGTTTTCTTTGCTTGCAGATTGATTAGGTATCAAGGTGTGATACCCAATAAATCTCGAGCGATGATGTAAAACTGATGTTGGATAAGTATTGTATCGACATTTAATATTGATGACCTGACCTTAAAACTATTTGGGGCCATTGGAAGCAATTTAATTAATTAGAGTTGCTCATGGCTCGGTTCCTCACTTAGTGGATGGCTCATTTGGCCCACTTATTGTCTTCTTGTTGGGCTGGCCCATTAATGTACCCTAAGTGATCCTATATATATATTTAGGGATGGGCAATGGGTCCGGTCGGGTCGGTTTTGGCCCAAAATTGACCCGACCCGACCCGATATACTCCAATTTTGGGCTTTTCACAAGCTGACCCAACCCCACTCCTATCCTAAACCAACCCGACTCGAATCGGTTCCGATCGGGTCTATTTTTTAAAAAAATATTCCAAAAGTTCAAACACTCAATAGAAGATTAATGGAGAAGACAAAGAAAGAAGAGGACAAGAACATAAACACCAACAATAAAAACATTACTACATACTTCTATACAATAAACAGAAATGGATGATCACCTACAAAATCCCACTTCAATGGTAAACACTTTTTCGAAACAAGACCAGCAGTAGTAGCTGCAACTTCTATGCCTTCTGTTGGGTATTGGTGACACTTAGTTGTCAACCAAATCTTTGTTATTGTGGTTTCTATTTTAGTTGGTCTAGTTTAGTGAAAATCTAACTAGACATGTGATGTAATAGATTTAAAATATTAGGTAACTTGTCCTTAAATCAAGGGGAGTATGGTTGTGATTAGTTAGTAGGTTGACTACCATATCTTTTCTATATATATATATACTCCATTTGTAGAGCTCGAGATGGACAAGAAAAAATAGAAGAAAATCAATACAAAATATATTCAAAATGTAGTCCCTTGCTTTCTCTCTCTCTCGACTATTCTGGTGGTTTATACCAGCAGAATGTTTGTGTTTTTATTTATGTTTTATACTTGTTTTTATGTTATGTTTTATTGATGTTTATCACTTCCATCTTCCCCACATTTCCCCCTTATGAAACCACGTTTTTATTGAGTTGTTTAACTCTATTTTGTTGAGCTAATCTGCTCCTCTCCCCAGCTCGATCCTCAGCCTTTTCATACATTAAGAAGATATCAAAGAATTCTTCCTTTTTTATTTTTAACACCTTCCTCATTTCCTAAAACTTTGAACCCTCTAAAAGCACGTATGTATTGCTTCTTGTTGCTGGTCATGAAAAATGGGAGCTCGACCTTTTAGGAGGAAAAAGTTGTCGTATTTGGTGTTTGAAGCACCGAACTTCTGTTTCCAGACTCCTTTGAAATGCATTGCATTTGCAAATATAAGCCTCGTTGAACAATCAACTGAGCTAGATGGAAGAATCTCCTTTATAAGGCCATTTGTTCCCTTTTCAGCAGCCCACTAATTCACCTCTTTGGTTACCTCAAAAGCCTTTCAAACCCTCAAGAACTTTGCCCTCATCAGACAACTTAGAGCAGCCTCCAACAAAAGTGCATTTCACTAGTGTCCTGAATAATAGGGTTTCATTGGGTTGGGTCGGTTTTGGGCCAAACCCAACCCGACTTGACCCACAATTATTTTAAAATCGGGCTGTGGTTTCCAAGCCCAGTTATATATATATATATATTGCTCCTTCACGGCTTTGTCATTTAAGTGTGTTTTGCCCTTTTGTTTCAGGCATAGGTTGTTTCATAATCATGGATCAACAAAACACAGTTGGAATCATACGAGCGATACAAATGAACAAATCTGTCGGGAATCATTTCACAATTCCACCAACCTGGATGGAAATATCATCGATGATCGCCCTCTCTATCTGGATTTACATTTGCAAGAGCTATACATCCTGAGGGCAAAGTAATCTTGAAAAGGGACTCAAGAATGATGATAAAACAGAGAATATCGGAGCCTGGATTATCATGTTAATCCTCTGCATGGTGTCAGCAGGCATCGTTGAAAAGAAACATCGAGAATCAGCTCTAGAACATGGCTCATTTGCTTCATCTCTCCGTGTTGCAGCCCTCTTGCCTCAGTTATCTTTTCTGGCCTAACAGAAGCATTTGCTGCTGTTGCTGTCATGGAATTATTAACCACACAGATGTCAGAAAATATGAGAAGTGTTGCAGGAGCAATGTTTTTCCTCAGCCTGTCAATTCCTAATTATCTGAGTTCCCTTTTTGTTAATATTATACATTCTTTGACTGGAGAAAATGGAAAATTCCCATGGCTTGGAGGCATGATCCGAACTACTACTATTTCATCATTGCAGCATTAGGCTGCATCAACTTTATATACTGCACTTCTTTGCCAGCAGTTATGTGTGTAGTGCAAAATTCACCAAAGTGCGAGGAGAATTGCATTTGGAGAATTCAATAGGTAGCCCGGCCATATATTTTCGTGGGGCGACTGAGAATAAGGAGCTCGAGGAACAAGGTGGGTTGGGCGCAGGTGCAACTTAAAGGGGTGATTCAAAAGGATAGGATTGAGCAATGAATCCTCATTTGGATTATTTATCATGGATTTGCAGCAAATTCTGAAACTAGGAGGTGATTTCAGATTATGCTTTCTATATAAAGTACACACTGGAAAATAAATATATAGTTGAATATTGTGATTCAAAATAGTATATTGTCTTGGTCTTTCAATTAAAGGAAATGCAAGATATTTATATACTTGTTCTCTCTTCAAAGAGACAATTTTTGTATGGATTTTTTCTAAACGATTTTTTTCTGGTTTTGGTTGAGTATTGTTGAAGCTATTATTAGCATTTTCAGATTATGCTATTATTAGGCATTTCTTTCATAGTTATCGACATGGCATCTAGTGCATCTTGTACAAATTTTACAGTGTTCAACATGAGCTCTATTTCAGCCACTAATCTCACCAATTGATGCAGAATCAACGGGAGGAAAGCAAGAAGAATTGATAACAGTAGAAGGGAAATAGGAAGAAGCAGAATGAAAGAAAGAAGAAGTTGCACGGAAGAAAGAGACGTGAAGGAGAAAGGGAAAAATGTGGCAACGCCAATCTTAATTTTTATCAATCATTCATTGTCTAAATTACAATGTAAAAACCAAATAAATAGTGAAAACCTAGCTAATTGACGAGTTTGGGCCAACCCACTACTACAAGCCCAATAACAATAAAAATAGAACATAAATGATAAGGTCCCATAACAAAAAAAAAAATCCCGATGGATCCAATGATGTCCGCATCAACTCTCTCGGGATAGAAGAAAGTGGATAGGTAGAAAAAGGCTACACAATCAATCGCCCAACCATAAACTCGGGGGTTGGACGAGCTTCCTCCGATGTCGATAAAAGCATATCAACAGTGGTCGGAATCTGGTGTCCCCACCAATGTCCCTTGGATGCGTAGAAGGAAAACTGGGCAACGAAAGATCCTGCTAACTCCGATAGAGCTCTAATAAGTCTGGATCAAGCTGCTGTAATGTCTCTCTAGTAATCCATGTGTAATCAGACTCATGCTGATCAATCCAACGAACAAGGAAGTGTTGAACATCCCCATCGTTAGTCAACACAATCTGTTCATCTAAAATAGCATCAATCTTATCTTTGTGTGCAGATGAAGGTAAGAGAGGATCATTGGAGAGATTGAAATGGCCTTTAAGCAACTAAATCCTCAACATTGAAGGTATGGTGGTAGCCAAGATGTTGCGAAAGGTCAATAACATAAGCATTTGGGCCAACTTTCTTTAAAATTTTAAAAGGACCAGTGTGCAATTTAGAGGCGGTTCCATGTAGGCACCACTCTGGTCAAATTCGGATCATAACAAAATCCCCAATATTAAAGTCAACATGTCTTGTATGTAAATTAGCTCGAAGTTTATATGATGTGTTACTAGCTTCAAGTTGTTTATCGATCTCAATATGCAAATTATGAATATGTTGTGCAAATGCTTCAGCTGACATAGACACTCTAGCATGTGGGGACATTAGAATTAGATCTAAAGGCTTCCTAGGCTTAAAATCATGAACAATTTCAAATGGACTCATACCTAACGACTGATTCATGGAGCTGTTATATACAATTTGAGCTGTAGGAAGAATTAAATCCCAATTCTAAGATTTTCTCAGACCAGACATCTTAATAAATTACCAAGACTACGATTAACCACTTCCATTTGACCGTCAGTCTGTGGGTGATAGGCAGTAGAAAATTTTAACTTTGTACCCACCTTGTGCCACAACGTTATCCAAAAGTGACTAGTGAGCCTAACATCCATATCCACACAATGGTTTTGGGGACAGGGGTAGACCTAGCATCGGGCTAGCTCTCGTGGCCGCCCATGCTAGGCATTGAGCCCCTAGACTGTATATTTATGTTTTTGTATTCTTTTTTTTTTTTCCAGTTTTTGTTAATTTGTTATTTGCTATTAATGAATTATGATAAATGAGTGAATGAGAATTTATGGATGAGTGCAACCCTCGGAATGTATATTTCTGTTTTTGTATTCTTTTTTTTTTTTCCAGTTTTTGTTAATTTGTTATTTGCTATTAATGAATTATGATAAATGAGTAAATGATAATTTATGGATGGGTGCAGCCCATGAACTGTATATTTATGTTTTTGTATTCTTTTTTTTTTTTCAGTTTTTTGTTAATTTGTTATTTGCTATTAATGAATTATGATAAATGAGTGAATGAGTATTTATGGATGGGTGAAGCCCATGGACTCTATATTTTTGTTTTTGTATTCTTTTTTTTTCTTTTTCAATTTTTGTTAATTTGTGAATTATGAGAAATGAGAATTTATATTAACTACGAGTTATGACTTATAATTTTGAATTGTGTTTGTGTATTGTGATTTGTGATTTGAGAATTTAGGATTTTAGGAAATTAGGATTTAGGGATAAGTGAATAATCTTTGGCGTGAAGATGTTTGTCTCAATTAAACCATTAACCATGTCCATGTGTACACTGTTTTTAATCAATTTTGAATTGAAAAATAAATTGGGGAATTTTGCAGATTATAGAGCATTTTTTTTAACCAAAACGTAATTCTATACCTAGTTCTTCGTTCTCTAGTTGTGCATCTAGTCCCGCCACTGATTCTAGCCGAGAACAAGAGTTAGTAAATAATGTAAAGAAGTCTCGACGTCAATTCAATGTGGATAATCTTGTATCTGATCCAGGGAAACGTCCCATATCGAATCATACGATCCTAATATCAGAGATGATGTTAGGATGACATACTTAGAGAAAGGTCATTGTCAACCATATGGACATAACTTTCCAAGAAGACGGATAGGGAATGATAATATGTGTTTTCGGAAGGAGTGGTTCTCTGAATTTCATTGGTTGGAGTATAGTATAGAAAATGATGCTGTGTATTGTTTGCATTGCTACTTGTTCAAACCCGATAAATGGGGTCAATGGGGTGGACATGTATTCACTCAAACTGGCTTTAGGGATTGGAAGCACAAAAAGACATTTAAAGATCATGTCGATCTCTTTGATAGTGCTCATAATCAAGCTTTTGCAAAGTGTATGAACTTGATGAATCAAAAGCAGAGCAAATCTTATGTTATTTCTAGTCAAAGTAGTAGTTAACAAAAAAGTTATAGGATGAGATTGACCGTGGTGCTAGATTGTACTAGATTCCTCTTGATGCAAGGATTGTCATTTCGTGGTCATGATGAATCGAAAGAGTCTCTGAATAGAGGAAATCTAATTGAGCTACTAAACTGGTATGGAGATTGTTGTCATGAAGTTAAAGAAGTATTATTTAGTAATGCTCCTGGAAATGATCAAATGACTTCACCAAACATCCAAAAGAATTTGATTAATTATTGTGCAGTTGAGACAATGAAGCTCGTGATAACTCTATAAAAGAACAAATGATAGTTGTTTTGAGATTTGTTGACAAAAGTAGGCAAATGAAGGAGTATTTTTTGGGCATCTCCCATGTCATTGATACTTGTACCCAATCATTGAAGGATGTCATTGATGCAATGTTTTCTACATATGGATTGAGCATATCTAGCCTTTGAGGTCAATGTTATGATAGAGCAAGCAATATGTCAGGTAAGTTCAATGGCTTGAAAGCTTTAATTCGAAGAGAGAACCCACATGTTATGTATGTTCATTGCTTTGCTCACTAGTTTCAGTTGTCAGTTGTTTCTGTGGCACGTAGGAATTCTATGCTTGGTGATTTTTTTAACATGTTTGCTATTATAGTGAATTTGGTTGGTGCATCATGTAAGCGTATAGATGCTCTTCGATCAAGTTATCATTCTAATATTCTGGAGAAGCTTCATATTGGGGAACTTTATAGTGGAACTGGTCAATTTCAATAAATAAGTTTGGCCCGCCTAGGTGATACTAGATGGGGCTCACATCTATTGACAATTACTCATTTCATTGATATGTTTAATGCTATCATAGATGTTATTGAGAATATATCAGTAGATGGAGTAAATTCAGATAAAAAATCAATGGCCATAAGACAAATGGACACTATGCAAGATTTTCAGTTTGTGTTTAGTCTCTACTTTATGTTTGAAATTCTTGTAATTACAAATGACCTTTCACAAGCTTCACAGAAAAAGGATCAGGATATTCAAAATGCTTTGAGGTTATTGAATTTGTCTAAGTGTGCATTGTAGAACATGAGAGACAATGGTTGGGAAACTCTATTGCATATGGTGATTGAGTTTTGTGTTGATAGACATATTTTAGTGCCCAATGTGGAGGATATTGTAGTAGTGAAAGGTCGACCTAGGCGTGCAGCTCGGCATGTAACTTATTATCACCGCTTTTATGTTGATTTGTATTGTCATGTGATTGACTCAGTCTTGCAAGAGTTGAATGATCATTTTTCAGAAACAACTACTGAGCTCTTACATTGCGTGTTTAAGTCCAAGAAATTCATTTGCAGCTTTTGATCATGCTAAATTGCCGCGTCTTACTCAGTTCTATCATTTGGACTTCAATAGTAAAGAGCTTTTATTACTTAGACCTCAACTTGAAAAGTTTCTTATGTTGGTGAGAATGGATAAAGCTTTCTTTAACCTCAATACCATATCTTGTGTAGCTCAGAAGTTGGTTGAAACTGAAAGTTACTGTTATTTTTCATTGGTTTATAGGTTGATCACCTTGGTTTTGATATTACCTGTGGCAACTACAAGTGTTGAAAGGGTATTTTATGCCATGAATCTAATCAAGAGTGACTTGCACAACAAAATGAGAGATGAATGGTTGAATGACAATTTGATGGTTTACGTTGAAAAAGATATTTTTGTAAAACTTGAGAATGAGACAATATTGCAACGTTTCAAAATATGAGACCTCAAAGAATGCAGTTGTCTAAGTTTACAGTTACAGAGTAGGGTTGTATTGAAATATATTTTCATATGTATATACTTTTTACGTTTTAGTACATTTATATATGTATCGAATTATATTTTCAACTATTACGATCGTTGATTGTCTACGGTCAACGGTTAACAGTCTTCGTCAATGCTGGGTCCAATTCCTGGATTCATCCCTGTTTGGGGAGGCCATACAATTTAACAATTTCATTAAAGTATACTTTGGCAACCTTGGACGTATCTGAGGTTTTGGTACAAGGGATAAAATGAGCTATCTTCGAGAAACGATCCACTACCACAAAAATAGAATCATGTTTCTTTGAGGTACATAGAAACCCTAACACAAAATCTAAGCTAACATCTTTTCAAGGGCAATCAGGAATGGGAAGATGGGTGTATAGGCCAGTGTTTTACCTCTTTTGTTTGGCCAACTGACAAGTGTTACAAGTACTAACTATCTTGATCACATCTTTCTTCAAACTAGGCCAATAGAATTGATGTTCAATCTTCTCTATGGTCTTATCTCGCCTAAAGTGATCGACTAAGCCTCCCGTATGAATTTTCCATACTATGAAGTCTCGCACTGAAGTTCAAGGGATGCACAATTTATTTGCTCGAAAAAGGTAACCCTCTTCAAGGCGAAAATCATCCACAGTATCTAACTATCTTCATTGCAAATAAAGAAAGATATTCTTGAAATCAGGACATGTCTTGTAATCTTTCTTAAGGCGCTGGAGACCTATGACCTTGACGTTCATAACCGACAAAAGGGAGATACGACGACTTAATGCATCAGCCACCTGGTTCTCAACCCCCTTCTTATGTTTCAAAACAAAAGAATTGGCATGTAAATATTCAACCTAGTGACTGTGCCTAGAATTCAACTTTTTCTGGGTGGTGAAATGACGGGGGGCGTCATGGTTTGAATAAAGAACAAATTCTTGGGTTAACAAATAATGACGCCAATATTGCAAAGCCTGTACAACTGCGTACAATTCCTTATCATAAGTCAAGTACCGTTGTTTGGCATTGTTCAACTTCTCACTGAAATAAGCGATATGGTGGCGTTCCTGAATAAAGATTCTACCTATGCCTAACCCAGAGGCATCATACTCAACTTCAAAAACCTTGGCGAAGTCAGGATGGCACATGATGAGAGCTTTCGTCATTCGCTTCTTAACTAGTTTAAAAGCCTTAGTTGCTTCCTGTATCCAATGAAACTCTTATTTCTTCATGCACTCTATAATAGAAGCCATGATTGTGCTAAACCCGTTGTTGAAGCGACGATAAAAGGTAGTTATGCCATGAAAACTCATGACATCATGTATATTCTTAGGCTCAGGCCAATCAACAATTAACTGAATTTTGGTAGGATTGGTAGAAACCCCGTAGATGATGAAATGAAACCTTGGAAAATGACTCTATCTGTGAGGAACGAACATTTTTTGACCTTAGTATACAATTTTGTTGCCCGAAAGGAATAGCAAACTTTCTTAAGATGATCTCGATGTTGTTCCTTCATTGTACTATAGATGAGAATGTCGTCAATGTAGATGACAAGGAACTTACCTATGAAAGGATGAAGAGTTTGTGTCATTGCTCGCATAAAAGAGCTCGAAATGTTGGTTAGGCCGAAAGACATAACTAACCACTTGTAAAGACCATCTTTTATTTTAAGTGATCATAATCTGGTAATACTCATTCTTCAAATCAATTTTTGAAAATATCGTAGTGCTAACCATCATATCTAACATGTCGTCAAGCCCAGGAATAGGAAATCGATACTTTACTGTAATCCTATTGACAGCACGACTATCTACGCACATTCTCCAAGGGCCATCTTTCTTAGGCGTCAACAGCGCAGGAACTGTAAAAGGACTTAAACTCTCACGGATGAATCCTTTGTGAAGGATTTCATCCATTTGCCTCTGTAGTTTAGTGTGTTCAGTAGGACTCATCCTATAATAAGGGAAATTTGGAAGTGACGCTCCCGAGACCAAATCTATGGCATGTTGGATGTCTCGTAAAGGGGTAGTTTGTTAGGTAAGTCTTCGAGGAACATCGAGGTAGACATGGATAATGAGTGTAACATACATAAGATTATGCTACGGCCATCAGATTTGATGGTAAACTTATTTCATAGTCTGCTTATCGAGTTCAACAACATAATCATCACTGAACTATTATAATTGTTCAAAATGTAGATTGGAACTTGGGCCAAAATTGTGGATGGAATTAGTGAATACACATTTTTGGGAAATAGTTTTTTGGCCATGAGATGGTATGGCTTGAACCTACCGAAAGTACGGCTTTATACCTCAAGCCATTCGACCATATAGGTGTGAAAACTTGCTATTAAGGCTGACCTTTAGGTGTGAATAAATTCCAACTTTTGATGAATTGTTGGAACCAATTCATGGTGTACGGAGAAAATCTATAAAAAGAGATTGATTTTCATTTCTAAAACCAATCAACAACAAGAAATCCATATTGTTCTATTTCAAATCATCAAAAATCATATTCAAATTATTTCAAGTTTTCATTAAGTTAACTTTGAAAATATACTTGTACTTTGGTGTTCTTCATTATAGGCTTATAAAAACCTACAAAATATTTGCAAATCCTTAAAAACATTTGGAGAGGAATCAAATATCGTTAGAGGACAGCATTCTTAAATGTGTTCAAGTCTTGCAATCAATTTCCATTTTATGTTTCTATCTTTTTCTTCTCCTATTCTACTTTGTTTTTTCCAACGAACTCAAATGGTATTCTATTATGATGAAGACAAAAACTAGATTAGAAACCATCAAGTTGATAAATCAAGACTTGGTTCGATTGGATAGGCTCGATGGAACCAACCATCAAGTTGATAAACCAAGATGATGAATTGATTTGTCGTGGTCCCATTCTCAATGCCCTTTCCGATCATTTATACGATCTCTACACCAACACCAATTCGAAAAGTGAAATTTGGGAAGTACTTGGGAATAAATACGAAGTCGAGGAGAAAGGCACCAAGAAGTTTTTAATTCCCAAGTTCTTAGATTTTAAGATGCTTGATTATATACCTCTTTTACCTAAAGTACATGAACTTCAAGTTATTGTAAATAAGTTGGAGGCTGTGAAAATCGAACTTTCCTAATCCTTCAAAGGAGCAAATATTTAAAAACTTGCCACCAACTCGAAAAGGTTATATGAAGAAAATTCTTCATAACTTCGAGTATTTCTTTTTAGAACACGTTTAAAAACATCTTCGAATCGAGGAAGAACAAATGGCATAATTTAAGAATCAAAGTTCTTATGATGGCTCCTCAAAAGTCGATGTCGTGGATAATATTGATCACTCCAACAAATACCAAAGGAAGAGGAAACCTCTTAGTCCTAAAAAAGATCAAGGGAAGTTAAAAAAAAGTCAAAAGGAATTTGTCACGTTTGTGAAAAATCGAAATACTATGCAAGAGATTGCAGACAAAAAGTAAATGAGGAAAATGTGAAGTCCGTTGAAGAGATTATTGTTACGGTGAATGAAATCAATGGAATTTAGAGCAAAGTTCCGAGTTGGTGGTATGACACACAACGATACATATTTGTTATGATAAGTCACTTTTAAGTAATGATATTGTTAATGGGCAAGAGATTCCAATGGAAAATGAAGTACACTCTAAAGTGATTGACAAAGGAAACATTGATATCATCTTCACTTTAGAAAAGAAAACTTTGACCAATGTTTTTCATGTACCAGACATGAATAGAAACTTGACAATTGAGGTTCTTTTCGAAAAATCGAGAATAAAATCTGTATTTGAGTAGGGTAAACTTGTATTAACCTTAAATGAGTATTTGGTTGGTAAAGTCCATTCCAATGAAGGAATAGTCAAACTATGTAATATTGAGAATAATTCTAATAAAATTAAATCTTTTGCTTATGTGACTTACTCCTTTATGATATGGTTGGTTAGCGTGTTAGGTATTAATACTATGAAAGGAATTATTACAAGTGGTTCATGTGAATTTGATAATTTAGATAAATGTAAAACTTGCATTAAATCTAAGATGACTAAAAAGCCATTTCATAGTGTAGAAAGATAATCACAATTACTTGAACTTGTGTATTTCGATATTTGTGAATTAAATATCATGCTAACAAGAGGAGGTAATAGATAATTTATTACATTCATTGATGCTTACTTTGAGTATACTTATTTGTATCTATTAAAATATAAAAATGAAGTTTTTAATGCATTTAAAGTACATAAAGCAGAAGTTGAAAATCAATTAGGAAGAAAAATAAAAACTCTTAGAAGTGATAGAAGTGGAAAATATTTCTCATCTTTTGTGAACAAAATGACATTATAAACCAATATTGTACACCATATGCACCTTAACAAAATGATTAAGTAGAAATAACGAATAGAACATTCGTAGAGGTAATTAATACCACGTTGTTAAATGTTGAATTACCATTTAACTTATGGGGTGAATCTTTACTTAGTGCATGTCATATAGTAAATATGATTTATTTGAAAAAACGGTTTCTCCATATGAAATATAAAGATGAAGGAAACCTAACATAGATTATTTCAAAAATGTCGGGGTGTTTTGCTTATTATAAGAATGTGGATCTTAAAAGATCCAAATTAGGTTCTAGAGGTATAAAATCCTTTGTAGGATATGCCTCAAATAGTAAGGCCTATCGATTAATAAACTTAGAATCCAGTGTTATAATAGAATAAAAAGATATGAAGTTATTTGAGAGTGAATTAACAACAAGAAATTCTTAAAATGAAACTTAAGTAGACATTTTTGCTACAAGAGATGTTGAACTATTAAGTGAATTCAAAGAAATAATAGAGTTAGAAAAGAAAAAGTATTTAGAATCGGACGAAATAGACTCCCAACTTATTTTTATTTGCTTAGTTGAGGGAGATACGAAGGATGTTATAAGAACAATTCCCTTTGTTCTTCAAGTTGAAAGTGATCTCAAAACTTATAACGAAGCTATGTCTTCCAGAGATTGCATAGTTTGAAAAGATGCAATAAATAATGAAATGAATTCTATTATATCTAACAACATTTAAGAGATTGTTGATTTACAAAAATGATCTAAATTTATTGGTTTCAAATGAGTATTTAGAAGGAAATATAATTTCGATGGTATAATCAATACCTATTAAACTAGATTAGTAATTAATGGATATCGACAAAAGGAAGGAATAAACTATTTTGACATATATGCACATGTAGCTAGGATAGCATCGATAAGGATTTTGTTTGCATTAACATCAATATTTAATTTACATGTTCATCAAAATTTAATAGAGATGCTATTGCTTTCCTTGTTCTTCCTTGAACAATCAATTCAAACTTATCAAAATCTAAATCTTGTGGCGTTCAAAACATCGGATAATGGGTTTTTCATTGTGTAATCAAGGGGTTCAATGCATCTTTGTTATCGTTGGATTTTTTGGTTCACTTCGTTGGGTTCAAGTCCAAAACCGGATTTAATTGGCGTTCTTGGGTTCCGCATCAATCTAGTTGTGGGTTTCATAGTCACTGTTGCTACGGGGTTCGCATCAGTTGGTATCAGAGCTTTGGCTCCAATTCTATCATGTTATATCTTTTATTTTCTTTGTTGAGTTATTTAAATTCGTTTCTCCGTACTTTCGTCGAGTTCTTGAGTCGTTCTTCATTTTCGATTCCTAGATCCATCAATTCCTTGTTGGTAGTATAATTTTGTGTTATCCAAAAAAAAAATTGTTCATCACGGGTAATGTTCATCCGTGAAAAAAAATTCTATTCACGTGCGGTACTGTTCATCCTACAAAAAAATCTGAGATTTGTTTGATTGATTTGCTACCAACATTCTACAAATTTCGAATCATCAATTGTTCTTGTCATCAAATTGGTTCAAAACTTATATTGGAAACCTTCCCGTGTCTTTCCATTGTCATCCAAATTGTTTTTGTCCTTTCAAAAATTTCTATACTTCTCTTGAGTCACAATTATCCACACATTCGATTTTTGAAGTCACAAGTTTGATCCGGTGAGTTCATTATTGTCTTTGGAAGCACTTGGTGAAATTATTGAATGGTAAAAGGTAGAGGGTGGGATTAGTAGAGGGTAAAAGCCAATTGAGTGATTCCGAGTGAAATTTGGTGAGGCAGAAATTGAGAGAATGTCAGACATGGAAGACTTAAATTCTAGTAGGAACGGTAATCAGACCAATTTGTAGGATGATAAGATGGATAGGTTTGAACGGTTGTTGATGGATATGGGAATAAGGATGGAGCAGTTGAATGATTCGATGGTAAATCTCAGTAGGAAAAAACCAGTGAATGTACCTCACAATAGGAGGGTGGGTAGATGAGTTCCTAGGATGGATGAACAGGAGGTTGGCAGTGAATGGGAAGAAGATGCGTTTGAAGGGGATGAGATGGAACGAAGGAGGCATAGAGGAAATAGGTTTGAACAACGGGGTAGAAACAATTATGGAGGTGAAGCTGATGGTAATTTGGGAAATATAAAAATGACGATTCCATAGTTTAAGGGTAGGAGTGATCCAGAGGCATATTTAGAGTGGGAGAAAAAAATGGAGCTGATTTTTCATTGCCATAACTATTCGGAGGATAAGAAGGTAAAGATTGCGGTGTTGGAGTTCATTGATTACGTCATCACTTGGTGGGATCAAGTGGTTACTTCACGGCGTAGGAATCGGGAAAGACCTATAAATATTTGGGATAATTGAAGGTGGTGATGAGGAAACGATTAGTACCTAGTCATTACTACAGGGAGCTCCATCAAAAACTATAGAGTTTGTATCAGGGTAAGAGTGTAGAAGATTATCATAAGGAAATGGAGATTTTGATGATTAGAGCAAATGTGGAGGAAGATCGAGAAGCTACCATGACTAGGTTCTTGAATGGGTTAAACAAGGAGATTGCTAATGTGGTGGAACTGTAACACTACGTGGAGTTGGAGGATATGTTGCATGTAGCCATGAAGGTGGAAAGACAATTGAAGAGGAAAGAGACTACGAGGTGAACACTTCGTCTCCTAACCCAAATTGGAAGTCGAGGTGGGAAGGTAATAAAGGGAATGAAGCTAGATTTAAAGGAAGGACTGAAATGCAACGGGGAAGAGAAGAAGGTGTTAGCAAAACCGTACCCAAAATGGAACCGTAACAATCAAGGAGTAGAGATATAAGTTGTTTTCGGTGTTTGGGAAAGGGGCACATTGCTTCTCAGTGTCCTAACAAAAGGGTAATGATTCTACGGGATGACGGAGAGGTGGTGAGTGAGAGTGAAGGAGAATATGATCATATGCCGACGTTGGAGGAGGTTGATGAAGAAGGAAAAGTGGAGTTTGTTGTTGGTAAACTACTGGTAACAGTGAGAGCTCTTAACACACTCGATGTCACATCCACGATAAGGTATGTAGCTTAATCATTGATGGCGGGAGTTGCACAAATGTGGCTAGCACAACCTTAGTTGAAAAATTGGGTTTGGTATTGTTTAGACACCCTATGCCTTATAAATTGCAATGGTTGAATGAGAGTGCATAGGTGATGGTGAATAAACGAGTGTTGATTGATTTCTCAATTGTGAGTTATAGTGATAAGGTTGTATGTGATGTGGTACCTATGCAGGTAGGCCATATTTTGTTGGGAAAACCATGGCGGTATGATAGGAAAGTTACACATGATGGGTATAAGAACCGGTATAGTTTTGTCAAGGAAGGAAGTTCTATCACTCTTACGCCATTAACATGGGCACAAGTTTATGAAGACGGGTTAAATTGAAGAATGAGGAAGAGAGAAGAGCAAGAAAGTCCGAGAAAAGGAGAGAAAATGGTGAGGTGTCTAAGAGTAGGGAAAAGAAAGAGTGGCCACGTGAGAAGAGAGAAAACAGTGAGCTGGCTAGTAAGAGAGAAAATGGCGAGGTAGCTGAGAGAGGAAAAAGGAGAGAGATGCCACAAGAGAGGAGAGAAAAGCCGAAAGCAAACTTTTTCGCGAAGGGGAGTGAATTGAAAAAGGCTATGGTTGATCATAGACAAATGTTGTTGTTAGTATATAAGGAGTCCCTTCTCAATTTCAAGGAATCTCACATACCCCTTCCCAGTTTGGTTAAGTCTTTGTTGCAGGAGTTCGGAGATGTGTTCCCAAATGACATGCCAAGCGGACTACCACCAATTCGGGGTATTGAGCACTAAATTGACTTCGTACCTATGGCTGTCATTCCAAACCGACCAACCTACCGAATGAATCTCGAAGAGATGAAGGAGCTTCAAAAGCAAGTTGAGTTGATGAGCAAATGTTATGTGAGGGATAGCATGAGCCCATGTGTTGTGCATGTCTTGTTGGTGCCAAATAAGGATGGGACTTGGAGGATGTGTTTAGACTGTAGGGCTATCAACAATATCACGGTAAAGTATCATCACCTTATCCCTAGACTAGATGATATGCTAGATGAGCTGCATGGTGCTTGTATTTTTAGTAAAATTGATCTTAAAAGTGGGTACCATCAAATTTTTATGCGGAAGGGTGATGAATGGAAAACGACATTTAAAACTAAATATGGATCAATGAATGGTTGGTTATGCCGTTTGGTCTCACTAATGCACCTAGCAGTTTTATGCGATTGATGAACCATGTGTTGAGTACTTTCATAGGTAAATTTGTTGTAGTTTATTTTGATGATATTTTAATCTATAGCAAAACCCTTGAAGAACATTTGGAGCATTTAAGTTGTGTGCTTGTAGTGCTAAGGAAAGAATAATTGTATGCTAATTTTAAAAAGTGTACTTTCTGCATGGAGAAGGTAGTATTTATAGGATTTGTGGCTGTGGCTAATGGAGTAGAAGTGGATGAGGAGAAAATCAATGCTATAAAAGATTGGCCAACACCTAAGAGCATAACTGAAGTTAGGAGTTTCCATGGACTGACTAGTTTTTATAGGCAGTTTGTAAAGGATTTTAGTACAATCACCACACCACTAACTGAAATCATTAAGAAGAGCGTATGTTTTCAATGGGGTGATGCACAAGAACATGCATTTAATACTATCAAGGATAGACTGTGTAAAACACCTATTTTGCACTACCTAACTTTGACAAAACATTCGAGATTGAGTGTGATACATTAGGTATAGGTATTGGAGCAGTATTAATGCAGGATTGAAGGCCTATAGCTTATTTTAGTGAAAAGCTGAATGGGGCTACTTTGAACTATCCCACATATGACAAGGAGTTGTACTCACTCGTTCGTGCATTGGAGACTTGGAAGCACTACTTGTGGCCTAACGAGTTTGTAATACACACTAATCACGAGTCATTAAAGCACTTGCGGGGTCAAGGTAAGTTGAACAAAAGACACGCGATGTGGATGGAGTTTATAGAGTCATTTCCATACGTCTTCCGGCATAAACAAGGTAAGGAAAATGTGGTGGCGGATGCGTTATCTCGAAGGTATGTGCTTCTAAATTCTTTAAGTGCACTTTTGCTTGGCTTTGAACACATTAAAGGCATGTATGTGAGTGATTCTGATTTCTCTAGCATTTATGAATCATGGAACAAGGGGGCTATAGATAAATTTTATAATCACGAGGGGTATTTGTTTAGGGAGAATAAGTTATGTGTTCCAAACTGTTCTATACGTGAATTGTTGGTAAGGGAAGCACATGGTGGGGGTTTAATGTGTCATTTGGGGGTACAAAAGACCTTAGACATGATAAGGAAATATTTCTATTGGCCTAAAATGAGAAGTGCGATAGAACGCGTTTGTGGGAAATGCATAACTTGTAAACAGGCTAAGTCCAAAGTTTTACCTCATGGTTTGTATACTCCTTTACCTGTACCTAGTAAACCTTGGGTGGATATTTCAATGAATTTTGTGTTAGGTTTACCTAGCACAAAAAAGGGGTTGGGACTCAATTTTTGTTGTGGTGGATAGGTTTAGTAAAATGGAACACTCTATACCATGTCACAAGACCGATGATGCTACCAATATTTCCGATTTGTTCTTTTGGGAGATAGTACGTTTACACGGGTCCCTAGGAGCATAGTGTCAGACCGAGATGTTAAGTTTTTGAGTCATTTCTGGCGTGTTTTGTGGAACAAGTTAGGCACTAAATTGTTGTTCTCTACTAGTCATCCACAAACCGATGGGCAAACCGAGGTAGTTAATAGAACCATGACTCAGTTGCTTCGTACGGTGATAAACAAGAATCTAAAAAGTTGGGAGGAGTGTTTACCTTTCATTGAATTTTCTTATAATAGAGTTGTACACTCAAGTACTTCATTTTCGCCTTTTGAAGTTGTTTATGGGTTTAATCCACTAACACCTTTGGATTTGTTGCTTTTGTCTGTAAATGAATGAGGTAGCTTGGATGGTAAGCTCGTTGCAATGAAAGTAAACAAAGGAAGAAGGCGTGTGACATTTGAACTAGGAGATTGGGTTTGGGTGCATTTTAGGAAAGAGCACTTTCCGGTTCAGAGGAAGTCTAAGCAGCAACCCCATGGAGATGGCCATTCCATGTCTTCGAAAGGATCAACGATAATGCCTACAAAGTGGACCTCCCAGGTGAGTATAATGTTTCAGCTACATTTAATGTTGCCGATCTGTCTCTGTTTGATGCAGATGCCAATTCGAGGATGAATCCTTTTGAAGAGGGAGATGATGATATGATCCAAGGTACCGTTGAAGCAATGACAAGCCCGGGGAAAGATCCATTGATAATTGACGAAGGACTGATGACTCGAGTGAGGAAAAAATGAGTGATAGAGGCAATGAGATTACTTGTTCAAGAAACGATCGATGATGTCATGTTCTACACGGAAAAAGATGTAAGTTTCATATTGGGGTCTAGGTCGGAAGTCCAATGGATCATGCGGATCAAGGCGGAAGAAAGCGGGGCTGAACTTAATGCCTATGTGGCCGTATAGACATAACAGCCTTGTGGTCGCAAAGGCATATACCGAAACTTAAATGGGGTTTTTCGGTTGTTCCTTGCGGCCGCAACAAAATATACCCTGCGGCCGTAAGGAACAAAAAAAAAATTGCGAAATTTTCATTTTCTGCGAATTTTTCATAATTGCTAGAATTTTATGTTTAGTCAATCTCCTACCTTATTTATGAGATTATGCACATTTTTACCTAGTTTCTAGAGTTTGGTATAAATACCAAAAGCATTCATTGTATTTGAACTTTTGACAAAATTTAATAGAGATGGTATTGTTTTCCTTATTCTTCCTTGAACAATCAATTCGAACTTATCAAGATCTAAATCTTGTGGCATTCAAAATATCGAATTGTGGGTTCTTCATTGTGTAATCAAGGGATTTAATGCATCTTTTTTATCGTTGGGTTTTTTGGTTCACTTCGTTGTGTTCAAGTCCAAAACCGAATTTAAGTGACGTTCTTGGGTTCCGCATCAATCTAGTTGTGGGTTTTGTAGTCACCGTTGCTACGGGGTTCGCATCATTATGTTGAGAATGCATAAACAAGTTCAAATATTTGAGTATTAAAGAAGCAAATACCTAATTGGATCAAAGTATCAATTTAGTAAAGAACAATGGAAGAGCAATATCTCAAATTGAGTATGCAAGTGCAATTGCTAGTTTTATGTACGTAGTACAATGAATAAAACCGAACATTGCATTTGCTATTAGTAAACTAAGAAGGTTTACTAACAATCCAAGTTCGGAACATTAGAAGGCCCTATGAAGGGTTCTTGATTACCTAAGGAAAAAATCCTTGGACTACAATATAGAATGTTCCCGACTATCCTAGAAGGATATATTGATGCTAGTTGGATATCTAGTACAAGAGAAAAAAATCTACTTCAAATTGGGGTTTACTCTTGGAGAAGGTACAATTTCTTGGAAATCTAAGAAACAAACATGTATTACACACTCAACAATAGAGTCTGAATATGTAGCATTGACTGAAACAGGAAGAGACTGAGTAGCTAAGGGATCTTCTTTATGAAATTCCTTTGGATGCAAAGGATATTTCTTCGATACCTATCTTGTGTGATAGTTAAGCCACATTAGCACATATAGTGAAGTCTATACATATGAGTCCAAGACATGATATATGAGAAAAATAATTAAGCATGAAATCATTTATCTCATTTATGTTAAGTTTAGTGATAACTTAGTTGATCCGTTGACTAAACTTCTTACAAGAGAGTGTTGCACTTTTTCTATTGCAAGTGTACGATATTGTAACAAGTAATATAGTGGGCCTTTGAGTTCGGATTATCGTTCCCATGAGGACTATACTTTAGACTTTAATTAAATTTTTCTAACTCTTATTTGATGAAAGTAAACAAAGATTTATGCGTTGATGCGAAGTTTTTATTTAAATAGTTTAACTTAATTAAAATGCACACAAAGATTTGTTGACCTTTCAAATATGGATGGAAATTAGGGACGAACACACTTCTAGATCACCTTTAAGTCATAATTCAAGATTCAAGAGCATAATGTAGTGTTCGATGGAATTCTTCTATGGTATTCAATTTATCCTTCTTGAGTTTTCATTGAGCCTATTTAACAATTTCAATCTCATATCTCTATGCGAATCTACCTTAGTTAAAAGAGATTTTAGTTCTAAGAATTCATGTATGATCGTAATATTTAGTATATGTATCTCTACACGTTATTATACTAAATTATCGAATTTTACTATATGGTCTAAATCTCAAACTCACTTCTCGATTTGTAAAAGATTCACAATGTCATCAAATTAGTGATCAAGTAATTTAATACATTAAACTCATAGTAAATTCAACAAAATCGGATTTTAAGCCTATTTGTCCGGTCCATTCAACCACAAAACCTAAACTATAAATACCAAACACCTTTGAATGGTTTTGACAAGGTTGGTCATTGAAGAAAGCTCATATTACTTATCATCCTCTTATTCCAATTCATCTATAAGCTTTCAACCTTCGAAGTATGCATTGTCTTTGGCATTAAAAACATCAAAAGCACTCAATCCAAATATCAAGTTTTTACTTCCTACATATTTTTCAGAGTTCTAAAGATTAAGGGAAGGTGATTGGAGTTTAAGTTGTTAGAGAACGTGGAGTTCTTCGTTGATCCACATGAGATAGATGAATTTATAAAGCTGGGAGTTGATGCATGAGGGCGCAATCCAGGAAAGTTGTGGGAATTGAAATTAGAAGGTCAGAAAGTACTAATGGTAGTCGTGCCTGGCAGACTGTAAGTTCAAAATTCGTTTATAGTGGATTTCTGACTCGTAAAGTGCTCGAAATTTTTATCTAGCTGGGGTTTTTCCATGATCATTCCTTGTATTTGTTTATTACTTTCATAGCTGCGATATTTAAACATAGAAATAATTGAATTGTTTGTTTAATCATCTAGATAAAATTAGTAGTGACTTTCATGAATGTGAACTAGTAAAGATTCTAGTTAAAGTAAAAAATATTAAAACTGATATCCAATTAATGATGTTCTGTTGTGCCAACAGCACTCCACTAAAACTTTTCTTTTGATACAAATTATCATGTGTTTCTAGTAATGTTGCAGTCAAAATTAGGGGCTGGACATGGTCCGGTTCGGTTATGAGCCACCAACACTCCACTAAAACTTTTCTTTTGATACAAATTATCATGTCTTTCCAGTAATGTTGCAGTCAAAATTAGGGCTAGACATGGTCCGGTTCGGTTCTGAAAACCGAATCGGACCAATCCAAAAATTTTGGGTATTTAATAAATGGAATCGTCGAGTTCAAATATAATTATGGAACCATTCGGGTTCGATTCCGTACCATAATTAAAGTTTTTAACATTTACAACAACACTATATAAAAATAACTAAAAACATGTTCATTCGTAACTATTACAAATTAACGTAGCTCAATTTAAAAACATATAAATAACAATCCGTCCAATAAGATTAATTCAATATATACAAATACCAAAAAGTAGATATTAATACTAAAACATTGATGATATATATCAATAATTCACTTGTTCCAAGCAGCCTACACAAAAAAAAATGAAATATAAATTAAGTGTTAGTAATACTTACCAATTATTTGATTTAATCATCAACTGCTTGACTTCTCAAAGTAAGAAACTCTACAAACATAATTGAAAAAGCACGATTAACAAACAAAAAATTAAATTTACTTAATTAATTTGCTAATTTGTTTAGAAAAAATTAAAATAATTTAATTAATTCAATATAAAAAATTAAAAAAATTATTTAGATTCGATTATTCAGTTCTTTCGTAGAATCGAGAATATAACCAAACTCATCGATTCTCGATTCAGATACTCATTCAGATATTTAATATATGAAGAACCATTTGGTTCGGTTCGGTTCGGTTTAGTTAGGTTCGGTTCCGGAACTTTTGTCCAGCCCTAATCAAAATTTATCAAACAGATATTTTTGTTTGATCCTCATTATTTTCAAAATATATTTCTCTATCCCTTCTTTTCAACTATACATTATTCAATAAAATAATATTACACGCAAATTCAGAATTTTTTCTTATTTTTTAACCACACATTCTCCATTAATCTATTATTCCAAATACATTCTTAGAATAAAATGGGGCGCAAACAGGCATGTGAATTGACATCAAATGTCTTAAATAATGAAATACGGAAACCCAACAAATGATCCACCTCGAAATGTACTTTCTTACTAACGCTAATAAAAATATGAGCTCCAACATTCCAAGATTTAGTGACCAAAACAAATTGGTTGCTACAAGACGCTTTCACCGACCAATATTTGGTCGGTAATGTTTTTGATCGATTAAAATATCGACCAGTTTTGATCATTGAAGACATTGTGGGAATGAACCACACTTTTTTTTTTTTTAATTGTGATTGGAATTTTGGCAACCAATTGAAAGTGGTTGGTGAAAGTATAATCATTAGCAACCAAAATATTGGTTGCTGATGACTTGATTTTAGCAACCATACATGAAGTGGTTGCTGAAGACCTTGGCGAGAAATCCCGATTAGTTTTTATTTTTATTGTGATTGGAGTTTTAGCAACCAATCTAAAAGTGACTACTGAAAGTAAAATCTTTAGCAACCAAGATATTGGTTGTTGATGGCTTGATTTTAGCAACCATACATGAAGTGGTCGCTCAAGACCTTGGCAGGAATAAATTCGGCTTTTACTGTTTTTTATCGGTAAAAATGAATTATATTGATCAAAACCATGTACAAGTGCACTGGACATTCCTGGGCAATCACAAATGAAGTACGCATACAAGTACTCCGGACATTCCCGAGCAATCAAAATGAAAAGATGTACAAACGATAAGATCTAGCAACCTAATGCCATAGACTCATATTGAATCAAAATATTTGGATACAAAGAAAACATAACTTTGTATACGTGTATTTTGATCAGTCTAACAATGCATTCAACTTGCGGTTTGAGATCCTAAAAAAAAACTGGTTCCATGTCGTCCATAAGTGGTAAATGGTGCTAGCAAGTGGTAAATGCGCTTCGGCTTACTTTTCCAAGTTGTGTCTCGAGATTTCTTTTTAATCCACTTCAATGCACTAGGTAGAGTAGACATGCAACGTGTAATGCCAGGCTACAAATGAATCTTATCCTAAACAGACGCACTAAAATGACACATGAAGAAGAGGTGTTGTGTTGTCTCTATCTCGGCTCCACAAAAACAGCAATTCCAGTCTATATCTAAGTACAAAAGTTTGTCCTTGGGAATTAGCTCCAAGCCATAAGATAAAAGTGTGTTTCGATGTGACATAATGATTCCACATTTGTTGCTACCCAAATTGTTTCTATCCCTTTAGCTGAAAAAATTCATAGGCAGCCCTGGTAGAAAATTTGCCTAAAACTGCCCATTCATCCAGCTTGCATACGGCTGCTTGCATGCAATCGGGCTAGTTGTCTGTTAGCCTCTGTCCCCCAATCTGCCAGATTCGTCCACCAGCCTGTTTTAAGGATGTCCAATTAAAACACGTAATTCCAATAGTTTCTTGATTAAAGGAGAGTCATCTTTCTTGGCCGAGTACTCCCAAACATCCATCCCAATCAAGAAAATTTGATTCACCCACCTTACCCATAGAGTATCCTTTTTGATATGAATGTTCCAAAGGATTTTAGCAAGTAGTGCCAAGTTCCAACATTTCATATCTCTAAACCCAAGTCCACCCTCATATTTCGGCAAACAAACATTACTCCAAGTGACCAATGGCTTCTTAGATCCCTAAAGGAAATTGTGACAAGTAGCAACAATATTAGAAACAACCGTGGTTGGGATGGGTAGCAAAGAAAGCAAAAAACATTCGACTCCTTGAAGCACTGCTCTAATCAATTCTGCTCTACCTGTATAGGACAATGAAAAGAACGTCCAAGAAATTATATAAGCTGTAATTTTATCCAAAAAAGAAGCATAACAACTGACCTTAAGCTTCTTGGAAGCAAGTGTAATGCCCAAATATTGAAAATGCATTGTACCCTTCAGAATATTGGTAAGTTCTTGGATTTCATCAAGCACTTGACCGTGTATTCCAATTGTAAATGGGATAGACTTAATTTTATTCATTCTTAATCCCGATGCTTTCTAAAATTTGTTTAAACAATCCATCAAGATTTTCACCGAAATGACATCTCCCCTTGCAAAGAGCATTAGATCATCCGCAAAAGCTAAGTGTGTAATCTTCAACGGGCCACATTTGGGATGATAGTTAAATTCACTCTCATTTGTGGCAGCCTTAAGCATTCTTGATAGATATTCAATACATAAAACAAACAAGAAAGGTGAAAGTGGATTACCTTGCCGTAAGCCTTTCTTCCTTTTAAAAAACGTGTATGATTCCATTCAATGCCATAGAATAAGTGGGTTTAGTGACACATTCCATAATCCAATTTTTGAATTTAGTAAGAAAGCATAACCCTTCAAGCACTTGCTTTAAGAAGCCCCAATAAACCGAGTCATACGCTTTACGAAGATCAACCTTAAGTAGACATCTTTGAGCAACCCATTTTCGATTATATTGCCTCATGAGCTCTTAAGCAAGATGGATGTTTTCCTTCATACTCCTTCCTTCAACAACTGCGGATTGGGCTTAGTCAACAATGCTTCCCAAAATAGGCCTCAATCTAGATGCAAGGATCTTCGCAATAACCTTGTAAAAGATATTACAACAAAAAATGGGCCTGTAGTCTCCAACAATCGTAGTGTGACTAGAATTTGGAATCAAGACAATAATCGTGTGATTTACTTGTTTTAGGAGAGAACCCGATGCAAAAAATTCTTTGATGGCCTCAACAAAATCAACTCCAACAATCCCCCATGCTTTCTTAAAAAAACATGATGAGTAACCATCCTACCCGGGAGACTTGTCATCATCAATATCAAAGAGTGCCTCATTAACTTCTTAACTAGAAATATCCAGAACAAGAGAACCACCTTACTCCAAAGTCACCAAAGGAACCTTCCTAAAAAATATATGCTCAATGGGCGAATTTGGACAGCTTGTACCAAGTAAAGAACTGTAGAATTTGATAAATTTATTAGCAACTTCATCTTGCGACGTGGTATAGCACACATCTTCCTTAAGAACTTTTGCAATAAAGTTCTTTCTCGTGTTACGCTTCACCATAGCACGGAAAAATTTTGTATACTTATTGTTATTGATAAGGAAATTGCATTTAGCTTGTTGATAGTAAAAACTCTGTTCCGCTTCACATAAACCAAAAGCTTTTTTCCTCAACTTGGCCACCAAAAGTTGATATTGTTGGTTAGTGGGCTGATCATGGAGCATTTCTTGACCTCATCCTACTCAATCTTAGCAATGTTGGTCCCACTGGATATGTGTTCAAAATACTTAGCATTAAGCGCCTTCAATGTTCCCTTCAAAATTTGCAATTTCTTGCAAAATACATATTGTTTTGTCCCTCCATCAATGAAATTCCAGCCCCTTTGTACAACTTTTGGAAAATCCTCATGGTTCGTCCACATGTTGAAGAATCTAAATGGCATCTTTTTTATCCCATTCCGCTCCATAACCGAGACAATACACAAAGAATGGTCGAAAAGGCATCCCGACGATAAAAAATCAGCATAACCATAAGCACCATTTTGCATCCAAGCTTCATTCACCATAGCCCTATTAAGCTTACTCCACATAGAATTGTTGGTCCAAGTGTAAAAACAACCCGTGGACCTTAAATCTGTGAGACCAACTTGAAGGCAACAATTGGTAAAGTCCTTCAATTCGTATGGCGTCACCCCCGCACCATTACATTTTTCATCGAACTTCAAAACATTATTGAAATCCCAAAGCACCAACCAAGGCAACGAGATATTCAAATTCATGATACTACTCCAAAGTGGCATGTGGATAACAATAGTAAGGAATGCATAAACAAAACTAAAATGAAACGTATATGAGGTTACCTTGCAAGTAGCAATACAATGGATAAATTGTGGTGTGCTCTCCACCACCTCCAAAAAGACATTCGTGGGATTCCACAAAATCAAAATTCTCCTGGCTTGATATGTTCAAAAATTGTTAACTTGCAACAACTCGTTGAATTTATTCTGCACAATACGATCCAATTTAAGTTTCCTGAGTTTTGTCCCCAAAACTCCAATGACATCAATATTGTGCTTCTTGATGAACTCCCGAACTCCGTTTTGGCTATTGAAAGTAAAATCTTTAGCGACCAAAAATTGATTATTGGTGGGTTGCTTTCAACAACCAACCATGAAATGGTCGCAGAAGACCTTGGCAAGGATAAACTTTACGTTTTATCTCATGTGATTTGAGTCACCGACCATTCTGAAATTGGTTGGTGAAAGTACAATCTCTAGCGATCAAATATTGGTTTCTGATGGCCAGGTCTTTGCAATCAAACATGAAGTGGTCGGCGGGAATAAACCCCGCTATTTTTATTTGTTATTGAAGCTACATTGACCAAATATGGTTGTTGATGTTTTGATTTCAGCAACCAATATATAGTGGTCATTGAATGCCTTAATTACATCACAATAGTGGACCCAAAAGTTTCAAATCCCACATTCTTTTAGATCTAGAATAATATAACAGTTTTAACTCATTTTCATACTTTATTAGTTTCTCCATTTACCCCTTGTAGGAAGTGACGGATCCAACACCTAGCGAGAAGGTACGGCTGCACGTGTAGAGATTTTCCGAAATAGTGGATGAAAGAAGGCGATTGGACCCACGAGTAGCAATTGGGACTCTGCAAGGCGGGTAACGTTTCTAGACTCTGGTTTTTTTTTTATTATTATTACGTTTAGGATTATGCTGTGGCCTATAGAGTGTGGGCCTTTTTTCCTTAAATGAACAGGCCCAAAAGAAAACATATATGATATACCAAAAGAAAGCATACACAGGTTCCCAGCGGCAATGAGAAGAAAACATACGCAGTTTTTTTGGGCATTTCGTAGAAACCCTTGTACTATCAATTGTCATCCATGTTGAAAAGCGTCATTGTGCAGCAGTGACTCATGTGAGTTATTGTAGGACACTGTGCCGCTGCCCGCCTAGTCGTCAAAAGACATTGGTGACATGTAAGTGCCTTTTTCGGTTCCTCCTTCATTGTTTTGTGACTTTCGTTGTTCCTTTTTTTAAGCTTTAGTGACTGGTGTTATTTTTTATTTATGACTTATGTTACTAACTTTCAAATATAAGTAAAGAAATCTGGTACTTCGAGGGACTAGTGCCTCCAATATACGATAAAAGCCTAATGAAATTCTGATGCTTCATTGATCAAATAAAAGGACATTAAATACAACTCAAATAATAACTAACCAACAAATAAATCTGGACCCACTACAACCATGTTTAACCATTAACTGGACACCACTAACCCCATTAAATAAAATAAGAACCTAAGCTAAAGACTTGGTCAAAAGAAGACTAAAAGTTAACATGAATTGAATATGCTGGAATTGGACTTCTGACAGGAACACGTGATGACAATTGCTCGGATTAAATTGACGGTAACATGACAGACTCCCCCTCTTCGAGGACCTTATCCCCAAGGGCCCCTAATTTGTTGCAGAAATCACTAATGTTCTCCCAGGTCACCTCCTCGTCACTCAAACCAGACCATTTCACCATATTTTCTGTGGTAGCTCGCCGTCCTTATTTCTTAAGTCTACAATCTAGTATCTTTTCTGGTTCTGGGAAAAGAGAACCATCCATGTTAACTGGTGGAAGCTTCGGCTGCAGGGTAGAAGAAGAACCCAGTCTTTTCTTCAGGGAAGAAACATGGAAAATAGTTTGAATTTTTTATTCTGGTGGTAGTCTCAACACCAAGTAAATTTCATTGTAAGCCTGGAGAAATCCCAAAGAATAGGACCTAAGTGGGAAAGCCAATCTACCCCAAGAACTACATCACATCCCACTAAGGGAAGCAAATATAAATTAACAAAAAGGTAGTTACACTATGTCACAATAGCCTAGGCAAGGTAACTGATCCCTATTAGCTATTATCATAGTAAGGTTGTTGCTTCTTCTAACACCTAGATTGGTTTTCTTGGCTATGCTAGGGTCGATGAAGCTATGAGTACTCCCGGAGTCAATTAAAACAACCATAGAATTTGTGTTTTAATAACCCCATAGTCGCATGGATCGTTGGAGTGCCTGAAATTGCATGTAGTGATATACCATGTAATGCTCCTTCCTGATCTGTGTTTTGCTCTTCTCTCATTGCAGGTTCTTCACTGACATCTTCAAAAATGTCTTCCTCGGTTTCATCATCCCATTCTTCCAAAAGGAATAGCTTGGGAGTTCTACATCGATGTCCCAAAGCCCATTTGTCATCACAGTAGTAACAAAGACCACGATCCCTTCTTTTCTTCATCTGTGCAGATGTAATACGCTGTATAGGGAGGTTGGTCCTTGTTTGGTCGATGGGGGTAGTGAAGAGGTGGGGTCCCAATAGCCGAGTGGGGTTAGGATCTGGAAGTCTAGGAAAGTTATTTTTGGGAGGAATTTGGTTGATTGGAACTGGCTAAAAGGAGCTGGAATTTTTCTAATTTCTGAACCTGCGCCATACTTCTTCTTCATATAGTCGAGCTAGACCAAAAGCTGTAGGGAGGGTAGTTGGTCTAAACATAGTGACCATGACCTGAATATCATCGCGTAGCCCACTAAGAAATGTACTAATGCGAAACTCCTCCGAAAGTCCTGGGATACGGTTGGATAGTACCTCAAAATCAGTTTGGTACTCCTCCACAGTGGATGTTTGCCTTAACTTTGTAAAATCTACTACTGGATCATCAAAAGGTGTGGGTGCGAATTGAACCTGTAATACCTCCATTAATTCGGGCCAAGTGTTGATTGGATGGAAAGCCAATAACCACTGGTACCAAGTAAAGGCCTTACCTTCCATATGGAAGGAAGCTAGCTGAATTTTCTGTGTATCAGGTGTCTTGTGATAGTCAAAAAATTGTTGGACTCTAAAGACCCACCCGTTGGGATTAGACCGATCAAACTTGGGAAAATCAAGTCTCATGGTTCTGCTGTGGATCCCACTTTGGTGTTCAAAAACTGGGTTAAAATGGGTATTGGGCATTTCAAGATTTCGGCTGCTACTTGGGTTGGAATGGTGAGGATGGGACTGTTTATCGGGTATGGTGGCTATGGTATGGGAAAGGGTTGTGTAGTTGTTGGCAATATTGCCTACCTGCTTGACAAGCTCTTCCAGCAAAGTTTGCTGTCGAGTTTGGGCTTCCTTCATTTCTGCATTTTCATTTTTCAGCCGTGTAACAACTTCAGAAAGTTGTGAAAGTCGGGTCCCTTCTACCATGGAACCGACCTAGCTCTGATACCACTATTACGAACTTTCAAATATAAGTAAAGAAATTTGGTACTTCGAGGGACTAGTGCCTCCAATATACGATAAAAGCCTAATGAAATTCTGATGCTTCATTGATCAAATAAAAGGACATTAAATACAACTAAAATAATAACTAACCAACAAATAAATCTAGACCCACTACAACCATATTTACCAACTAATTGGACACCACTAACCCCATTAAATAAAACAACAACCTAAGCTAAAGACTTGGTCAAAAGAAGACTAAAAATTAACATGAATTGAATATGCTGGAATTGGACTTCTGACAGGAACACGTGATGACAATTGCTTGGATTAAATTGACGGTAACATGACAACTTATCACTTATCACTTATGAGTTATGAGTAATGATTTATGTTCTATGAGTTAATTGACAATTTGGCATTCAAATAAGATTTGTGATTTTTGAATTTGCTATCTATAATTTGTAAATCAATGATTTGGGATAAATAATTTATGTTGTACGAGTCATTGAATTGTGTTATAATTTAACATTTATGAGTTTGGATTTGTGACTTGGGAAGTTATGTTTAAGAATTTAAGGTAAGTGAAAAAAAAAATCGATTGAGAAGATGTTGGGCTCAATTCAACCATTTGTACTCTATACCTATTTCTGAAAAATTGAAAATGAGGAAATATTACAATATTTTCAAAAAATGAGACCTCGTAGAATAAAGTTGTCTAAGTTTACAGTTATAGAGTAAGTTTGTATAGTGTATTTTCTTAATATTTTGGGTTGTATTAAATTCTATTCTCATATGTATATATTTTTTACATTTTAGTGAATACATACATACATACATACATACATACATACATACATTGCTATTATGATCGTTGATTGTCGACAGTCAACAGTAAAGGTCCGTCCTAACTAAATTTAAATCCTAGATTCACCGCTACTCGTAAGCTGATGTAATTTCACGAAGGCTACTATGGTTGGAATTCAAGATGAGCCATCCAAGTCCTTGATCAAGATTTTCCAAACGTACTTCATGGTGTGCTACTAATTATTGCTTTTAAGTTCTAATATTATGAAAGGAAAATTTTTAAAATTTAGCATCAATTCATTTAATATGAGATGTATTATGTGATTGAGTGTTAAATCGCCTCGTTTAATAGCTTACCTATTTTAAAAACTTAAGTTCTTAGAGATTAGAGATATTTATTTTTTACGATTTAGTTTTCAACATTCTATTTATATTGTATAAGGTGCGAGATATTTAAGGAGGATATAAAAACTTGGTAGTGTTGATGACATATTACTTCTTTCATCAAATGCTTAAAATTATCTATTTATTTATGTTGACCTCGATTTTTGTAGGTGTGACATGAATAACATATCCCGACTCCTCTCATGTCTGTGTAGCCTCTTTTTGTATACTTGAAAAAACCATTGAAAACGTGGCCAATCTCCGACGATGGGAGAAGTGACTGTGAAAACTCTGACGATCAAGTTAGTTATTGTTTGAATATATATGGGTGTTGGATGTATGTAAGACATGCACTACTTTAAGTGAAAGGGGTTTGGATCCAAGAAAATATAAAGTGAATATTGAGAGAGAAAACTTATAGCTTCGAAATTCCAAAATTGTATTACCTTTAAATGACACTGTGTGATTCTTTATAGCAGAATGGAATAAGTGTCAACTGTTGGATGAAGAGACACTTGGTCCCATCTTAACGACTGAGGTGCTTTGTCTTATGCATCAATCATCTAGTCTTAGCCTCATGTGCCTTTAATGTTATGACCATTTGCAACTCTAGGTTTGGTGCACAAGGGCTATAGGACATGTGTACTTGGTAGAGTGGCAGTTGAAGTCAGTTGTCACCTCTAAAGTCTCCAAATCAGCGATGATTTCTTTGAAAGTAGTTAGGTGATCCTCAAGAGATGTACCTTCTGTTATAAGATGAGAATATAGACGTTGTTTTAGATGCAATTAGCTAGTTAGATTATTCATCATTCATAAATGCTCCAATTTTATCCATAAAGCATCATTTGACTTCTCCTTTATAACGTCTTGAGAAATATTATTGGAAAGGTGAAAATGTATTTGAGATAAGGTCTTTCGATACCTTTGTTATTTCTACTCCATAGTCCAAGTTGTGGGCATTTTATTAAATCCAAACAACGCTTCGTTCAAATCCATCTGAGCGAGTATTGCTCTCATCTTCACCGAACAAAGAGAATTTTGTATTGCTATCTAATACCGGAATATTGTACTTTATTGTTGCTGTTCACGAAAATATGTTTCGAATTTAAATCACCACAAGCGCACGGTTCGTTGACAAGTAATAAAGTGAAAATCCTAGAATTTCGAGTATCGTTCCCACGAGGATTGGTTTAACGTGATTATTATTATCTCGACCTTAACCGAATCTATTAAATTCAAGATGATTGTTCTAGATTTTATGATTAAACTATGACTAACATGTAAATTAAACTAAAATTACGACTAAATGCAAGAGTGATGGTTAATGCAAAAGTTGAAGAAATTAATGTACGAAAAAGCGTACTAGGATCCCGAATCACCAAGCAAGTTCATTTTGTAAATCTTATTTCACAATTTGACAACACGATGAATTGGTTGAAGAATCAATATTTCTAACTTATTCAATAATCTCTTTCGAGTAGAATTGAACCTATTCTAGCATACCATTTGACTATATTTCTATGACAAATGCAATATACAAGAATGCATGGCGTTTTGTAAACACTTAGAGATTCACATAAAGCATAGCAGTATATTTCTATCCCCTATCGGACCTTACGATGATTTATACCTTATAGAATCTATTTCCCTTCTTTCGAATGCATAAAATAAATCACCCAAACTCATACAACTATTGCACATATAATTGTAGAGACAAGAATGTGTATATAAATAATTCAACATCCATTAAACGTGTTTAAATATCAAATTGCAAAATAGAAATTAAAAGTTCACAATACGAGGTTCATCGTTCACCTAGTACATAAAAAGTCTAGCCTAGCATGAATAAAATCAAAGAACAATAAAAGTAATAAAGAGAAGACATCACCAAAGAATTAGAATTTAAAGTTTGAATCTTGAATCTTGAAGTGAAACCCTTGTTCCTTGTTCTCACCTTTTTCCTTGCTCTTCAATGGTGTTTTTCTCTCCAAGAATGCATAAAAAACTAGTCTAGGACGAATTTAGGTTTTTGTAGTTGACCTAGAATCATTACCATAAGAGTTGTAGTTGGATAAGGAAACAAAAGCTTTTCTCGCCTAGATTACCCCTTGCTATAGCAAGGTATATTTTCATACTGTAGCATGGGCAAAGTAAATGCTTCCTGAAAATCTCTGTTGAGGTCTAGGCTATAGCAAGGTATAATCTCATGCTATAGCATGGATGAATTTTCGCTTCTAGTGCAAATTGGTCCCCAATCTTCTTTTCGTTCCACTTTTGACTTTTCTTCCTCTTCCATCTTCAGTCATCCATAATATTGACAATTAGATCTTTAGCGAGGTTCCATGCTCGGTTCATTGTTCGGGTCAACTTATGAATAATTGCGATTTAGTCCCCGAACTTTCATTTCCTTCCATTTTGGTCATTTTCGCCTTTTTTCGCGCATATTTCATTATTTCCATCAAAGTAAACTTACAAACACAATTCATATTGGATTAATCCGTATTCAAGCATTTATATCAACAATTAATCATATTTTGTCACATAATTAAGTGCACAAAATGCACTTATCAAATCCCCCAAACTTGAATTGGTGTTTGTCCTCAAACAAGATGATGACCTAACTTTACGCAAAACATGATTTAACAACTTGCCGTATCTCAGGATTAGAATTCAGTAATTAACCAATGAACAGTTTCCACAGTGTAGACTTAAATCAACCTCTATCTATCATATGCAGAACTTGATGTGTATGTGTGTGCTTACTCATGCAAAGCATACCAAATTGATGATGGGTGCAAATCCCGACCTGCAGTAGTTAAATTTTCTTTCTTTCTTCGCTTGAGAGATTCACACCCCCCAAACTTATTATTTTCACTCAACGATCTATGGGTATGTTCTAGAGTATAGTCTTGATTTACTTAGTCCTCACCCTCTTTGTTTGGATAGATCTCGCGGTTATGAGTTCACAATTCGACAAGCATGGATTCTCCTGTTTCTTTGATTGTTTCAACCGTTAAGACTAGACTATGTTACTTGCTTCTCATCAGAGATAGAAGTCTATCAACAAGATGTCTGAGGCAAATCAATGCATTTCATATATAGGAACATGTATAATATTCATCCAATGATAGATTTTTGTGTTTTTTTTATATGACACCTTCCATTTGCTTTCTAGATAACCCCTATAGTGAGATTTAGGTCGATGAATCCCAAGTCAGATGACTATAGGGCACCAGGTTTTAAACCTTTACAAGCTTAATCACTCGAGTTATACAGGCTCGAACAGATGTCTTAGCGATTTAATGATTAGTGCAATGCCCATTTTCTTTTAGACATCCAATTTCTAGAACCAACCTCTGACTTGAAACTTTTACCTCGTTTTCATCTCATTGATCTAATCCAATCCACACAACACAATTCTCACACATGGAATCCATACTTATCTCAATGTTCCCCTATAACAACTAAATCATCTTCAAACTTCTAAAATGATGATTTTTCGAAAGGTGCAATAGAAGTTTTCGAGGTGGACCTATCATGTTCAACTCCACTATGACTCAAGCATCCCATCATTAGCTTAGCATGCCCAACACAATTATTGTGAGCAAAAATGTCAAGTTCCACATAGACAAGTATCGATCAATTAAGCATGCATAATTTCCACTGTTCATAGCTATACTGATTCCAATATTCTCATCATTGCCGGCAAGGCCATTAAACTCATACAAACACACAATGTTTTTTTGTAGAGACACACAGAAAGCAGTAAATTAAACAGCTAAGCAACACTAAGATGATGAGAGAATATATCACATACACAGAACGCGGTAAATTAAACAGTTAAGTAGCACCAATATGATGAGCCAATAGATCACCCCCAAACTGAAAATTTGACATTGCCCTCAATGTTCATAGGAGACATGAGTAACCAAAATTGGGCTGATAACAAAAAGAAAGGAGATAGAGAACTCCCCTGATCAAAAAGGGGGCGGTGATGACGGTAAATGAGGAAAACTCGGTCCAACGTCTGGTGGTGGAGGTAGCCGTGCAAGGATCTGTCGCATCACCTCTAACTGCTCATGAAGTAGGCCGGACTGTCCCCGGATCAGCTCTGACTGCTCGTGAAGTATAACTGATTGTCGCTGTATCTCAGCCTCAAGGTGGCCCAAACGATCCACTGTCGCATCAGCTCAGAGCTGTATATCATCCACACTATCGGCATATAAGCTCAATCGCCCAGTCATAGTTTCAAGTGCTCCCCTGGTGACGATGATCTCCCTACTGCTCTCAGAAGCCAAAGTGCAGTTGGTAAGGGTGTATGCCCGCATCTGCTGCACGTCAGTACGTATAGCCCTGAAGGCTTGCTGTAGACTCTGTAAATCTCTGTCGCAGCCAGTAATGGTGGCAGACACCTTCCGTAAAATCTGAGTGTCAACTTCAATATGTGGTGGTGCAGCTACTGCCGGGGGTATATCCATATCATTAGCCCCGGCACCCTGTGCAGGCGCCGCCTGCTAACCCTGGATGGCTCTCCTCCATGCTTCCTGGTGCCTAGCCCTTGCCCTATTCTGAGCTTCCAAAGAACTGCGTTTAATGAAAGAACCGACCTTGACCGAAAGTTTCCCTAGTGGGATGGGAACACCAGCGCCCTTGCAAATGCCGCTAATAAGGCTCGGGAAGATTAATGAATTCCGACTATCCCCCGAGATTCCCAGTGTATGGATCTGTTCATAGAGCAGAGCAGCAAGATCGATCTTATGCCCTCGAACCAAGTGAAAAAGAAGTTCGACTTTAGTATCCGGGAATGTGGAGCGATGTCGAGTCGGCTCAATGTTGTAGCACATGAATAGCCATAGGAGGGCGATGGATGGTGTGAGCTCAATTTGGTGCCACTCCTCTGTGTCTAAAGGCCAGGCATTATCCCATCCCAATAAAATAGTCGCTACTTCAGGCCATGGAAAATCTTCAGGTATCGGCACTATATGATCCCAGGTGAGCTGATAAAAGTCTTGGATTACCTCCGGTGTGAATAGAATCCACTTGCCTCGAATCCATGTTTGGTGAAGGTGTTCTGACCCAGGGGTGTCTATGTCCATATTAAAGTTGGCGTAGAATTCCCGGACTAGACTGTCATAGACAGGGTGTGGTCGTGCCACCAATTTCTCCCAACCACAGTTCATAACCAACGTACACAATCCAAATCCTGGAAAATCTTCGAGCTTAACCGGCCTCTCGGCGTGGAGTTGCCAATGCGAGATGACATCGGTGTATCTGATTCAAACACCGAGACCCAAAAAAATGCCACACACCCCCTTCAGGTGTTTGGATGCGGGCTGTGCCAGAGGTGGAGGCAACCTTCTCTTTGCCCTTGGAAGTGCGTTTCGACGGCATCCTACAAAAGAGAAGAATAAAAGAGTCAGTCCATCAAAATAGTAAGGGAATTGAAACATAAGTCCAGAGAAATGCCCCAAAATCCCCCAACCTTGCTTCAATAATGAGGAAAATCCATGTTGGTGTGTATTAAAAGATATAGCAAATTGAAAACGTGTTGTACCAATTGGAACTAAGTGTAGTGCAAGCAAGTGGGGAAAAATGCCATGAACGACTAGAGATATTCACCCTCGAACACTGCCGAGAAAAAAACGATATTCTCCCGGGCATCACCGAGACATGGGGTAGGAAGCAACGTGGTCCAGCACATATAAAAAATTCATGCAAATCGGATATCATTTAGGTAGGGAAATCGATGGGCAAAGTAGGTGCCGTGAGGTGAAATGCCCTAACCATATATCTCACATGGTGACATGGATAACATTGATCGCAATGGTGAATGCATATTAACATGAAATGCAATGTAAGGCATAAAGAAACCAACGGAAAGTGCGAGTGAGCCAAGAGAAGAGAAAACATACATGTAGACATTTTATCAAACACCTAGAATGCATCATATTTTCTCAAGAATGTGTCCATCACCATGGTGGAATTCAAGCCAAAAATTTCAATCCAACAACACACAATCCAACAACTACCTAGGCCCAATCACCGCAATGCATGATGTCAAGCATAAAAGAAGAATTTGGAGTAGGAAAGCACAATGAAACATACCTTGAAATTCTGTGATTGGTGGTGGAGTGTGGTGATACTTGGGGGTTGGAGACGGGATGGGTGGACAGAACGTGGTCATGAGTGGGTTGGAAAATAGTGTGTGTCGTGGGTTGGGTGATGGGTGATCGTGTACGAGTGTGGGTGTCGTGTGTGGTGTGGAAGTGTGTGTGAGTGTAAGTAAAAAGAAGAAAGAAAAAAAAATAAAGGGGGGGTTTATAAATGTGCCATGCGACCGCATGGCACACTTCCATGCGGTCGCATGGAACATGGGGGCAGGGCCAAAATTGGCCCTACCCCATGTTGGGCGACCGCATGGCTGGTTCAGCCATGCGGTCGTATGGCTAACCAGTTAGCCAAAATAATTTTTTTTCTTTTTTCTTTTTCATCAAGGGAATAAAATAGTTCAATACAACACTAAGTAGAGTGTAAAACACATGCCGACCCTAAAAGAGCTCAATGTGGATTAGTGTGCACCGAAAACTCGATGTTGGAACCTCCAATGCCATTCAATGTTGTGATGTTTTCACGACATGACCACATGCATTTTAAACCATTGTGTGTGCGTGGGAACCATGAATTTCACTCTAAAGGCAATTTTAAAATCTCGGAAGCACAGGTGGGTCCCTAAAAACACAAGATTTGCTCCTTTTACCCTCGAAACACGTGAATTGTGCACCAAATGGACAAATGATTATTTAAACATTCCTACATGGATTCTCAACATAAGATAAACTGCAAGGAACCATGCTATCACGTGTAAGGCACGAGATAGCTGGTGAACAACCTAATATGCCACAAACGACAGAAAACATAGAAAACTCAACTTTCACCAAAAACCTCCATTTTAGCTAACACTCCCAAAATTGTTTCAAACCACGATTGGGCACTCCTCGAGGTGCAGATGAACAGTAATAATATATCAAACACCCGTATCAACCATGAAATCACGCGTTGGACTTATAAAGACACAGAAAATGCTCTTTTAACCTAGATATGCGAGAGTTTGATTTCTAACCACCCAAAATTTATGCGAACACCACACATGACAGATTTAATGCATGCAACACTAATATGAATTATGCATGGACACATGGTGAACAAAATAGGGGTACTATGACCTAAAACTACCAAAAATTGCAGAAAACTGAAAGTGTATAAATCAAAAGGAATAAAGCGGAATAAGTAAAAGGGTAGAAATGATGGGTTGCTTCCCATCCAGCGCTAGTTTATAGTCCATAGCTCGACTATACCGAATGGAGATCACCCTGGTGGCTTAAGATGAACGGTGGATTTGTCTTTTGAGAAGTCCCCGCTTCAATAGTGCTTTAAGCGCTGTCCATTTACCTTGAATGTCCATTTGCTCTCATGAGTGATCTCAACTACTCCGTGTGGGAACACATGTGTGATAGTGTATGGACCAGACCACCTTGACCTCAGTTTCCCCGGAAAAAACTTTAGGCGAGAATTGAACAACAGAACCTACTGCCCCATAAGAAACTCCCGTCTCTGAATATGCATGTCATGAAACTTTTTAGTTCGCTCCTTGTAAATTTTGGCATTCTCATAAGCCTCTTGACGAAACTCATCCATTTCATTTAACTGAAGTAATCGTTGTTCCCCCGCTGCTTGTAAATCAAGATTCAACTTGCGGAGTGCCCAATAAGCCCGATACTCTAACTCCACTGGAAGATGGCAAGCTTTTCCAAACACCAGACGGTATGGTGACATCCTGATAGGTGTTTTGAATGTTGTTCTGTAGGCCCACAGATTATTATCCAACTTCTTGGACCAGTCCTTCCGTGAAGAATTTACCGTGACCTCCAATATTCTTTTTAACTCCCTGTTGGAAACTTCAACTTGCCCGCTGGTCTGAGGATGATATGGGGTTGCGATGCGGTGTTTGACCCCATACTTGCTCAGCAACTGTTCGAACTGACGATTACAGAAGTGTTTGCCCCCATCACTAATGATAGCTCGCGGTGTGCCATAACGAGTGAAAATGTATTTTTTGAGGAAACTAATCACCACGTTTGCATCATTGGTAGGTAATGCTACTGCTTCTACCCACTTGGAGACATAGTCGACTGCCACAAGTATATATTGATTGGAAAATGACGATGGAAATGATCCCATGAAGTCGATCCCCCATACATCAAATAACTCCACTTCCAGAATGCTTGTCAGAGGCATTTCATTCTTTCTTGAGATATTCCCCGTACATTGACACCGATCACACCTCTTCACGAATTTAAAAGAGTCTCTGAACAATGTAGGCCAATAAAACCCCGACTGTAAAACTTTTGCTACTGTCTTGGAAGCTCCAAAATGCCCCGCATATGTTGATGAATGGCAATGTTCTAAGATCTGATGTACCTCTTCTTCAGGCACGCACCATCGGATAATCTAATCTGTCCCTCGCCTATAGAGAATTGGGTCTTCCCAAAAATAATACTTCAGATCTGCAAATAACTTCTTCCTCTGATGAGCAGAATACTCTGGTGGGGGAATAGACTTGGCTAGATAGTTCACAACATTAGCATACCACGGTACTGTCTCCACACTGAGGAGTTGTTCATCTGGAAAAATCTCATTGATCTCCAATACTGCATCTGGTTGACTGAACTCCAGCCGGGATAAGTGGTCAGCTACCATGTTCTTACTCCCCTTTTTATCCCTGATTTCTATGTCGAACTCTTGTAGCAGTAATGCCCATCGTATCAATCTTGGCTTAGCATCATTCTTGGTCATCAGGTATTTCAGTGTTGCGTGATCAGTGTAGATAACAACCTTTGACCCAACCAAATAAGGGCAGAATTTATCAAATGCATATACAATCGCTAATAACTCATTTTCTGTAGTTGCATAGTTCATCTGTGCATCATTCAAGGTTTTGCTGGCGTAGTATATCACATGAAAGATTTTGTTGATGCGTTGTCCCAAAACTACTCCAACGGCGTAATCACTGGCATCACACATTAATTCAAATGGTAATTCCCAATCTGGTGCGACTACTACTGGAGCCGAAGTAAGATTCTCTTTTAGGGTATGAAAAGCCGTCAAACATTCATTATCAAAGTCAAATGAGCTATCTTTCGTCAATAAGTTGCATAATGGCTTCGTGATCTTCGAGAAATCCTTGATGAATCTTATGTAAAACCCAGCATGACCTAGAAAGCTGCGAACACCCTTGACAGAAGTTGGTGGCGGTAGTTTCTCGATGACTTGAATCTTTGCCCTATCTACTTCATCCATGAGAATTTCAATGAATCTCTCGACCATGTCGAAAAATATAGCCATCATGCATATCTGAAACGTAGCTGGAGCATTGCATAAACCAAACGGCATCCTACGGTAAGTAAAAGTACCATAGGGGCATGTAAATGTAGTTTTCTCCTGGTCATCCGGTGCTACTGGAATCTGATTGTAACCTGAATACCCATCGAGGAAACAGTAATGTGAATGCCCTGCCAACCTCTCCAACATTTGATCAATGAAAGGGAGAGGAAAGTGATCCCTTCCTAGTAGCTGTATTGAGTTTGCGATAGTCAATGCAAACCCTCCATCCCGTAACTGTTCTAGTAGGTATAAGCTCATTTCTTTCATTAGACACAACTGTAATTTCCCTTTTTTTCGGCACAACTTGAACTGGGCTTATCCATGCACTATCTGATATAGGGTAGATAATGCCAGCATCCCTCAGCCCGGACCACTTCTTTCATATTTGGATTTAACCTCTGCTGACTCTCCACGCTCGGTCGAAAATTCTCTTCCATGAGAATCTTATGCATGCACAACGAAGGGCTAATCCCTTTAATGTCTGCAATGGTCCATCCTATTGCTGTTTTATTTTCCCGAAGTACCCGGAGTAGTTTCTTTTCCTCCACTTCACTGATTGAGTTTGATATAATCACTGGAAGAGTGCATGATTCCCCCAAATACGCTTATCTGAGGTGCGGTGGTAATTGCTTGAGTTCTAGTTTAGGTGGGTGCTAAATGGATGGTACATGTTTGTTGGTCCCTGTTCCAAGTTCTTCAAAATATGGCAAACGTTGTTTCCGGATTATGGTGGGTTGGTTTCCAAAAATCGTGCACAAGTCTCTATCTCCAGTGAATCAGAATCTATTGATTGAGACTGAGTGATACATGCCTCATATGCATTTGAAGGATGTTGAAGTAGGAATGTATCGTGCACCACCCTGTGAAGGATATCTGCTCTTCACCCAACCTCAAAATTAGCTGCGTCCTCTGAACATCAATCAGAGCTCTGCCCGTGGCCAAGAACGGTCTACATAGAATTAGTGGAACATCTTTGTCTTTCTCCATATTTAATATGAGGAAATCTACAGGAAATATGAATTTTTCCACCTTGATGAGCACGTCCTCGATGATTCCTCTTGGGTGAGTCAATGATCTGTCAGCGAGCTGCAATGTGATCGTGGTTGCTTTAGCTTCTCCTAGGCCAAGTTTTCTGAAAATAGACAAAGGCATCAAATTAATACTTGCACCAAGATCGCACAATGCTTTATCAAAGAAAATTTCACCAATAGTACAGGGTACAGTAAAACTCCCTGGATCTTTTAATTTTGGTGGAAGCTTTTTCTGAATCCTAGCACTGACTTCTTCAGTTAACATTACTGTCTCGTGATCCTCCAGTTTGCATTTGTTTGATAGAATGTCCTTCAAAAATTTTGCATAACTAGGTATTTGAAGGAGTGCATCAGCCAATGGGATATGTGTAGTTTTCTGAACACGTCCAGAAATTTCTTGTACTGATGCTCCATCATTTTCTTCCTCAAGCGTTGTGGGAATGGAATTGGTGGTTCATAGGGGTTCACCGAAGTATCCTGACATTTCTGTGGTTCTGCTGGAATTTCTTTTACTGGTGTTTTCCCAATGGTGTCAGCATGTTCCTCATTCTCTTCTCCAGATAACTCCACCTGCTCTTTAATTGCACCCGGCCTCTTAACATGTATCTCAGGCAGCTGAATTCCGCTTTGTGTAGTAATGGCTTGAACATGCTCCCTAGGATTTATTTCTGTGTTGCTCGGTAATGCATCAGGCACTCTCCCTGTCATAGACAGAGCTAACTGCCCCATTTGGGTTTCTAGATTTTTAATTGCTGCACCCTGATTCTGGAGGTTAGTTTCAGTCTTTCTCATGAACTGATTTGTGGTTTCCATGTATTTCGCGAACATGTCTTCCAACTGAGATTTCTTCTCCTGCTGAAACTGACCCTGAGCCCTATTATGATTCTGATTGTGATTTTGGTTTTGGTTTCCACCCCAAGAGAAATTTGGGTGATTTCTCCAACCTGGATTGTATGTTTCAGAATAGGGGTTGTTTTGCTGACGTTGACCCCATTGGGCAAAATCCACATGTTCCAGTCTTTGTGTAAGGATATGACAGTCGGTTGTGGGGTGTTCTGCTCCACATTCTTCACAAATTAATTTCCTGACCTGTGCTGAGTTCACTGTCTGTGTCATATTCTCCATCTTGTGAAATAGTGAGTCAATTTTTGCAGACAATGCTGAGTAACTATCCACCTCATACACTCCGACTGATTTCTTTGTGCCTCCTCTATCTGTAGACCACATGGCTGAAGTATTAGCCATTCTTTCAAACAATTCCCAGGCTCCAGCAATTGACCTAGTGCTTATGGAGCCGTTTGATGATGAATCCACCATACTTCTGGACGTCGGAGTTAGTCCCAAATAGAAAAACCTAACTTGTGTTTTCTGATCGAACCCATGTTGAGGACACTTCCGTAGCATGCTCTTGAATCTGTTCCACACTTCATCGAATGACTCAGTATCATTTTGGCTAAATATGGATATGTCGTGCCTCATTCTTGCCACCTTGGCTGGTGGGAAGTATTTGGTATAGAATTTGTGAGCCAAGTCATTCCACGTAGTTACACTTGCCACCGGGAGTGAATCGAGCCATTCAAGTGCTTTATCCCGGAGAGTGAGCGGGAACAACCTCAGTCTGATTGCATCTTCTGATATCCCTGGTACTTGAAATGTTGACACATATCCAAGAAACGGGATACATGTGTATGTGGATTCTCGTTGGCTGTCCCGTAGAATTGCTAGCCATTCTGAAAGAGCTGAATGACATTCGTCTTTAACTGAAAATTCGGCTGCTCGAAAGCTGGGTAGACAATGCTAGATTGATTTTGAACAACAAACAGTGATAGGAAATCCCCAAGCAAGGCATCCCCATCATCGAGTGCTCCATCATTGGCTAGAGCTGCAGGTGCAACCATCGGTGGTAGTTGTTGATTAGCCATTTGGATTATTTCTTGATTTTCCTGTTGTGTTGCTCTTGCTATTTTTTGTCTTCAATGAAAGGTCCGTTCAATTTCCAAATCAGCTGGGAATAGTTCACCGCCAACTGACCTTCGCATGCAAGACCTGAAGAAGTGAAAAGAGTTAATAGCACTAAGTTCAGCCTGTGTAAATAAACTTAATAGCATAAAATAAAATGCAACGAAAATGAAAACAAAGCACGTTCGAATTAGTGTCTAAATAACAAAAATTAAGTTAATACTCAATCCCCGGCAACGACGCCAAAAACTTGTTCACGAAATATGTTTCGAATTTAAATCACCGCAAGTGCACGGTTCGTTGACAAGTAATAAAGTGGAAATCCTAGAATTTCGAGTATCGTTCCCACGAGGATTGGTTTAACGTGATTATTATTATCTCGACCTTAACCGAATCTATTAAATTCAAGATGATTGTTCTAGATTTTATGATTAAACTATGACTAACATGTAAATTAAACTAAAATTACGACTAAATGCAAGAGTGATGGTTAAATGCAAAAGTTGAAGAAATTAATGTATGAAAAAGCGTACTAGGATCCCGAATCACCAAGCAAGTTCACTTTGTAACTCCTATTTCACAATTTGACAACACGATGAATTGGTTGAAGAATCAATGTTTCTAACTTATTCAATAATCTCTTTCGAGTATAATTGAACTTATTCTAGCATACCATTTAACTATATTTCTATGACAAATGCAATATACAAGAATGCATGACGTTTTGTAAACACTTAGAGATTCACATAAAGTATAGCTGTATATTTCTATCCCATATCGGACCTTACGATGATTTATACCTTGTAGAATCTATTTCCCTTCTTTCGAATGCATAAAATAAATCTCACAAACTCATACAACTATTGCGCATATAATTGTAGAGACAAGAATGTGTATATAAATAATTCAACATCCATTAAACGTGTTTAAATATCAAATTGCAAAATAGAAATTAAAAGTTCACAATACGAGGTTCATCGTTCACCTAGTACATAAAAAGTCTAGCCTAGCATGAATAAAATTAAAGAACAATAAAAGTAATAAAGAGAAGATATCACCAAAGAATTAGAATTTAAAGTTTGAATCTTGAAGTGAAACCCTTGTTCCTTGTTCTCGCCTTTTTCCTTGCTCTTCAATGGTGTTTTTCTCTCCAAGAATGCATAAAAAACTAGCCTAGGACGAGTTTAGGTTTTTGTAGTTGACCTAGAATCATTACCATAAGAGTTGTAATTGGATAAGGAAACAAAAGATTTTCTCGCCCAGATTACCCCTTGTTTATAGCAAGGTATATTTTCATGCTGTAGCATGAGCAAAGTAAATGCTTCCTGAAATCTCTGTTGAGGTCTGGGCTATAGCAAGGTATAATCTCATGCTATAGCATGGATGAATTTTCGCTTCTAGTGCAAATTGGTTCCCAATCTTCTTTTCGTTCCACTTTTGACTTTTCTTCCTCTTCCATCTTCTTCTAGTCATCCATAATATTGACAATTAGATCTTTAGCGAGGTTCCATGCTCGGTTCATTGTTCGGGTCAACTTATGAATAATTGCGATTTAGTCCCCGGACTTTCATTTCCTTCCATTTTGGTCATTTTCGTCATTTTTCGCGCATATTTCATTATTTCCATCAAAGTATACCTACAAACACAATTCATATTGGATTAAGCCGTATTCAAGCATTTATATCAACACTTAATCATGTTTTATCGCATAATTAAGTGTGCAAAACGCACTTATCAGTTGCCATCGCGAAAATCCTCAATCTTCCCAAAAATTTCGACAACAAAAACTCTAATACAATTGTTATGAATTGAAATACTCTAATAACAGTTTATTGTGAGAAAATAAAAGATTATTTTAAATATGAAGTAACTGATAAAAAAAATGTAATTTTGTAGAGAATGGAGATTTTATTATACTATAGAAAAAGAAAACAAAGATTATATGTTTACAATGTTTATACTTTCATCTAACTTTATCTAAAATACAATGAAGAGCCAACCATAAATAGGGAACAATTTAGGAACGTCCAAATCCTCATAATAGAGTTGTAGTTGAAGTAAAAATATCGAAAAGGGAATTCAAAACGAAAAAGAAGACCAAAACAGTGAAGACCAAAACAATTCAAAACTGTTTTATTTACAGCAACCGGAGCCTAGGCACCTCCTCTCTGACCCAAATTCCTTCCAATGATGTTTTTCTGTATTTCAAAGTTTTCTTCAATTTCAAAACAAATTCCTATTCCCAATGGGCTTAATTCCAAATAGAATTTCAATTAGAATTTGCCAAGAAAACTTGAATATGATTTCACAATTGCATTCCAAATAGGATTCTAACTAATATCCACTTTAATTATCTTTAGCAAAGAATTCGGGTGACACCCAAATTTTAAAATTCATTTTTTTCTCCAGAGATGGAGTTCACCTGTGACATGTCCACTGAGGGAAGTCATTATTTGTATAGTCATTATTTATTTCATATCGAAGCATCGTGGGGATAAACACTACGAAATTTACGTCAATATATGAGAATAGTGTTAATGAGCTACCATATTATGAGAGCATATTAATGATGAATCCCATATTGAATAAATATCTAAATAATATATGAAGCTAAGAGTTTTGACTATTTCTCTTAACAATACTGACATTTTAAATTATAACTTCAAGTTTTAATTCGGTATTAATATCATTAAGCTCAAATGAGAACGCGGATCTTTTAAAAATAGAAGTTAATAGAACTTGTACCAAGAGAAATAACTGATTGTGAAATAGAGTGTATTGGTACCTATGTTGAAGATGCCTGAGATTGCCTAGAATATTCTTTATATGATAAACAGAGATAGCTGGTGATAGAAATTGTGAGTGATTATCAGTTATTACCTGGTACAGACAAACAATAATTAATTATATGCAGGGGCGGACGCAGGACTTGAAACTTAGGGGGGCACAATTAAACTCGAAAAAAAGTTGAGGGAAATTATACAATCGAAAATTTACGTCCAAAAAACTCATACTTATGTAATTTTGCATCCGACCATTTACGTAGAATATGACTTTTTCGAATGTAAAAAATTCAATTTTTTTGTCATATTCCATATAAAATTTCCTAATAAAATGATGAAAATTACATTAAAAAATTTGTATCATAAAAATAATAAATATTAATGAAATAATTGAATTTTTTAAAAAAAATATTCGAGTTGGACATCTTTCTTCAAAACTCACGTTTAACGTGTTTTTAAGTATTTTCGATATCTGTTTAGACTATTCGATATGTCCATAATATAGTTCTCGAAATAAGTTTTGAGATGATATAAACAATTTGTAAAATCGATTAGCGTACGATCGTCGAAGAATTTTTAAAATTAGCTTTCAAATTTATTGTGATTTTGCCCTTGTTTGGTGGAGATTAAAGTCAGATTTTTAGTAAATTTTGATAAAAATTATATATTTAAAGATTCCATGATATATGTTAATAAAATTAATTGTTAACTTTGATTTAGATTAAAATTTTTATTTCAATCAATACCAAACATGACTTTATTTGAAAAAAAAAAAAAAAAAAAATCTCAAAAGCTAGTGGGGCACGTGCCCCACTAGGCCCTACCTTGGGTCCGCCCATGATTATATGTTCACACTTCTTTACCTAATACAGACAAACTATAATAAATTATTTGCTGTTTGACTTATTTGTTCAGTTCATACATAATAATTGCACGAAGATAAATTGTCATATTAGACCAATATTAAATTATAGTGGAAAAATGCTACTTTGCTAGTAGAATATAATGTATACCCTAATTGCCCACTGACTTCTATCCATGCATTCCAGTCTAAATTAGCCAAGTTTTACTTTTCAACTCGTTGTCGTATGGATTTTGCAAGCAATAGTGGGACGACACGTGTTGCGGGACGACTAACACCAGTTTTTTTTATTATTATTATTTTTAAAGGTTTTGCTTAATGGAAGTATTACCAGGTCGGCAATTGTGTCACGTTTTTTTTTTTGGATTTAATATGACTTTAGACTGACGTTTGAATATCGATTTATCGTTGGCAAAATCTTATGAAGGACGAATAGATATTTACAAAATTTGATTATTATTTTGGAAGAATATATTTTGAAATAGTAGATTGATGGAGAATGTGTGGTTGAAAAAGAAGGGAAAGTTATTGATATGATGATAAATATTATTTTATTGAAAATGTGTAGTTGAAAATGAGTAGAAGAATGAAAATGAAAATTTTAATGTGTATCAAACATGGGCTTAACAAGATGATGAATAAGGTTAGGTTTTGAAATCGAGAATTATCCACCATTATCATTTTTACTTAACACGTGTTTGACTTCAGTAAACAAAATAAAATTTTGACTCAAACATGAACGTGTGTTGGACTTTAAGAGAGAATAAAATTTAACTTAGACATGAACACGTAACGACGCGCTAGGCTAAATGGGGACCAATCTCTTGGATCGAGAAGCTGGCCACAACTCGTGACCACTTTCTGTCCACACATAGGATTAGCACAAGATATGTCCACTTCGATTGTGGTTTCAGTTGGATAAAATTCATTGTAAAATATGAAATAATTTGTTCTCAAACTCGATGCATTGACCAAACTGAGACTACACGCATAAGTATGCGTAGTTGCATTGTAGACCAATACAATCCACTAGAGCGAATAAGATATCAACACTTTCAACTATTACACGACATATCATACGTGCCATTTTGCAATACTCAAATCAATTGAGTTGGTTTTGATACCTTTATGTCACTAATTCGTTAAGATAATAAGTTGATAGCTCTCCAGAGATACTAGTCAAACGTATTAGTTGAAGTTTTCTGACTAAGCTGGAGTTGTGGTGTATATTTCTATGAATGGCAATAATTGAGAGGCACCAACCAGTTTCCTAACAGAAATTTCTCGACACATGTACTACTACTATTGCACATTCATCTTTGGTGATTAAATGTTTGATTCGTTAATTCGAGACCACTATTTTCTTATTATATTAGGTCATAAATAAAATAAAAAATCACTTCATTGAAGTTAAGGACAACGCAAATAAAAATCATGATCCATATATACGTAAAAATGTTTGTTTGTACACATCTGTCTTAAAGCCTGGTTTTGGGAGTAGAGTCATTGCGCTACTAGGGTGCTGTGTCGACCGCCAGCTTCTTGAACTAGGGTTTGGTTTTGCGGAAGTTTTTTGGGTATCTTTATTATAGTAATATTGACAATCAATGTATTCAAACTGTGTGAATCCGGGCGAGTTATGAAAGTTGTGTTCGGTGATGTGTTTGGAGCACATGATTTGATGGTCTTCCGATTCGGGTTAAAAAAAAAATAGAAAAAAAATATTATTATGAAAAAAATAGTAACACAAAAAAGTAGAGTTCTCAACCAAGTAGACCAAGTGTGAAAGCTGAAAAGTTGCTAGCAATTGCGTCACGAATTAGCATATGATTGGTACACACTTCTCAAACTTCAGCTCTCAAGTCAATTCACGTAATGTATGGTTCAAATCCATTCTTCCAACATCAGAAAACGAAAGGTTCCAATTGCACGAGGCTCGAAGGTCGCTAATCATCTAAATTTTGATAACTTGTTTGAACAACTGTATCCCATATGCAATGTTTATTATACAAAAATAAATAATAATAAATAATATATATATATATATATATTTAATCTAGCTTAACATATCTAATAACAAATCGATAAAGTATTACTTGTACACTTTTATATATATAAACAAGGTGTGGGATTACAAATATCAGAGAGATAGATTTTGCCACTCAACTAATGCTAACAAGATAATTCAACTTACGCATTTCGAATGACATTATAACATTATATCAATCTTTTTGGTCAATAGTGAATTTTGATTGTACTTTTCTTTGACGGCAGCAATAACGAACTTTTGAAAGCTCAAAAAATCGAACAGTGATTTTGTAAAGAAACTCAAAAAATAATTGGATAGAATTTAGGAGGAAGAGAATTTAAAATCTCATTTCATTCAAAAGCAATGAACTGATTTATCTTGCCTATTTGAAAATCAAAACCGATTTTCTTATTTTGGATAACTAAGCAAGGAAACTAAAATATGTCTTTAATCATAGTGCATATGTAGAACATTATAATGATTTTTTATTTTTTTTGTCAGATTGCATTTATTTTTAACTTGTTTATATATATTTTCTTGATTTTGTCGATTATAATATGAGTAATGTACATCAACACTTCATTAGTCTGTACATCAACACCTACATAATGATGTACATATAGTATTACTCTTGTAATTTGGTTCAAATTTTCAATGAAATTGGTTTTTCACTTGTTGATACTTTATTTACATGATTTTGTAGATAATGATTTTAAATGACCAGTTATAATTTTTTTTTTACTAATTATAAATTAGAAATTTTTTTTTTTTTTTTTGGGGCATTCTATTAAGAATTTATATCATAGTATTGCAATAATAAGAAATCCAATAAAATTGCACAAAATCAATGGAAAATCTATAAAATAGAATTTTGGATTTTGAAATTCAAGTGACGCAGTACTTTCGATTTTCCGTCGAACCACAGTTTTGGCTTGGGGATAAGTAAGAAAGGAGAAGGAATGAAAAATCCAATTCATCCTTGTAGCAAGAACTAGTGAATGCACGTGCAAGGCATGTGCCGTAGTATAGTTGGATATGTAATAGCGTTGACTGATTTTTGGTTATTTTTGGAGAAATCACTAATTAAATTTTTTTTAACAAAACGTTATGAAAAATACACAAATAAACAAAAAGGAAGCTAGAGCGATGACTTAATTTTTTGTTGTTTAAATCTCAACTTGCCTACCTAATTTTGGACATTGTCTATTGCACTTCCAATGAAATGAAGCATGTCGCAAATTGCTTATTAATTGGTAGGTAACATAACTCTCATCGGAGAATCTGAAAGTTCAAATAAATGAAACTCGATTACTTCCTCGATTTCAAAGTCAACCAATGCACATATTATATATTAACTGCATGATAATTGTCATTCCAAGTTGAACTGCAACTCATCGTAGTCAACATTTATCTCATGATTTCGGGCAACGCCCCCAATTGTAATTGCGGGGGTTGAGGGGGCAGCGCCCCCTCGTGGGGTCCGAGATCGATCTGATAAAAATAAAAGAAATTCAATATTTGGTAATCGTCCCTCGTATTTGGTGAATGCCCCAGGCTGTGATCGTCCTTCGTGGTAAAAAAAAAAAATAAAATTCAGTATTTGGTAAAAAAAAATAAGAAATAATTTATTAATAATTCCAAAAATCGCCACATGTGTAGAAAGTGTTTTGCTCGTGGCGATGAAATATAGAAAAAGAATTTTACATAAATATAGTTATCAATTATAACATAATCAAATTTTTTTTAAAAAAAAAAAAAAGAGGAAAAAGGTGTAGACACAATTTAATCATCTTATTTCATTTTTCTCAATGTAAAAAAAAAAAAAAAAATCGTGCGCACACAGTGTCTCCCTTTTTTTTAGTCAAAATCAACAATTTGAAATCAATTTTTCAAATTCAAATTCACAGACAACAACTCCTTGATAATTCATCATTATTCCAATTCACAAATCACAATCAATTTGTAAAAATATAAGTCTGGAATTTCGAATATCATCTCCAGTGGATGCATTATTGTTCTTCTATTTCTGGCGTTTCTGCTATTTTTCATGCGATTTCTCGGCAGCTACTTCAGTTTTACGGGTTTTATTGCCGTATTTTGAGAAAGAAAATTGAGAGTTCTGAGAATGAAATGAAAATTGGCAAATGAAAAGAAATGGGGAAATCTGAAACGCCGTAATGGTTGACGATAGGATAGTGTGACATGGTTTCGGAAAAAAACTCGCTCTTTTAATTGTTAAGGAAAAAGGTGAGAGCCTAAGCCCTAGATGCTATGAAAAACTTTTTCTTCCTTGCCAAGGCAACCCAAAGCCTTCGACCTTATTATCGTGAGTCAACATGAAGTTTTATTCAAATTTATGAAATTAATAAGAATTCATAAATCTTAATGAAATGATGGAGTTCGACCCAATTAACGCCTAGAGGGAGGTGAATATGTGTTTATGCAAAATTTAAATTTACCAATTAATAAATACAACAAGTTACAGTTATTAATTAATCTAGATGAATTCACATGCACACTATCCTATGTTGAATAATCGCAGTTAATAAATTACTGAAAAATAAATAATATTTGAAAATTATTGATGGATAAATTCCGTAACTGGTAAAAAACTCCGAACCCAAGCCACTAAAAATTCACTATAAACGAATAAACTTACAATATTGTCACTCGACTAACTATAATACTTTCTGACCTTCTGATTGTAATCGCTAAAGCCCTCGTGGACTGAGTGCTCATGCACCAACTCCTAGCCTTTTGAATTCGTCTATCTCCTATGGATCAATGAGAACTTCTCGTTCTCTAACAATCGGAACTTTGGTCACCTTCCTTGATTTTCAGAATTCTGACAGATATGCAAGTGTGTGTTTTGGTTTTTGGTTTATGTGAAGTTGTTGTTTTTAAATGCTATGAAGAAATCAAAATGAAGGTTGAACTAATAGAATGATATGTAGGAAGTAATCTCTTATTTCTCTCAATGTTCAACCCGCCTTTTTCGAATGGAGGCGTGGATATATATAGTGTAGAGGTTTTGGGTAGTATGGACAAGATAAAAACCTTGAAAAATGAGAATTAGATTTTCTTGGGATACACTATCGCTCGAGCGAGGTCCAAGCGAGCGGCATAGCTTCTGTTTTTACCATTCAAGCGTCGCTGTGTGATAGGCTCGCGAAATTGTGGCGACTCTTTTTTTCCTCATTCCATACTCGAACCCTAGGACTTCTAACTCACCTATACAACTTACCACTCGACACTTTGACTTTTAAAAACTCTTTTTCAACAATAGTTTTATCAAATGATTGCCAACATCTTTAAAACCTAACAAACTCCCCATTTAACATTTTGTGACAAAACATGTATTATAAATCAAATAGATTCAATTTAATCTACCTAAAACCAACTAATTCGGCTTAATTTTGCTTTTCTTTTGTCCAACTTGTTTCCTGAAAAACAAAAACCCCCTCAAATACTAAGTGTAAAAATGCGTGAAACAGTAACATGAATAAAAGCATTTGAGACAATTATTCATAAATTCAACAACATACCAGCTAAATTAAGATGCAACTAAGTGTAAAAATGCGTGAAACAGTAACATGAATAAAAGCATTTGAGACAATTATTCATAAATTCAACAACATACCATCTAAATTAAGATGCAATATCAATGTAAGCTAATACACTAAAACCAAACATTGATATCACTAAACATCAAAATTTAATCTAGCAAAATCGAAGAAAATATCACATACATCTGAAAAGTGTCAAAAAAATATATTTAACTCAAATATCATATACATCCGAAAAAATATTTTTAAATCCAATCATGACATACTAACTGTACGTCTACTCCCCCTTTTGTCGCAAATGACAAAGATAACAACAATATATAATAACTCAAAGATACATTTGATAGCATGTACAAGAATAATCAATGATCAATGAACTTTCCCACATACTCAATTCAAGTCTAAACCTTATATTTGTGAGAAATGTTAAATAAGTATACTCCTCTCCTCTACTAATCAAATCAAACCAATAATGAATATTAGGGCCTATAAATAAAGCTCATTTTTCATGTATATTATTCTTTTCACCCCCTGACTTTGAAGATATATACATTTTCACACAATTTATATTCTTCTTTTTAAGCTCATTTTTCAATTTTCATATCTTATGTGTAAACTTTTTTCCGTTAAGAAACTAAATGACCCCTATAACGAGTGGTACTCCAATGACTCCAAGTCAGTTGACCATAGGACATTATGTCATGAGAAACCTTCTAAACCTAATTATTCGAGTCAAATAGGCTTCAAAAAAGAGTATAAGATGAAATGCTCTTTATTTTATGATAAGGGAAATATATTTGAGTTTAGGCCAACTAAATTAAGGTCAATTCATATTCAAAGTCACCTTAACAACAAATGACTACCATTCTAAATCTCACACATGAGACCAAAACTCACTCACAAGATCATTATGTGTGCTGTGCAGATGGTACAAAAAGAAACATATACTAATTACTTCACATAAACCTAAATAAAGTAGTGAAATATATGCTACAACACATCAATTAAAATCATATTTGGTCACACCATATATGTTCAAGTAAATCGTACATCATACAGTAAAGAATTTTCACCTTTTTTGTATTTCAATTTTTTTTAAAAAATTTTATTATTAAAAAAATCAAACTACCTAAAAAGTAAAATAAAAAAAATGAGTTGCATGCAATAATGAATGAATCAATTAAAATGCAAAAGCATGCATCAAAAGTATATGACCAATAATGTATACAAACGCTTTTACCTTTAAGAGACTCGTGATCAATTTCAAAATTTTTTAAATCACTCTTTTTCACCCAAACTTGACTAGTGTAAGACTTATTTCGAGTCAACTGTGTCATTAACTTGGTCAATTGACTTACTTGATTAGTGAGGAAATCAATTCGACTATCAAAATCCTAATTTCTAACTCTAGTGAAATTTTAATTTCTATTTATATTCAGGAATTTATGACACCTAGGCATTGTGTGTTCTAGTACACCACAATTGTAAAAAGTGGGAATAAACATAGATTCAAAACTACGTGATGGTTGATATTAATTTATAGGTCGATTGGTCCTACGTTATTTAGTATGCCTCAATCCTAAGACACTCTTGCCCTTAGGTTCAAGATTAGCAACATTCCTAAGTTTGTTGGTGGCTGGGACAAACATGGTCTTGGGTGCAGTATCAGTATTGTTATCATTTTGAACATATCTTAGACCCTGCCTATTTCCAGTGGCTTGTTCACCCTTAACAGTTTAAGTTTCTCAGAACCACTAAAGTAGAAATGAAGTTGAGTTTTGGATTTTTCTAGGTCATTTGTTAAGGTTTTAACCTTAGCTTCTAGGTTCTCATTACCAAGTGTTAGCTCACTCAGATATTTGGTAGAATCCTGAAAGTCAGCTATAAGTTTCTCTCTCTATCTCAAGTTCATCAATCTTCTTCAATACGACTTTATTGACCTTCTTTATCTTTAGACTTTCATCAAATAACTTTTGATAAGCCTCACGAATCTCAACATCATCTTTAGAATCTTCTTCAGTTTGCTCACCACTATCTACTTCCCCAATATTCTCACCGTCCTTATCAGATTCACTTTTAATCATAGCAGCGAAAGCCATAAACTCCTCGCTCTCCTCATTTGTAGACATCTTACTTTGATTATTCGAGCTAAACTTGTCATTAGTGAGAGTTGCATTCATAGCTTTACCCTGATTTCTCTTACCGTTAGGCACTTACTTCTATAGTGGCCAAAACCTTAACACGTATGACATTTCACAAATTTAGATCTCTTTCTAGACTCACTAAACTAACATCTATATCTCTCTTAAGTCTTTTTCTTAATTCCAAACAATTTTTTTTTTTTTGGAAATTCTTAACAAAGTAGGTTATTTCCTCATGATTAAGTGATTCCAAATCATAGTTTTCTTCTCTAACAGTGTTCAAGGCTATAGACTTGTTCTTATTTGGTTGAGATATGGTGAGTTCATAAGTTTGGAGGGATCCTACCAATTCTTCAATCTTAACAGCATCTAGATCCTTACTCTCATTGATAGCTATAACTTTAGGTCTAAATCTTCCAGGTAATAATCTCAAGATTTTTCTGACAATCTTAGACTCGGGAATTCTCTCACCTAGGTTAAAATTAGAGTTCACTATGTCATTCAGCTTCGCATAGGATTCATCGAACAATTCGTCGTCCTTCATTCTAATTTCTTCAAACCTAATGATTAACATCTACAGCTTGGAGTTTTTAACAATTTTGGTTCCCTAGTGTGTGGTCTCTAAAATATCCCAAAACTTTTGTCACGGTTTCACACATTGACACTACCCTAAACTCTTCAGCAGACACAGTCATAAACAGGGCATAAAATACTTTACTATTTCAGTTGCACTCAGCTAGTTCATCATTGGTCCGAAGAAAAATGTCTGTGGGGGTAACTATACCTGAAATAGTAGAGGAAGGGATGGTCCAACCTTTTTGTACACTAACCCAAATTCGTTCATCTAGAGACTTGAGAAATGTGCTCATCTAGAGAATTAAGGAATGCTCTCATCCTTCCAATATGCATAACTGCTTCCGTAAAAAACGGAGGCACGAAAAGAGACCGACTCATCTAGATTAAATATGGGTCGAGAATTGAAATGAGGCTTTGATACCACGTGAAATAACAGAGTTCGATCTAACTAACACCTAGAGGGAGAGTGAATATGTGTTTATGCGGAATTTAAATTTATAAATCAATAAATGAAACAAGTCACAGTTATTAATTAATCCAGTTGAGTTCACATGCACACTATCTTATGTTGAATTACAGCAGTTAACAAATTACTGAAAAATAAATAACACTTGACAATTTTTAACAGAGAAAACCCGTAACTGAGTAAAAACTTCTAGCCCAAGCTAGTAAAAATCCACTATAAACGAATCAATTTATAGTACTGTTAAACTCGACTAGCTCTAGCACTTTCTAACCTCTTGACTGCATTCACCAAAGCCTTCTTGGATTGCGTGCTCCTGCACCAACTCTCAACCTTCTGAATTCATCTATCTTTTGTGGATTAATGAGACATCCCCGTTCTCTAACAATTGAAACTCCTGTCACATTCCTTGAACTTCAAAACTCTAACGATGTTATGGAAGTATGTGTTTTGGTATTTGGTTTATGTGACGTTGATGTTTTTCAATGCTATGAAGAAATCAAAATGAAGGTTGAACTAATAGAATGATATGTAGGAAGTAATCTAACCCACATTTTTCGAATGGAGGTGTGGATATATATAGTGTAGAGGTTTTTGCTACTATGGGCCGATTAAAAACTTTGAAAAACGAGAATTAGGTTTTCTCGTGATACACTATTGCTCGAGTGACAGCTCAGCCCCAGGCGAGCGACAAGCTTTTATTTTTACTTCTCGAATGTTAGATGGGCGATAGGCTAGCGAAATTGTGGCAACTCTTTTCTCCTCATTCCATAGTCGAACCATATGACTTCTAACTCACCTATACAATGTAACACTTGACATTTTGACTTTTAAAAACTCTTTTTTCAACAATGATTTTGTCAAAAGATTGCCAACATCTTTAAAATCTAACACTTAAAAAATTGACTAATGCTATTTAGCCCAACTGGAGTTATAACCTCAGTCTATGTGGTGTCAAGTGATAAGTTAAATGAAAGGCAAGACTAAATTACTCATTTAATTGTACTTATCATTTAACACCACATTAACGTCACATAGACTGGAATTATAATCCCAGGAAAGCTAAATAGCGTTACTCTAAAAATTTCATTAAACTTTGAGGTGAGGATGCCATACTAATTATTATTTTTATTTAATTTGGAAGGCTCAAATCAAACTCACAATCAATCTGGACCACTATATGGCGAGGTCAAGTGATAAATGTGACCACTCTATAGGCTCCCTTTTGGCTAGGCAAGGATAGCCTAGGGTGCATACAGAGCAAATTTATTAAATTAAAATTTTAGAAAAATAAAAGTATACATAAACTAATCAAAGTTTATTTCAAGTTTTAAAATTTAGAAAAATAAAACTACACATAAACTAGTCAAAGTTTATTTCAAGTTCTAACCTCGGATTAAAATTAATATTTGATTCTAAAAATTAAAATTTTAGAAAAAAAAAAAAAAAAGAAAAGAAATCAAACGGAGGCTAAAGACACTTTAAAAGCTTATTTTAAAGTTGTCCAACATGGATATTTGGAGACTTGTTTTAATTCACACAATTTTATGTTTGTAAACTCGTCATGGTAAGCATGTAAAGATTAATTTTCACTTAATTACCACCATTAACTAGAAATGGACCTAAAAAGTGTCACATTTTGACAAAACTTGCTAATAAAATCATTTAATAACCCCACTTAGACCAAACAAATTCGACGTCTCACAAGTATAGATGGGAGATGTATTAAATTATGTCATTTTCAATTGTGGTGTAAAATAAATTTAAATTATGATTTAGATCTTTCAAGTTGTTGAAAACCTCTCAAACAGAAAGATATAAGAGAAGATCTAAATTCACTTTTTTGGCAGAAAAAAGAAGAAGGTATTTTCTATACTTTTTTTACATTTACTAGAGGCAAAAAAGTGAATTAGATCTTGAGTTTAGATCTACCGGAATGTAATTGAGGATATAAAGTGATTTTGGATACAATCATGCTACATGAATATCAAGATTAACATAAAGCTTGATGTTCACAAAAATATATTTTAAATTAAAATCACCGCAAGTTTACAGTTCGTTAACAAGTAATAAGGTAGATTTTTTGAATCCAGTATCGTCACACAAGGATTGATTAGTTAGAATTCTAATTATCGTAACCTTAACCGAAACTATAAAAAGATGAGAATGTTCGTTTTGATGAATTTATAACTAAATTAATGTTGTCGATGCGATTATGAATGCTTTAACTAAACTAAATGAATTTGATGTCAAATGCAAAGTGAAGTTTTTCTAATACATGATAAATGTACTAGGATCACAAATCTCTATGTAATAGTTTTCTCTAAACCTAGTTCTACACCTTGACATACGATTGAAATATTGAAGAATCAATGCTCCTAAGTTATTTAACGGTCTTTTTCGAGTAAAGTTAAACATATTCCAAGATGTGACCCGACTCTATTTCTATGACAGATGCGAATAAACCAGAATGCATGTGTTTTTGTGAGCACTTAAAGATTTACATAGGGTATATCTGTATATTTCTATTCCATATCGGACCCTATGATGCTTTATACCACATCAAACATATTCTCATTCTTTCGAATGCATAAAACACGCCACTAAACTCACACAATTACGTATACAATAATTATGAAAAAAAGAAATTCATATAAACCATTCAAATATACAAAATGTATTTTTGATGTCAAGAATTGTAAAATAAAATTTAAGAATCATATTACATAGTTCATTTAATCATAGTACAAAATTAATCTAGTCTAACATGGTGGAATGAAGAAAATCAGAAAAATAAATGAAGAACGACTCACCAATTCGATTCTTGAATTTAATCTTCGCTTCGTAATGTTGCTCTCTTTGTTCTTGCCTTGTTTCTTCTTTTAAAAACCCTTGTGAATATCCCCTCCCCATTCTGGACGGCCATCAAGTTTTTATACGCATCCCAATATTTGTTTCCATAGGTATTTGATTCGAATAAGGAAACCAGAAATTTGCCAAAAAACTTTTAATATGTGACCACATAGTAGAACAAAAATGGCTTCTTTTTTTCTTGGAATGACCTATGCGATCGCATAGGCTCTTGTGCTATGCCACCGTATATCTTTGTCAATCTTCTATTACTTCATGTTTTGATCCTTGAACTTCATTTTGCATTTCTCGATCTCTTTTCCTGCTTTCCTTTCAAACAATACTTCATTTCCCAGCTTAATTCGACCTAGCCATCTCATATGTTCAATTCCTCATCCGGATCATCTTTCGATTATTTGCGTCTTGGTCCATGAACTTTTGTATTCTTTCGTTTTAGTCCTTTTTCACTCTGTTTCTCATAATTTCTGCCACATTCATCACATTATCCTACAAAACACAATTTTATAGAATTAAGCTATTTTTCAACATATTTATCATCAATTGTCCGTGTTCGTGGCATGAAATAAGTATGTAAAACACACTTATCAACTCCCCCAAACTTGAACTATTATTTGTGATCAAACAAAACTGTAACTTAACTCTTCATAAAAATGGTTTGACAACCTGCCGTGTCTTAGGATTGAAATTTAGTAATAAACAAAATGAACAACTTCAAAAGTACAAAATCAAATCTTCACCTGTTATATGCATAACTTGACGTGTGTATGAAACTCATGCCAACATATTAAGATCATGATTAGCTCAAATATTTCCTTACTTTACTCAAGAGATACACACCCCCAAAATTTATTATTTTCACTCATTTTTGTTTTTGCCAGAGGTATATCCCTGGTTGAACATTTTCAATTATATTCCTTACATTCTCTTACATTGGATATGCCTTACTATTACAAGATCTCATTTCAACAAGTTGAGATTTTCCTATATTTTTTATCGCTTCAACATTTAAGACTAAACTAAGTTACTTGCTTCAATAACCTTCACAAGCTTACTCCCTCGAGTTATACAGGCTTGAAAATATGCTTTTATTTACTCAAAGATTAGTGCAATACCCCTTTTCTTTTAGACATCCAGTTTCTAAAACTAACCTCTAACTTAAAACCTTCACCTTGTCCTTGTCTTGTTGGTTTTAGACAATCTACACAAGTTAGTATCATGCACGGAATCTCTACTCATTTTAATGTTCCCTTATAACAACTTAATCATCTCCAAACCACCTTACAGTTAGATTATGGATTCATACGATGAAGGTTATTCGGGTTTATATACTATGTTCAACTATTTCCTAAATAATTAACCAAATCAACAACTCAATATGTTAAACATGAGTATTGTGCATAGAAAATGTCAACTCTTACACTAACAAGCTTTGATTAATCTAATAATGTACTATTTTCATTATTTACAATTCATACATATTCCAATGTTTAACACCATATACGACAAAGTTATAGAAGTCACACAAGCACACAAAACTCTAATTTAATGCTAGAAAACAAACAAATAGAAATCAGAAGTAACTAAATGAAAAATGCAATTTTTTCACACAATCACGCAAATCTGCAGTAAAATATGATGAATCAGAATACTTCCCTGGCCAATATGGATATGGTGGATAGAAATCAGAACTGAATGTGCCATCAGCTGATGGTGGTGGGAGTCATGCAAGAATCTGTCGCATTAATTCAGATAATTGTGCAAGGTTAGAGTACATGCCCTAAATGTGGAGAGATTGATCCCTAACTTCAGTCTCGATGTTACCCAAGTGGTCCCAAGTCTCATTAGCCCTCAGCTGAATCCTATCAACTCTGCCCACATAGTAGTTCAACCATCCATTCAGGATTTTAACATCTCATCTCACAGCTAAAGACTCCCAACTGGCGGTGGAAGCGAAGTTTCTAGTGCTAAGCATGTTATTCCTTACCGTCTGGAGATCAGTGCCCATGGCGCCCATAGCCTGCTAAAGACTCTTGATATCCTACTAGAACCAGTCATGGTAGCAAACATCTGTCTCAGAAACTATGTATCAACATCTAGAGGTGCTAGTGGTGGTGGTATCTCAGGCATCTCGACGTCATTAGCCCCCTGATCATGTACAGCCTGCTGCTGCCTCGATTGCGCCATTTCTTGCTTATCTCTATGTTTTGCCCTAGCTCAATCCTGAGCCTCCAAGGTAGTCTGTTTAATGAAGGGACCAGGTTTATTGAGAAGCTCCCCGGATGGGATAGTAACGCCGACTCTTTTGCATATACCACTGATTAGACTTGGAAAAATTAGAGAACTATGACGATCTCCTAGACAACAAGTGATACAGTAAATCGGCCGTTGAGTTGGTAAATACGGTTCTATGTGAGGTAGGCTTAATGTTGTGGCAAATAAAAAACCAAAGAATGGCTATTGACGGTATAAGCTCAATCTGATGCCACGCAGGAGTTTGTAATGGCCAAGCATCATCACGCCCAGTAGAACTCCTCCGACCGTGCTCCGATGGAAGTCCCCAAGAATAGGAGCAATGTTATCCCAAGTCAACTGATAATAGTCATGTATGACGTCGAGTGAAAACATGATCCATTTATCTTGTACCCATGTCTGATGTAGATGCTCGGACCCGGAGTATCGATGTCCATGTTGAAATTTGAATTGAACTCGCGAACAAGTCCCTCGTACACTAGATGTGGTCGTTCTATAACTTTTTCCCAACCACAGTTATGGACCAAGTTAACTATCTCGAATTCGAAAAAATCCTCCAATTTAACTGGTCTCTCTAGAAGTAGTGCCCAATGGCTAATGATATCAAAGTAATGAGTGATGGCCTCTTGATTTAAAAATCGTCATATGCCCCCTTCAGGTTCCCTAGTTTGGGCGGTACCCGAAGTGGAAGCCACTTTCTCCTTTCATTTTATCGTTCGCTTAGGAGGCATTCCGCAACACAAGGAAAATGAAACATGTAAGTCATATGGGATGCATAAAGTAGATGCAACAAGACTGGAAGACGAAATGGAACACATGAGCACCAAAGTCTTAACACGTACGTTAAATGTATGCATGATATTCAAGTAATCCAAAATTAAATGTAATGGACCAAACAAAAGCATAAAAACAACGTAACGAGGTATGCTTGGCTAAAAGTGTAGTGAAATATGTGCATTATAGGACAAAAATGCAAAATGTAGGCAACAAATCCAAAATCGAGTCAAATAATGACAATTTTCCGTATAAAACTGTGTTCGACCAAACAATTTCACCTCTGGACACCATCTAGAAAAATAAAAAATTTCCAGAGCAACCTCTAGGCATATGAAAGAAGGTAGTGTAGTCTCATACATATTCAAATTTACGGGCAAACAGACGTCGTTTGGATGAGGAAATAGATTAACGAAGTAAGCGACGTGAAGTCCCTAGCCATATCATGCCTATTGTGGTCCTTTGTGGTTTCGTGTTTCCAATGACATTTGGAAAAGAAAAACACAAAAAACAATCCAAAATGCGTATAAACAATGTCAAATTCGAAAAAAAAAACCCTAATTCTGCACAAATGTTCATATATATGCATTTCATTGAACACGTTGCAAGTGCTACACTTTCCATGGAGATTGCAAAACCTAGGTTATGAAACCAACCTTTATTTTTTCAATAAAACCCAAACATTAGAAACTCCATCAACTACCTAATGCCTCACTCCTCAATCAAACATTCAATTTTATGTTCAAACACCAATGACGAAATGATCGTGCAATGGAAGCAAAAATAATTGATGACATACCTTGAAAAACTTGCTGAAGTATAATGGAAACAAGAGGATTAGTGAGTGATAACTTGTGTTTGTAGGTTGTGTGCGTGAGTGTTGTGCAACGTGTGTGTGTGTTGGAGTGACCGTGTGCAAGAAGTAAGGAGTGGTGTGTGTTGTGTGCGTGTGATTTAAAAAAAAACGGGTGGGAAAGGGGGGCAAATTACCTTATGTGACTGCATAGAGTAAATGCATGTGGTCGCATAGAGTAAAGTATCAGGGCCAAATTTGGCCCAGATCATGACCTTGCGATCGCATCCCCTGGTGGTCTATGCAATCGCATAGACTACCAAGGATGGGGTTTCTTACTAGTTTCAAAACTTGATCACATTCGAACATTTGAGACATCCGAGACCTCAATTTTTGAGCTAAACAAACTCACATGAATGAAATGAGGAAGGGCAATGTGGAAAAAATTTCAAACATACTCAACTCTGTGAAAATTCATTTTTAGTCAATTTTAACTAAAAACTCGACTTTCAACCCACAATGCAACTCGGCTTTCCAATGCCCCCTCAACTTGTCAAAACACATTTTAAACCATAGAGCGGGCATAGATGCAATGAATGTAGTTCCAAAAAGTGTTTTAAACTCGAAAACACATGTTGATCCTGAAAAGCTCAAATGGATCGTTTTGCCTCAAATGCATGAATTTTATATCGAATCAAGTAAATCTCATTCCAACACCCCAAACTTATGCACAACATATTCAAAACCAATTTGGACCATGCATCGACTCTTAGTGACCTCTAGGGATGATGAATAACATAATATGACTAAAGAGAATTTAAAAACATGTAAAGCGCATAATCGAATGCATAAAGTGAAATAAAGAAAAGGGAAGAATATGTTAAGTTGCCTCCCAACTAGCATTAGTTTATAGTCTATAGCTTGACTGCACTTTGATCGATTCATTCTGATGTATTGAGATAGATGGTGGACTTTTCTTTTGGAAAATCACCGTTCCAATAAGGTTTCAATTATTGTCCATCCACCTTAAATGTTCTCATGCTATTGTGAGTGATTCCAACTGCTCCATATGGAAACGCTTTATTAATTGTGTATGGTCGAACCATCTTGAACTCAACTTCCCAGGAAAAAACTTGAGTCTCGAGTAATAGAACTTGTTGCCCCTCCACAAACTTCTATCTCTGAGTATTCATATCATGCCACTTTTTGGTGCACTCCTTATAAAGTTTTGCATTCTCATATACCTCTAGTTGGAATTCATCAATTTCGTTCAATTATCGCAATCTCTTTTCACTAGTTGCCTTCAAATCAAAGTTCAAATTCTTGACTACCCAGTATGCCCTGTGCTCCAACTCAAATGGCAAATGATATGCTTTCCCAAAAACCAACCGGTATGGAGACAAGTCTATAGGTGTTTTGACCGTTGTCATGTAAACCCAAAGTGCATCATCAAGCTTGTTAGACCAATCTTTCCTAGAAGAGCTCACTATGACCTCAAGTATCCTCTTCAACTCAATGTAAGATTTCGACTTGGCCACTAGTTTGAGGATGATATAGAGTTGCTACACGATGTTGGACGCCATATTTAGCCAACAATGACTCAAGTTGACGATTGCAAAAGTGCTTGCCCCATCGCTAATTATAGCCTGAGGAGTGCCATAACGGGTGAAAATATACTAATTTAAAAACCCAATCACCACCTTAGCATCGTTAGTTGGCAATGCTACTGCTTCCACCCACTTGGAGACGTAGTCAATAGCAACCAGTATGTATTGATTCGAAAATGATGGTGGGAATGGTTTCATGAAGTCAATTCTACATTAAAAAGTTCCAACTCAATGATGCTATTTAGAGGCATCACATTCCTTCTCGAGATATTTTCGGTGCGTTGACACCTATCACACATCTTCACAAATTTAAAAGCATCCCGAAATAATGAAGGCCAATAGAATCCAGATTGTAGAATTTCTTCTGCAGTTTTGGATGCCTCAAAATAGCCCGCATAAGAAGATAAGTGACATTGCTCAAATATTTTAGGCACTTTTTCCTCTGGCACACATCATCGAATAATCTGATCTGATCCTCGCCTATATAGAATGATATCTTCCCAAAAATAATATTTCAAGTCAGCAAAGAACTTTTTCCTCTGATGACTTAAATAATCCGGTGGTGTAATAGACTTGAACAAGTAATTTACGATGTTAGCATACCAAGACACTCCATCCACGCTAAAAATATGCTCATCTGGGAAAACCTCATTAATTTCGATTGAATCATTCTGTTCTCCTGGCTCAAGTCGAGATAAGTGGTCTGCTGCCACATTTTCACTACTCTTCGTGCTCCTTATCTCTAGATCAAACTCTTGTAGGAGTAATACCCAATAGATAAGTCTTGGTTTAGCATCCTTCTTCATCAACAAGTACTTTAAGGCAGGATGATCATTGTAGACTATGACCTTTGATCCCACAAGATATGACAGAAATTTGTCAATGGCATAGACCACAGCTAACAGCTCCTTCTCTATAGTGGCATAATTTAGCTGGACATCAGTCAATGTTTTGCTTGCGTAGTATATCACTTGAAATGTCTTATTTTTTCATTGTCCCAATATTGTTTCCACCGCATAATCATTAGCATCACACATTGATTCAAATGGCAAACTCTAATCCGGTGTGATGATCACTGGTGTTGAAGTAGTTTATCTTTGAACGTGTTGAAAACCATAAGATACTGTTCAGAGAAGTTAAAGGTAGCATCATTGGCTAGTAGGTTACAGAAAGGCTTTGTGATCTTCAAGAAGTCTTTAATGGTTCCGTCTTCCGTCTATAAAATCTGGCATGTCCCAAAAAATCATCTATAACATTCTTAATTAACGTCGGTGGTGGTAAGTTCCCAAAAACCTGAATTTCTGCCTTATCCACCTCAATTTTCGCTACTGCTATATGGTGCCCCAACACAATGCCCTCATGAACCATGAAGTGACATTTCTGACAGTTTAAAACCAAGTTCATCTTTTTACATCGTTGCAACACCAAGCTCAAATGCTCTAGACATTCATCGAAGGACAATCCAAATACCGAAAAGTAATCCATGAAAATCTCTATGAATCTTTCAACCATATCGGAGAATATCACCATTGTGCATCGTTGGAATGTGGTAGGAGCATTGCATAAACCGAAAGACATCCTATGGTAAGCAAACGTACTATAGGGGCACGTGAAAGTGGTTTTATCCTAATCATCAGATGTTACTGGTATCTGATTGTACCAAGAATATTCGTAGAAAAATAATAGTGAGAATGACATGCCAGTCGTTCTAGCATTTGATCAATTAATGGAAGGGGAAAATGATCCTTCCTAGTAGCAACATTGAGCTTTCGGTAATCAATGCACACTCTGCATCTTGTAACAGTTTGCATAGGAATTAACACATTCTTCTAGTTCTGCACTACCGTAATACCACCATTTTTAGGCAAAACCTGGATTGGACTGATCTATGCACTATCTGATATTGGGTAAATTATGTCGGCGTCTAAGAGTTTCAGTACTTCAGCCTTAACTACCTCCGTCATGTTCGGGTATAGCATTCTCTAACCATCTGTACATGGTTTAAAATTCTCTTTCATGAGAGTCTTGTGCATATACAGTGAAGGGCTGACCTTTTAATATCCGTAACAGACCATCCAATTGCTGTCTTATTTTATTGGAGTACCTGTAGTAGTCTTTCTTCCTCCACATCACTAGCTGAGCTCGAAATAATCATTGGGAGTGTACAAGACTTCCCCAAATAAACATAATGAAGATGAGGCGGTAGTTTCTTAAGCTCCAACTTTGGAACCTGTTGAACATATGGTAATGGCCTTGTAGGACCAGTTCCTAATTCCTCAAACTAATGTTTCTGCATGTATGGTGGGTTAGTTTCCAAGAACTTCGTACATGTCTCAATCTCAAGAGAATCAGAGTTAGTAGATTGGGAATGCGCGATCTGGCTTCATATGCGTCTGACGAGTTGTGTAGCAAAAATGTGTCTTGAACCACTTTTTCAATTACATCAATCTAAAAATAGCTATTTGACTTAGTGAGAAATTTCATGTCCTTGAAGACATTAAAAGCCACTTGTTCCTCGCCGATCCTCAAAATCAACTAACCCTTTTGTACGTCGATGAGTCCTTTCCCAGTAGCTAAGAATGGTCGACCTAGTATAAGTGGTACATCATTGTCTTCCTCCATGTCTAGGATAAGGAAATCTGCTGGGAAGATGAGTTTTTCCACTTTACTTAGTACATCTTCTATAATCCATCTTAGGTAGGTAAGGGATCGATCAGCTAGCTGTATAGTTACCACTTTTACTTTAGCCTCTCCCAAATCCAGTTTCCTAAAAATAGAAAATGGCATCAAATTAATACTTGTACCTAAGTCACATAGAGCTTTATCAAAATGACAATTTTCAATAGTGTAAGGTACAGTAAAACTCCCTGGGTCTTTAAGTTTTTGAGGTAGCTTTTTCTGGATTCTAGCGCTGTATTTCTCAGTTAACATTACCGTCTCATGCTCCTCTAGCTTGCTTTTATTAGATAGAGTCCTTCAAGAACTTGGCATAGCTAGGCATTTGAATAAGTGCATCGACGAACGGAATGATGATGTGTAATTTCTTGAAGACCTCTAGGAATTCCTTGTATTGTTGATCCATCTTGTGCTTTTTCAATCTCTAGAAAATGGAATAGAAAGATTCTAAGGATTGATAGGATTGTTCTCCTTAACCTTTGGTGTTTTTGAACTCTCTTTAACATGTGCTTTAGGTGTATGTTCAGTATGTTCCACTTGCTCATCATCCGAAGAAAGCATTTTCTCCTTACTCGCAGCAAACATTTTGACATGAGTATCTGGTAATTGCACTTCGCTCTTGGTTGTTATTACTTTGGCGTGTTCCTTGGGTTGATCTTTGTATTGCTGGGTAGCGAACATGGGGCTTTGTCATTCATAGATAGTCCCATTTACCCCATCTGAGTCTCGAGATTTTTAATAGCAACACTCTGATCTTGGAGAGTTGTTTTAGGTTCTCTCATAAATTGATCGTTGGCTTCCATGTACTAATTTTTCTCTCCATGAGTTTACCAAACATTTCTTCCAACTGTAATTTCTCCGGCTACTAAAACTGACCCTATGGCCTATTCTGGTTCTGACCATCATAAGAGAAGTTAGGTGCTTCCTCCACCCTGGGTTATAGGTTTCTGAATGTGGATTCATTTGTTGTCCCCATTGTACGAAGTCCACTCGTTCCATAACTTGAGCTAAAATTGGAAAATCCACTTGTTCCACACTCCTCACAGCCTGGCTTTTTAGTTTGTGCAACGTTAGCTGTCTGTGATATGCTCTCCACCTTATAGAATAATGAGTCTATTTTTGTAGTCAATGCTGAGTAAGCATCCACCTCGTATACACCTGGCACCTTCCTTTGAACCACCTATTCAGAAGTCCACATTGCTGAAGTAGTCGCCACTATTTCGAATAGTTTCAATGCGTCATCAATGGTTCTTGTTGATAATGAACCATTTGACGAAGAATCTACCATGCTTTTGAATGATGGGAGTAATCCCACAAAAATATTGGACCTGGAGTCATTGCTAATACTGTAATGAGACACTTCCTTAGAATGTTCTTGAATCGATTCCAAACTTCATCAAAAGATTCTGATTCATTTTGGTAGAAAATAGATATGTCATGCTTCAGTTTCGCTATCTTGGCCGATGGAAAGAATTTTGTGCAGAATTGTTTAGCTAGGTCATTCCATGTGCTGATGTTGGCAATATGTTAAGAGTCCAACCACTCCAGTGCTTTATCACATAGTGTATGTGGGAACATGCTTAGTCTGATAGCATCACCCAAGATACCCTGATATCGGAAGTGTTAACACATCTCCAAGAATAGAGAGACGTGTGTATGTGGATTTTCCAGCTCTGCCATAAAAATGATGTTCATTCTGAAATAGATGTATGACATTGGCCTTCAATTGGAAGTTAGACTGCCCAAATGGAGTGTAAACGATGCTGGATTGACTCTGAATGATTTACGATGTAATGAAATCTCCAACCGGCATGTTTCCCTCATCAACAATTTCATCTTCATTAACTTGAACCACTTGTTCGTTTTACGCATTAGCCATTTATTGTACTGCTCTTGCTTCTCTTTGTCTACGATGGAAGGTTCAATCGATTTATGGATCAGCTGGAATCAAGTCACCATTAAGCGACCTTCACATACAAGACCTAAAAAAGAATAAAGAAATAGCACTTAGATAAATTACTAAAAAATAACTAACTAAAACAAAAATAATTAAGAATAAGACTAATGTTCGAATTAGTGTCAAGATAAATAAAATTAAACTAAATTCAATCCCCGACAACGGTGCCCAAATTTTTTTCACGAAAATATATTTCGAATTAAAATCAACACAAGTGTACAGTTCGTTAACAAGTAATAAAGTAGATTTTTTGAGTTCAAGTATCGTCTCACAAGGATTGATTAGTTATAATTCTAATTACATAACCTTAACCAAAACTATAAAAAGATGAGAATGTTCGTTTTGATGAATTTATAACTAAATTAATTATGCGGATGCGATTATGAATGCTTTAACTAAACTAAATTAATTTGATGTCAAATGCAAAGTGAAGTTTTTCTAATATATGATGAATTTACTAGGATCACAAATCCCTATGTAATAGTTTTCTTTAAACCTAGTTCTACACCTTGACACACGATTGAAATATTGAAGAATCAATGCTCCTAAGTTATTTAACGGTCTTTCTCGAGTAAAGTTAAACATATTCCAAGATGTGACCCGACTATATTTCTATGGCGGATGCGAACATACAAGAATGTATGTGTTTTTATAAGCACTTAAACATTCACATATGGTATAGTAGTATATTTCTATCCCCTATCGAACTCTATGTAATTTATACCGCGTCGAACATATTCCCCTTCTTTCGAATGCATGAAATACGCCACCAAACTCACACAATTACGTATACAATAATTATGGAGAAAAGAAATTCATATTTTTTGATGTCAAGAATTGTAAAACTAAAATCTAAGAGTCATATTACATAGTTCATCTAACCCTAGTACAGAATTAACCTTGCTTAGTATGGTGGAATGAAAAAAATCAGAAAAATAAATGAAGAACGACATCACCAATTCGATTCATGAATCTAATCTTCGCTTCGTAATATTTCTCTCCTTGTTCTTGCCTTGTTTCTTCTCTTAAAATCCTTTTTGAATCTCCCCTTCCCATTCTTGACGGTCGTCGGGTTTTCATACGCATCCTAAGATTTGTTTCCATAGGTATTTGACTCGAATAAGAAAATCAGAAATCGCCAAAAAAAACTTCTACTATATGACTGGATCCTGGTACAAAAATGGCTTCTTTTTCTCCTCGAGTGACCTATGCAATCACATAGGCTCTCGTGCTATCTGACCGCATAGCTTTGCCAGTTTTCCACCACTTTACATAGGCACTTGTGCTATGCGATCCTTGAACTTCATTTTGTATTTCTTGATCTCTTTTCCCGCTTCCTCTTCAAACAATACTTCATTCCCTAGCTCAATTCGACCTAGTCGTCTCCATATGTTCAATTCTTCATCCGGGTCATCTTTCGATTATTTGTATCTTCGTCCCTGATTTTTTGTATTCTTTCATTTTAGTCATTTTTCACTTTGTTTCTCATAATTTCTGTCATATTCATCACATTGTCCTGCAAAACACAATTTTATAGAATTAAGTTGTTTTTCAACATATTTATCAACAATTGTTTGTGTTCGTGGCATGGAATGAGTGTGTAAAACGCACTTATCCCTTGACATAATGCCACATGGCATTCTATCATTGAATGGTTTAAAATATAGTCAGTTTTTTCATCCAATCATCTATCGTCACATGCCATTATGTCAAACTTTATGTCAAATTCTTCTTGCAAAGTATCTTTATCCTTTTGGATATACCAATTTCTAAACTATTTTCCACCATGATTGGAGATGTTCTAAGTCGTGCTCTAAATTGGATCTAAACTATGATTTAAATCTTTAAAGTTGCCGAACACATTCAATGGAGAGATGCAAGGGAAATGTATAAGTGTGTGTGTGTGTATAAAATCAATTTACACTCAATTTTTCGCTAATATTGGAGATGCTCATAGAGAAGTGCAATTCTATATAAAATAATCAAAGCTTGTTGACGTGTGATTCCTTTCCACGTATTACACTTCAAAGTTATTTTATACATTTCAACAAGAGTATTTTGGGGACTTATTATAATTTACATATCTGTTTGTTTAACTAATTTAATATTTCCTTCGTCCCATAAATAAATAATTGTTTTCATTTTCACACACATTAAAAAACTATAATTAATACAGTTGAAAAAGATTTTGCTATTTGTATAGAAAAAAGCTAGAAGAAGTGACTGAAATGATGCGAAGGGAAAAAAAATTGAATGAAAAGGCCGACTATTTTTTAAAATTGACAAATGATAAGAGTATTGTGTGGCTTATGTGAAGCATTAGCAATAATGAGTTTTCTTACATGTAGCATTGTCCAATTGAAAGCTTACATGTCGCATTTTCCAATTGAAAATATAAATTTTCTTACATTTTTTTTTTCTAATATACTCTTATAAATAATGAGTTTAAATATGAGTAGTTCATATTTGTTGATAACATGATATATTAAATAGAGACATATTAGAAAATTAAGAAACCAATTAAACTCTCAATGTGAAGAAAGTGACTAATAATTCAGGAAAAAGAAAAAAGGAAGTCAAATCTATTTTTATGAGATTGAGTGAGTACATCATTATAATCTCCTCAAAGCAAGAATTAATTACCACCTGATTAAATCCATGATTAGATATACCAACCTAAAAAGACCTCAAATTTGGCAAAATTGCTTGACAAAACCATTTAATAACCACATTGAAAACTATTTAATTTCAATAGATTCAGCGCTATACTATAACAAATAAACATCCTAAGTTCAAATTTCATCTATGCTCATTTACAGGAGATGTACATGTCATCAAAATCTAAATTAAATCATGATCTTTAGCATGTGTTTGAGCCTCATTTTTTTTTTTTTTTTTTGTTGATAATGCATTTTGTAATAGTGAATTTTTGAAGAATGTGGGATTAAAAAGCAAAAGAAAAAAAAAAGTTTTAGGTTTACATGCAAAATACTTTATTTTGAAAATATATGGTTAAATATAAGTATGATAAAAAAAAATGAGTTTCAAGATAATGAAGATCAAACAAGGGCTAGTCATATTGAGTACCCATTGAATAATCCCTTCACTAGTTAAATATTCTATTGACGTATCATTTTCACTAGGATAAGTTCTCACCATCCATTACATATCATTAATCAGAAAAAAAAAAAAAAAAAAAAAAAAAGGCTCAAACAAGCTCTTAATATGTTTATAAATGAGTAATATTTTTTCTTGTTCCTAACATTTATTTTTTTATAGAGGTTTTACTCTATGTTCAACATAAACAAACAAACTAACGTTAAGTAGCACCACATTCGTATGTAATGGTATCCGCATCCAACAATGAATAAAAATTTTTTTTATGCAGTCGTTGTCTCTTTAATCACTTTAATAAACAAAAATAAAAATTATGTTATCATTGTCTTTTTTTTCACTCTTGGTAGGAATTGTTTTTAATCATTTGTTCACAAAAAAAAAAAAGGTCAGTCCTAATTTTCATAGTTTGTTGAAAGATTTTGTGCTAATCATTTTGTCCTACCTTGCAACTTGGCATAACATTTGTGTAGCCAACACATGCTTAAAAATCTCACACGGTCACACCAAACCGCGTGCAACCAGTTGCCACAACGCATCTTCTATCACATGCAGGTGGCAACAATTTTGTCATGTTCACCCTCTATAAATAGACCTATACTCGCTCTCTTGCCTTGTGCCATTCATACAACGTAAAAGAAAAAGAACCTTTGAAAAGTAGAACTTAGGACCCTCCGAAAAGAAGAAAAAAACTGTGTTCTCGTTCTCTAATCATGGAGAAAAATGAGGTTGCTGTTACTAAAAAAGAGCCTAATTATAGAGGAGTCAAAGCCATGCCTTTTGTTATAGGTAAATTTCCCCCAAAAGTGTTGAAATCTTAGCTTCGTTTTGTCGTTGCATACTAAATCTGTATCAAATGATCTTTTCTTGGAGTCGCGTTTTGTGCAAGCTCCCCTCACTGGTTTTAGAAAATTTTCCGGTGCTCTCTCGACTAAGATTGCATCTAGTTAATGTTCGTGAATTTTGAGATTTTACTAATTTTGACATTTGAGCTAATTTTACTGATGTTACCAAAATTTTGCCATGCAGGCAATGAGACATTTGAGAAGCTGGGAACAATGGGAACATCTTCTAACATGTTGGTGTACCTTAGTACAGTGTTCAACATGAGCTCTATTTCTGCCACTAATCTCATCAATATCTTCAGTGGAACTTGCAATTTTGGAACATTGTTTGGTGCCTTTCTCTCCGATACTTATCTAGGCCGATATAAGACCCTCGGAATTGCTTCAGTTTCCTCTTTCCTGGTACAATTTCTTTTCATAATCCTTCATCCTATGCAGTAGAATCAATATAAATTTGTTCAAACTGGAATAGTTTTTATGTTAATTGCAGGGGATGCTAGTCCTAACTCTGACAGCAGCAGTTTCAGCTCTACATCCTCCTAAATGTGGAGCAGAAGAGAGTAGCAAATGTGTTGATCCAACACCATGGCAACTCGCGTTCTTGTTTAGTTCATTTGGGCTGCTGGTAGTCGGAGCTAGTGGCATAAGACCATGTAACTTAGCATTTGGAGCAGATCAATTCAATCCCAATACTGATTCAGGGAGAAAAGGAATCAACAGCTTTTTCAATTGGTACTACTTCACTTTCACTTTTGCAATGATGATATCTTTGACAATCATCGTCTACGTGCAATCCAATGTGAATTGGGCTATCGGATTAGGCATTCCCACATTTCTGATGTTCTTGTCATGTGCCTTCTTCTTCGTCGGGAGCAGAATTTATGTTAAAGTATTGCCTGAAGGCAGTCCCCTGATAAGTATGACACAAGCACTAGTTGTTGCATTTAAGAAGAGAAACTTGAATTTGCCAGAGCAACCCTGGAGTAATCTGTTTAATCACTTCTCACCTAGTTCAATCAACTCAAAGCTTGCTTATTCTGACCAACTAAGGTGTCAATCTTTAGCCTGTGGCGTTCACTTGTTTCATTAAATCACAAGATCGACTTTATAGTCTTTCACGTACTGAATATCAAACATTTCGTTAATGTAATTAAGTGTCATAATTCAGGTTCCTAAATAAAGCAGCAATCATCACAGCCGACGATGAAATCAATACGAATGGATCAGCAGCCAATCCATGGGGTCTTTGCAGTATACAGCAAGTGGAAGAGGTGAAATGTGTGGTTAGAGTAATTCCCATGTGGATTGCAGGCATAATATACTATGTTGTCCTGACACAAATGCAGACATATGTAGTATTTCAAGCCATCCAAAGCAACAGACAACTAGGAAGTGGCAAATTCCAAATCCCAGCAGCATCCTACTCTGTTTTCATGATGTTGAGCCTCACAATATGGATTCCCATTTATGACAGGCTCATCATCCCTTCACTCCGACGAATCACAGGAAAGGAAGAAGGCATAAGTCTCCTCCAGCGAATTGGGATTGGAATGGTGCTTGCTATAGTCACAATGCTTGTATCAGCGTTAGTCGAAAACCACAGGAGGACGTTGGCCTTAACTCGTCCCACATTAGGCCTCGTCCCACGAAAGGGTGCCATTTCATCCATGTCCGGCTACTGGCTGATACCTCAATTGGCAATTGCAGGAATTTCTGAGGCATTCACTGTCATTGGACAAATTGAATTCTTCTACAAACAGTTCCCGGAAAACATGCGCAGTTTCGCAGGATCCTTCCTGTTTTTTGGATTCGCATTGTCAAGTTATTTGAGCAGCTTCTTGATATCGGTCGTTCATCGGACGACGAGAGTGGGACAAACAGAAAATTGGTTGTCTGAAGATCTTAACAAGGCGAGATTGGATTACTTTTATTACCTGGTCGCTGGTTTAGAAGTGGTGAATTTGGGATACTTTTTGATTTGCTCAAAGTATTACAAGTACAAAACAAGAGAAAACGACACCAAAGATGTTGATATGGAGGAATTGCAACCTCAAAAACCCATAGTCTAGTTTCAGAATCAGAAAATTTGACAGATTCATCGAACAACGAGAAAAACAGGCAGCGCGTGAATCCCCCGTGCTGCCATACAGGACATGATTAAAGAAGTTAAAAAGTTATCACCTATACTATGAAATATAGTACTATCGATTACTCTGTACCAAGCATGTGTATTTAAGGGTATATATTATAATCAAGCTTTTTTCTCAGAGTTCCATTAAGCAGGAGTGTTAAACTTTAATGAGTCAGAAATACCATTTTCATCTAGCAAAGTTCCACGAAATAGAAACTTTACACATGAGCGCACCAACTCGATGGAGGTGGAGAAACCTATTCTACAACTCTTAAAGAGTAGGAAATAGAGGATCAACAAGCACAATCACATCATTTAGTGGACTATCAATGAGCAAGAGAGAGAAGTAGGAGACAAATTAGGGAACCACAGAGGTTTGGAAATGATTCAGATGTATCAGGTGTGTCTTTTGTTTTCTCTAATTATATGGATTTGATAGTTAAAGAACCAAAAACCTATGAGTAATCAATTAAAAATGAACAGTCAAAATAGTGATTAAAAGCTATGGAAGAAAGAAGAGATTGACTCCTTGAGTAAAAATAAGACCAGTGAATTAGTGCCTATGCCTGAGAACAATTCCATCTTAGATTGTAAATGGGGTTTTTAAGGTAAAAGAGGAACAACTAAGTTTGAACATTTTAAGGCCAGATTATGTAAAAGACTACAAGCAAAAGGAGGATATTGATTATCATGGAATTTACTCACCTACAGTTAATTATACTACTATTCGAGTCATGCTTTTACTTTTTGTCAGAGCCACGATTGCTTTAGTTGCACAATTTAATTGGAAAAATGAGCAACTTGATGTTAAGATTAATTTCTTGCACGCTGAACTTGACAGAACTTTTTTGAATCAATTACAAGATTTTGTAAATAAGACAAAAATCTAGTTATGTATGCTAGTTAAGATGGTCTTTCTACGTTTTAAAATAGTCACTACGATATTAATAAAAGAAGTACGTTTGATCATTGCTTATATTTTAGACAGCAATATGAAGATGGTAAACTTGTTCACTTACTGTTGTGTGTTAATGATATGTTTTTGCTAAGTTATAGCATAAAATTGATAAATAGATAAAAGTGACCTCAAATGTAAAGTTTTGACATGAAAGATATAGATAATGCAAAGATAATATTAGACATGGAAATATTAAGTGGGAAATAAATCGATTATTTTCTTAATTCAAACTCCATGTCTTAAAGTGTTAAATAAGTATTGTTCGATTAAAGTGCCTACGTATTGACGAGAAAGTAGAATATATGAGTACAATGCCATACTCTAATTATATACGATAAGTGATGTATACTATTATTTTCATTACACCAGACTTCGCCCATTAGTTTATACACTTAGTAGATTCATGTCAGAGTCAATTCTTATTCATTGGAAGGCTTTGAAATGGTTGCTTAACTATTAAAAGTAACATTTGAAGTTGATTTGATGTTTAAATTCAGTACGAAGGTTTTAAATTATAAGGTTTCAACAAAAACCCACTCTTTCGTAAACATACTAAACATAAAGATCTGAGACCGCATTTCACAAGGGATTGTGACTTGTTTAATATCACATTTCATAAGGGTTTGTTTAGATAGTTTTTTTGGAAGTGTGTTTTTTATTCAAAGAGTTTTTAGATAAAATTGGTCTAAGATGAGATCCTCTTGGATCCTTCCACACAAGTCTGTAGTATCCAAAGGCTTGATAAAGCTTGAAAAGTATTATCTCAATATAATCCATTGGACATGGAACAAAGGCACTACCTTTAGTGAATATAAATTCAGTTCGAGCTTTTTAAATATAGAAAATGGCTAACTTTATGCTTTCAACTTTATAGGTTCAAAGTTGCGAAAGCAAGAAGGGAATGCTTGTTAATTAGGGTTTTGCTATTTGTCCAAGGTCACGTGGGTCTTGGACAAACGGGGGCGCCATGTGCACAAATTCATTTTTAGTTGAAGAGAAAGTTTCATTAAGAGTCGATGACATTTTATTTTTATAATAATAGAAAAATGATCACCAACCCAATCATGTTGGAAAATGTCATCGACTCTTAATGAAACTTGGCGACAACAATACCATGCACATTTGATAGCAACAACAATGTCGTTCATAATGTTGGAAAATATGATGGTGCTTCGATTGCTAATCGCGACCAAAGAAATATTTATTCTTTCCGCACTTTATTTTTTTATTATTTCCTTTTTCAATTTATTATTTATACTGTTACAAAGGCTGTTTTAGTTTCGACAGAGTTTTTCTTCATTAATATTTAATTACCTATTTTATTTATTTAAGAAATCTCCATTGCTAATTAAATTGATTGAAATAAATATAATTTTAATATATTACTAATTGAAAATGGGCTCGTGATCTTAAATTGTTTGTAATTTTTATTAAACTACCACATAATTTTGTAAAGTAATAGTTTATTATTTATCTATATTATTTTATTTATAGAGTAAACAAAATTTACTGAGATATATTTTTAGAAAAAAAATTCTATTAGTAATAATTTATTTATTTTAAAGTTATTTTTGTTACATGCGAAGTTTTTCATCGATACTATTTCTTCACTTTAATTTATCGCAATTTTTTTAATAAATTAAATTTATCAAAATCAGATTTTTAATTATTACCGATATGAAACATAACTCGAAGATGTTTGTAAAACTATTTGGAATATGATTTCGTTAAATTTGGAGGGGTGTGTTTGAGCCACATTATTTTGGAAGAATGTATTCTGAAATAGTAGATTGATGAAAAATATGTGGTTGAAAAAGAATGAAAAGTTATTGATGTGATGAAAAATATTATTTTATTGAAAAATGTGTAGTTAAAAATAAGTAGAAGAATGAAAATGAGAATTTTAATATGTACCAAATAATGGCCTAATCTAAATGTGGTAGGTGACCATCTCAATTGTCAAGAGGCTTATATGACTTCGCTCTTTAGAATTTTGAATTTAAATATTTTTTTTGTCAGTTATTTTCTTTTGCGATGATTAAAAGCCACAAGTAATTCAAGTGTAAGGACATGTTTTTTTTTTTTTTCAAAATGAAATATTAGTATTTAAAATTAGGTAAAGAATACAATACTTTATATTTTAATTAAATTGTTAGGAAAATATGATGGTGCTTCGATTGCTAATAGCGTCCAAAGAAATATTTATTCTTTTTGCACTTTATTTTTTATTATTTCCTCAACAACTTAATATTTCTTTTTTAATTTATTATGTATACTATTGTTAAACAATTCAAAGAAAAGAAAAGAAAAAAAGGAGACTAGAATTTCATTAATTATACATAATGAAAAGTGAATACAAAACCTAAATATAAAAACTACATATAGTCTAAAATAAAGGAAACTAAAAATATTATTCTACCATTAATAAACAATAAAACAAAATAACAAAATAATACTACTATATTTCTTAACATCTCTCCTCAACTCACGATGCGGCAGCTACAAGTATCGAGAGTTTGCTAACTAGAAAACGAGAAATCGAATGCGACTTTGTAAAGAAATTTGCAAGTTGCAAAGAAGAAGAAACAAATGGCAGAGTAATTGTGTCATGCTTGAAATGATGACGAGTAAGGTGACAATTGATCTCAATGTGTTTAGTTCGTTTATGAAGAATCGAGTCGTGAGCAATCTGAATAGAACTCTGGTTGTCGTAATACATAGGAGTAGGATGAGAAAGAAAAACTCTCATATCTGCAAGTAACCAACGTAGCCAAACAATCTCTTTGGTAGTAGATGTCATAGCACGATATTCTGCTTCGGTTGAAGATTGAGAAACAATATATTGTTTCTTGCTCTTCCAAGAAATAAGAGAATTACCTAAAAAAATACAGAAACCAGTATCAGACTTGCGATCTGTGGGATCACTATCATGATCAGCATCAGAGTATGCACGCAGCTCCAAGGAAGAGGTGAATGGAAATAAAAGACTCTGAAAGACTGTACCCCGAAGATACTGCAAAATACGAAGAACGGCTGCCCAATAAACTGTAGTAGGAGAAGCAACAAATTGACTAACAACATGAATAGCATATGCAATATCTGGACAAGTAATAGTGAGATATACCAAACTCCCAACAATAGTACGATATAAAGTAGGATCCGACAAAGGTAAACCATCAGAAGAAGAATACTTTGCGTTAACCTCAATGGGAGTATCAACTGTCTTATTATCAGTAAGTCTAGCCCATTCAAGAATATCTGCAACATATTTAGACTGAGAAAGAAAATAACCTCTGGGTGAGCAGGTTACCTCAATACCCAAGAAATATCGTATAGAACCCAAATCCTTCATTTCAAACTGTCTAGCTAACTCTGTATTCAAAACTGAAATACCATCAATATCATCACCAGTAATAATCATGTCATCAACATAGAAAGATAGAATGATACGACCTGCATCAGTGCACTTAACAAAAAGAGCAGAATCGTGACTACTAAAGGTAAATCCAAGGGAATAGATTACAACAGAAAATTTCTCAAACCAAGCACGAGGTGCTTGTTTGAGACCATATAATACTTTCTTTAACTTGCAAACATACTCAGAATCATGTGAAACACCGGAGGGGGCGCCATATAAACTTCTACTTGAAGATCTTCATTCAAGAAGGCATTTTTAACATCAAGTTGAGAGATACGCCACTGACGAACGGAAGCTACTGTAATAAGAGTACAAATAGTAGTCATTTTTGCAACATGAGCAAATGTTTCCTCATAATCCATACCATACTGTTGAGAGTACCCCTTTGCAACCAACCTAGCTTTGTATCGCCCAATTGATCCATCAGAATTAGTCTTGATCTTATACACCCAACGACAACCCACAACACTCTTATCAGGAGGTAGAGGAACCAAATCCCAAGTACCAGTCTTATACAAGGCAGAAAGTTCCTCATCCATAGCTTGCTGCCAAAAAGGATCAAGAAATGCCTCTTATAGGAAGAGGGCTTAGAGAGATAATGAATAGAGGCTAAAAATGAAGTAAAAGATGAAGAATAACAAGAATAAGTAAAATATGGTAACTTTGTAGACTTATGAATGCGTGTGGATTGACGTAGAGGTGGATCCACAATCTCAGACGGAGCTTGAGGGACCTTCAGGTGTACCGGGGAGGAAAGTGTCAGTACCTGCAGAATGATCAGTACGAGTTGGTTGTAAAGATAATGGGGTAAAATCATGAGAATGAGTATTTGAGGTACTAGGAACCTGAGATGGCAGATTATCAGAATCGTTAGAAAAGGGATATATACGAATAAGATCAGATTGAGTCAAATTATGAGTAGTGGATGGAATAGAAAGAAAGGTATATGCTCGAGAAAAACAACATGACCAGACACATAAAGTTTCTAAGTTGTTGGATCAAAACAACGATATCCCTTTTACCTTCACCATAATCAAGAAAGACACAAATAGCAGATCGAGATGATAACTTGCTACATTCTACATGAGGACGAAGAACGAAACAAGTACAACCAAAAACTCTAAAGAAAGAATAATCAGGGGCATACCCATACAACTTTTCGTAAGGAGAAAAACGTGAAATATGAGAAGATAGAATTGTATCAATCAGACCTACAGCAGTAAGAACAGCTTCACCCCAAAACACACTAGGAATAGAAAAAGACAACAAGATAGAGCGAGCAGTTTCAACAATGTGCCTATGTTTTCTTTCAGCAACACCATTTTGCTCAAGAGTATCCGCACGAAGTTTGGTGAATGGTTCCATCTAAGATAAGCAGCTCACAAAATTTATTAGAAGTGTATTCCCCACCCAAATCATACCTAAAACATTTGATAACAGCTGAATGTTGAGTTTTGACAAGAGCACAAAATACTGAGTATATCTCAAAGAATTCATAACGATGTTTCATTAAATAAACCTAACAATAACGAGTATGATCATTAATAAAAGAAACATAATATCAAAACCCTCCTTTTGTGGCAACAGGAGAAGGCCCCCATACATCAGAATGAATCAAATCAAAATGAGAAGAAGAAACATAAATACTTCGATTAAAAGGTAAAGCTGAAAATATTGTCAGTTTACATCCACTACAATCAGAAATATCACAAGGTTGCAAATTTCCTAACGCTCCAGTGGAAGCCAAAAATCTGAAACGAGAAGACGAAACATGACTTGAACGAGAATGCCATAAATGAAAACTAGAAAAAGAATGACTCAAATGAAAAGAAGACAAATCAATACTAGTAGTAGAAGCAGCAACTGACACTTTTAGCTCATCCAAAATATATAGTCCACCCTTCCTACGGCATGTCCCAATCAGTTTCTAAGATTGCAGGCCCTGCACATAACAAGAAGAAGAGGAAAATGTGACTAAATTACCAGAATCACATAACTGACCAACAGAAGTAAGATTTAATGTGAGTTTCGGTATATGATAAACATTAGGGAGAGACAAGTGAGGTGTGACAACATAACTAACACCTGCTAAAGGCATAGGAGTGCCATTAGCAGTCATGACAGGGATAGAAGACGAAGGAGATACAGAAGCAAAAGATGAAGAATCTGGAGACATATGATGTGAAGCACCAGAATCCAATACCCATACAGAATGTGACATACCTGAAGAACCATGAGTGAACTGACCTACGGAAGGAGAAGAAGCAGACATAGCTTGTGGTTGTAAGGAGAGAAACTTCTGAAATTGCTCAGCCAGGGTACTAGGATCGGTGAAGAGACTTAATGAAGCTATTGCTGTAGTATTAGACTGTAGTGGTTTATAGCCCTGAGGTGGTCTATGAGCATTCGGTTGTAACTGGTTGCCGGGCTTCCAAGCTTGAAATTGTTGCTGCGATTGATTTCTCAACTAAGGACACTGAGCCTTCCAATGACCTTTATGCTTACAGAAATTACACTCGTCAGGGGTAACTCTTCAGTAAAACTTATTTTGATTATTAGAAAGTGACTTAGAAGACACTACTAACACAAAAGGATTAGAAGCAGAAAGAATTCTCTTTTCAGAATAAGACTTGAGACGTATTTCTTCAACCAATAACTCACTAACAACTAAGTCAACAAAAGGAAGTGGAGAACGATGCAAAATTGAACCTCTAAGTCCCTCAAAATTACTACAAAGTGCAGTTAAAAACTGTACCAACCGTTGCTGCTCTCTATGAGCAATATATGCATTACATGCCTTTAATTCGTCCGATTCTGTAAGAACCAATTATTCCAAAGATCTATCATAGCAGAATAAAACTCCTGAATACTCATATTCTTCTACTAAAAAGCTCATATATCATTCTCCAATTTGATTGAGTGAATAACCTTTGCAGATGATCCCAAACCTCATTTGCTGTCTCATATTTCGCCAACTCTCTGCTTATGGAATGCTCAACAGAATTGTTAATCCAAGTAATGATTTTTGAATTATTTGATTCCGAGGCATCTACCAAAGCAGTATAATCCTCATCGGTATTCTTAGGTTTCACAAAAGTTCCACTAATGTATCCCCACAACTTTTTACCCTTAAGAAAATTTCTTATCACATAACTCCAATAAGAATAATTCTTTTCAACCAACCTCACACTCACAGACTGAAGCGAATCCTCTCTTTCAGTAGCCATAATCAAAAAATAAGGAAAAAACAGATCTCAAAATAAAGGAAAACAAAATACCAGATTGCAAAAACTGAAAGAAAACCTTATCGAAGTTGGATCAGCGAAAGCTGTGTTCGATATTAAACATTGTCCCATAAAATTTTTCTTTGATACCATGTTAAACAATTCAAAGAAAAGAAAGGAAAAATGGGAGGCTATGGTTTCATTAATTATGCATAATGAAAAGTGAATACAAAATCTAAATATAAAGACTATATATAGTCTAAAATAAACGAAACTAAAAATACTATTCTACTCTTAATAAACAATAAAACAAAATAATACTATTATATTTCTTAACAGCGAGTACAAATGCTGTTTTAGTTTCGCAGAATTTTTCTCCATTGCTAATTAAACTGATTGAAATATGTAATTTTTATATATTACTAATTGAAAATTGGCTCGTGATCTTAAATTATTTGTAATTTTTATTAAACTACCACATAATTTTGTAAAGTAATTGTTTATTATTTATCTATATTATTTTATTTAAGGAGAAAATTTACTGAGATAAATTTTTAGAAAAAATTATATTAGTAATAATTTATTGTTTTTAATGTTATTTTTGTTACATGTGAAGTTTTTCATCGATAGTATTTCTTCACTTTAACTTAAATTACCTATTAGAATAGCAATTCTTTTAATAAATTAAATTTATCAAAATCAGATTTTCAATTATTACCAATATGAAACATAGCTCAAAGATGTTTGCAAAACTATTTGGAATGTCCTAATCTAAATGTGGTAGGTGACCATCTCAATTGTCAAAAGGTTTATATGACTTCGTTCTCTAGCATTTTCGATTTAAATATTTTTTGTCAGTTATTTTCTTTTGCGATGATTAAAAGCCACAAGTAATTCAAGTGTAAGGACATGTTTTTTTTTTTTTTCAAAATGAAATATTAGTATTTAAAATTAGGTAAAGAATACAATACTTTATATTTTAATTAAATTGTTAGGAAAATATGATGGTGCTTCGATTGCTAATCGCGAACCAAGAAATATTTATTCTTTCTGCACTTTATTTTTTTATTATTTCCTCAACAACTTAATATTTCTTTTTTAATTTATTATGTATACTATTAAAAATGCTGTTTTAGTTTCGATGGAATTTCTCTTCATTAATATTTAATTACCTATTTTAGTTATTTTATTTACTTAAGAAATCTCCATTGCTAATTAAATTAATTGAAATATATATTTTTTATACATTACTAATTGAAAATTGGCTTGTGATCTTAAATTATTTGTAATTTTTATTAAACTACCACATAATGTTGTAAAGTAATAGTTTATTATTTATCTACATTATTTTTGGAAAAATTAGCGCAAAACGTCCTTACCTTTATATGATCTTATGCAAAACGTTCCTACCTTTCGTTTCTTGGTGCAGAACGTTCTTACCTTTTCAATTTTTGGCACAAAACATCCTTTTTAACCATTTTACCCTTCTATTGAAATAAAACAAACACAAAAGATAAAAAAAATAAAGAATAATTTTCAATCTTACTCCTAAACTTCTAAAAAATGCAAATCAATCCAAAACTTATAAAATATTAAAAAGAACAAAAAAAAAAATCTCTTTTACCCTTTTTTAGCCGAATACATGAACTCATTTTTCCGGCGACTCCCAACCGTCCAAACCGTCAGATATAGGTTCCAACATGTTCTCCTCATTACCCTATACAACTACATATCAAGAAATCCCCATAACTCGTTGTAATTTGGCCGAAAATCAAATTCAAAAATCGCAGCCTGAAAATCGGTTAAACACTAACAACACGCCTCCGGCCACCCAACCGACCGGAATCCACCACTGGTCAACTCCCCTCATAAAGTCGAAGCTACTTATATAAACAATTTCCTCCAACAAGCAACCAACAACCATCAATTTCAAAGAAAAACAGTCCAATCGATGTGCTAGCGAGTTCGCGATAGCGAACATTTCAAACCCAAATTGAAGATGATTGGAGCTAAATTGAAGGGGAGCCATGGCTGTGCCAAGTGATGGAGCACCCAACACAGGTGGTCCGCCACCATAGGTCGTCATGGTAGCTTCGTAATTGGAGGAAAACTGGTGCAGTGTTGTGATAATCGCGACGGGCAACTTTCAATTTGAAATTCAGATCTTATCCTTACTGTTTGGGCTAAATTGTTTGCATGGTCGAGGTTGCCTTGAGTAGGGGAGTTGGCCGGTGGTATGTTCCGGCCAGGAAGGCGGCCGGAAAGCGTGATTCCAGCGTTTGATCGCGTTTCATGCGATGAAGTTTGTAGCTCGATTCCGGTCAAATCTGTCGGAGTAGGAGTTGGTGGTTGGGTGGGTTGTGAAGAGAACAATGAGGGCTTCAAGGTGGTATGTTGGTCCGACGGCCAATGTGATCGGAGGTTGGAGATTTTGCCTTCAAATGTGGCGGCTTAAGGATTGATGATTTTTTCAAATTTGTGACTAATTTGCACCTTTTTAAAAGTTTGAACCCATTATTGCAATTTATTCTTTATTTTTCTTTTCTTTTGTGTTTGTTTTATTTCAATAGAGGAGTAAAATGGTTAAAAAGGACGTTTCACACAAAAAATTGGAAAGGTAATGACGTTATGCACCAAAAAACGAAAGATATTGACATTTTGCACAAAACCGTGTAAAGGTAGGGATGTTTTGCGCTAATTACCCTTATTTTATTTAAAGTGTAAACAAAATTTACTGAGATATATTTTTAGAAAAAAATTCTATGAGTAATAATTTATTGTTTTTAATGTTATTTTTGTTACATGGGAAGTTTTTCATCGATAGTATTTCTACGCTTTTAACTTAAATTACCTATTACAATTGCAATTTTTTTTAATAAATTAAATTTATCAAAATCAAATTTTTAATTATTACCGATGTGAAACATAACTCGAAGATGTTTGTAAAACTATTTGGAATGTGATTTCGTAAAATTTGGAGGCCTAATCTAAATGTGGTAGGTGACCATTGCAATTGTCAAAAGAGGTTTATATGACTTCGTTATTTAGAATTTTCAATTTAAATATTTTTTGTGTCAATTATTTTCTTTTGCGATGATTAAAAGCCACAAGTAATTCAAGTGTAATGACATATATTTTTTTTTTTCAAAATGAAATATTAGTATTTAAAATTAGGTGAAGAATACAATACTTCAATTTTAATTAAATTGCTAAACATAATCTTTAGCTTTTAATAGTTTTAATATTTTCCTTCCGGAAGAGTAATAAAAAAATCATTAATGATCGAAAAGGACTAATGCAACATAATTATTGTGAAGAAATTTAAAATCGTTGGACCCATGATTAATGACAAATATAAAACACGAGTCATTTTCATGAAACATAATTGAAAATCTAGAAAATCTATTAATAGGAAACATGAAAAAAGAAAAAAAAAAGTATTACGAAACGTAATAAAAATCTTGGACACGTAATTAATTATTAAAAAACGAAGTCATTTTCGTGAAAAATCTAGCAAATTTAGACAAGCCAAAGTGATATTAACATAAAATAATAAATTAAAACCCAACTTTTAGCCTAAGCTATGGGCCACCAACTCTCTAATAATGTAACTTTTAGCTACGGTCAAAATTTATCCAGAAAACGTTGATTTAAATTTATCTTAAAAGACTTTAGTACAAAAATTCAATTCAAGTTTCATTTTAAAAGGTCGATTTTATTATTTTAAAAAAAAAAAAAAAAAAAAAAACAGTCAAAACCCTTTTATTATGATCTTAAAATTTGACGTGTCATTTAAGTTTTTGTTTATGTTTTAAAATGATTGAATTATTGGTTTCAGTTTATTAAAATAAAAATACTAAACCAACACCCAACCAGCGCCTATTTGAGCTTCCAATGCCACCAATAGTGACTTTTCTTGCAGTTGATGTATAATATTCTTTATATAATAAAATAGATGGGGTAAGTGAGAGTTCAGTATTATCTCTTCAGTTCACATGCAGTGTACAGACTATAATTAATTATTTGTCGGGTTCATACGTAACCCGACGCCATTGAGTTTGGAATTTTATGAATAATTAAAACCAATATAAGTTGTCGATATTAGGCCCATATTGAGTTCATAATAGTCGAAAAATACTACTTTGCAAGCAGCGTATAATGTGTTCCCAACCTAAATTAGCCAAGTTTTACCTTTCAACTTATTGACATATGGGTTTTGCAAGCAATAGTGTGGCGACACATGTATGTTCAGACGATTGACACAGTCTTTTTGGATGGTTATGAGAATGATCTCGATCGAGGAGGCGTTTTGTACATCATTTTTTATAAGTTCTACTTAACGGAAGTAGTTGCCAAGATCGGTTGTTGCAAGCTTCCTTGGATTTAGTTATACTTTAGTGTGACATGTACAGATTATTTATCGTTGGCCTTTATAGTAAAACATTCTCAGGACTTTCAATGTCTAACTTGACAAAATTTCATCAAGTATGAAAAGATATTTTTGGATATCAAACTTAACAGTTTAAACTTCTATACAAAATGATTTATCACTAAGTAAAGGTTTTGAAATCAAATATCATCCACGACTATCTTTCTTAACACAGATGAAATAAAAATAATAATAATAATAACTTCAATTTGTGGCAACATACATGGATTAGTACAAAAGAAAAGGATAAAACTCCTTTGTCACAAGGATTTGTCAGAAAACATGAGATAATTGCATGTGGAAGTAAATGATTTGATGAAAAAGCACTCGTTGAATAATCCCTGGCAAAGTAGCTTTACCCTTTTGGATATACCAATATTTTTGTAAGAAATAATTATTTAAGGTTACGATATTTGAAAGGCTTCTTTAGGAGAAATAGCGGGCAAAGCATAACTATCGTCTAAATTAAATCATGATCTTTAGCATGTGTTTGAGCTTCGTTTTTTGTTGATAATGTGTTAGGCAATTTGTTGTTAAACGACCTCACTCGACAATGATGAAAGCCTCGTTGTTTTATACAGTCAGTATTAGCCAATTAACTAAATGTATATCGACACCACAAATAGTTGAACTCTCCACATAATCCACTTGGACCATTTGAAGCAACCTAATTTAAATTAGGTTGCTCGTGGCCCAACCCGAATTAGGACGGCTCTTACGATTGGCTAGCCCACTACTATGTGTTAGTGGGCCTAATCTATCTTCTAACCTAAAAGTTCATCATATTCCTATTTATATTTACCCATTACTGTTGCTAAGTATGAGATTATTATTGAAAGCTGACCTAGTCTTGAGAAAGAAAGAACCGGTACCTATTTTTGCTTAGTGCTTCGGTTTTGTGCCTCTTTGGTAGAACCCGTTTCTCTTGTTCTTCAGTTATCCTTTGTGGCTAATTACTTTGGCGGTAATCTCTCATCTTAAGTCCTTTGTGGGCTATCCATTTGTTGGAGCAACCATTGGGAAGTGTTTGGTTTGTGGATTGATTCGTTGATTGATGTGTGGTGTCGATTAGAGACTGAGCCCGGTATTCCTTGGTGTTAGTGGCGGTTTTCTACCTCACATATGTATCATAGCTTTGTGGGTGAGGTGAAAAAACTGTTGAAAATCAAAGAGAGGCACAGAGGAGCGGCGCGGCACGCTCGGGCTTTCTCTCAAAATTTTCAGCCACTATTTTTTTTTTTTTTATTCCGGCCAATCCGTACACTAGGCAGAGCCATTAAGTCCACATAAGAACTTTGCAGGTGGCGGAGCTGCTGGGTGTTGTGAAATTTGGAAAAATCGAAGAACGAGGAGAATGAGAGCTCGCGGTCGCGCTCGGGCTCCTCATGATTTCCACCTCTGTTTTTCTTAATTCCGATAAAACTATTGGCCGGATTAAGAAATTGGGGGTAGACCCATTCCTAGGAGATCGGGGGGCACCTTGTGGCGGTAACGGTGTCCTTTTTTTCTGGCGACGGTATCCCTTTCTGACCACGGCGTTTGGCGGTTCCCGACAAATTTTTCTTTGGCTATTTGTTTATTTTTCATTCCTAAACGTACTGATAGCGTTGCTTTAGTGTTTCAGGATTTGCAAGAAATTTTGGACGATTTTTCTCTTTTGGTGATTGAGACAAACTCGGGGCTGCAACTGCAAAATATTTACTGAATTACTTTAGGCCATAAATTGCAGCCTAAAGCAGTAGATTCGCAATTCTCGAATATTACAGACTCAGACAGGTCTGCTCTGATAAATTAGCTGATTCTCTTTTAATTTTCAGTACTAGCGCGTCATCGTGTGGGGGTGACAATAGGATTGGGGTTACCGTGTGGGGTAACCATTGCTTGTGCTAAAAATTAGAATTAATTACTTTTCGTTTGTTACGTGATTGAAATTTTTTCTTTTGATTAATTACAGCATATTATCATTTGTGATATATTGTGAGTGAAACTATTTTGTTGTTATCTCTCTGGTTGCATTGATAGGTCTCTAGAATACCTAAACATTACCCGTTTGAAAATTTCCTTGATCTAAGATCATGAATCTTACGAAACCCTGGGAATCTAAAACGGTGTATATTTGTGAACCTATGTCTGATTTGTGTGGTTTAATTGTGACTTTATGTTTCTTATTTGAAAATGACAACGTGTAATTTTGATTTGGGAACTTTTACTGGAAAATATGATTTTTATATTTGGCAACAGAAAATGAGGGTTATTTTGGTTCAACAAAAAGTTTCAAAAGTCATTGATAGCAATTTTCCCGCTGATTTTTCAAAAGAACAAAAAGAAGAGACTGATGAGCTTGCTTACACCACTATTATTTTACACTTGGCTGACGTTATTTTAAGAAAAGTAGGTAAACTGAAAATCACTGAAGAACTTTGAAAAAAAATTAGAAGATCTGTATTTGCTCAAATTTACTCCCAGCAAGCTTTACTTATTTGAGCGTTTTTTCAGTTTCAAAATAGATTCTTCAAAAGAATTGGATGACAATTTGGATGTATTTAACAAACTTGTTCAAGATATTGTTAACTGTGGTAAGTCGGTGTTTGAAACATACAAGGCTATTATTTTGCTAAATGTTATACCTGATACTTATGTGAAGTCAAAAATGCTATTAAGTATGGTAGAGACACTTTGACGCCCGAAATTGTCGTTGACTCCCTTAGAAGTAAGAAGATGGAGATGAGATCTGAAAAATATGATAAGAAAAATGGTGAGATTCACATGATAAGGGGTAGAACTCAGTCTAGGCAAAACAATCATGATGGTTACCAAAATAGTGGCGAGTCGAGTAGTAATGGACGTAGAAGGAAGAACAATGGTAGACCTAGATCCAAATCTAGGACTAAGGAAAGGAAATGATATAGCTGTGGGAACACGTGACATTTTATAAAGGATTGCTATAAAGAGAAAAACAAAAAAATGGTGGAGATAGAGATGAGGTGAATGTGTTATCTTCTGTTTCTAATGATTGTGATGGTGAACAAGTCCTGATGTTTCTCATGCTGAATTGAAATTAACTGCCAATTCTCGTTTTCATAAGTGGATTCTTGATTCTGGTGCATCTTTTCCTGTGACATCGCATAAAGATTGGTTTGAAAATTTGCATGAATCGAATGATGGACATGTTGTGTTGTGTGACAATTCTACTTACAGTGTTGTTGGCATGAGTGATATTACCTTAAGGTTTGATACTGGCTTTGTGCATACTTTAAAAGATGTTAGATATATCCCTGACTTGTCTAGAAACTTAATTTCAGTAGGACGACTTGAGAAATCTGATTTCACTGGTAAAATTGGAAATGAAATTTTGAAATTGATTAAGGGTGCATTTGTCTCTATTAAGGGTATTAGAAAAAATGATATCTACATAACTACTGAGGAAGTGATGAGAGGTTTAAACTCCTCTATCTCTTCCGCTAAGTCTGATCACACACAAAAATGGCACAATAGATGTGCACATGTGGGTATTATGGGGATTAAGCTTCTTAATGAAAAATGTACTTTTGAAAATGATTGTGTGTCTGATTTGTCTTTCTGTGACCATTGTATGCTTGGTAAACACCACAAAACTACTTTCTCCTCAAGTGTTCATAAAACTAAAAGCATGTTTGAATATGTGCATTCCGACCTGTGGGGTCCATCCAGTACTCCCACTCCAGGTGGGAATAGATATTTCTTGTCTATTATTGATGACTGCACTAGAAAAGTGTGGGTTTATCTTTGAAGGATAAATCCGACACTTTCGATAGATTTAATAATTGGAAAAGACAAGTTGAAAATCAAATTGGTAAGAAGATCAAGTTTTTGAGAACTAATAATGACCTCAAGTTTTGTAACACTAATTTTGATAATATGTGCAAGGAAAGTGGAATAACAAGGCATAAAACAGTTCATTACACTGCCTAACAGAATGGAATAGCGGAAAGGATGAATAGAACCATACTTGATAAAGTGCGTTGCATGATGTTAAGTTCTAGAGTCCTAAAGTCATTTTGGGGCGATGCTGTTATGACTGCTTGTTATTTGATTAATTTGACTCCATCTGTTGCATTGAATGGTGACACTCCGCATGAAAAATGGTTTGGTAAACTAAGTGATTACTCCATGCTTAGAGCTTTTGGCTGCACTGCATTTTCTCATCAGAGTGAGAAAGGGCTTGAACCGAGAGCTAGAAAATGTGTTTTTCTAGGTTACCCTGAAGGTGTCATGGGATATAGGTTGTGGGATAGGAGCCAGAAGAGAGTTAAAATCATTGTGAGTGGAGATGTCACATTCAATGAGAGCGAAATGCCATGTTTGAAGCTGAATCTGAACATGTGAGTGAGGAAATTCAAGGTAAAGAGAGTGGTCAGTTGGAGGTAGAGTTAGAAAAACCTAGCACATCTATCCCTGTTACACAGAGTGAGGTGGAGACTTAGGAACAATAACCTGATGTTGAGAACAGAGAGAAAGTAATAGTAAAAGAACACCCTCAAGAAGAGAATCCTCCAGCAGACTATAACTTAGCTAGGGATAGAGAGAGGAGACAGACTAGAGCGCCTGTGAGATTTGGTTATGAACCGAGTTAGCTTTTACTCATGCAAGTTATGAGAAGCTAGCTGATAGGGAACCAAAGACCTTTGAGGAGGCGATGAAGAGTGACCAATCTGAAGAGTGGCTCAAGGAAATGAAAGATGAGATGGGTTCTCTAGAGAATAATCAAACTTGGGAGTTAGTACCAAAACCTAAGAATAAATCTACTGTTGACTGTAAGTGGGTTTTTAAGGTGAATGAGGGTACTAGCGCATCTGAACCCTTAAGGTTTAAGGTTAGGTTAGTAGCCAAGGGATACACTTAGAAGAATGGAGTTAATTACAATGAGATTTTTTCACCGGTTATTAAGTACATTACTATTAGGGTCATACTTGCATTGGTTACACATTTTGATAGGGAACTTGAACAACTTGATGGGAAAACTACTTTTTTACATGGTGAACTTGATGATCAAATCTTCATGAATCAATCGAGAAGTTTTAAAGATAAATTAAAACCTGATTATGTGTGCTTTCTTAAAAGATCCTTATATGGCTTAAAACAATTGCCTAGATAGTGGTATAAACGTTTTGACTATTTTGTACTATCTATAGGGTTTCATCGTAGTAAGTTTGATCATTGTCTTTATTTCCAACATAATGATGCAAGTAATAACTATGTGTTCTTATTGTTTTATATGGATGATATGCTCTTAGTTGGTTCATCATCTAAATGGATAAGTGATATAAAAATAAATTTGAATGGCGAATTTGACATGAAGGCCTTAGGTAAGGCTAAAAGAATCCTAGGTATGGAAATTGAAAGAGATAGATTAAATTCTATCTTGTTTTTGCATCAATCATCATATATCTCTAAAGTGTTGAAGAAATTTGGCATGCATGATTGCAAACCTGCTACTTTACCTTTAGCTAATCATTTTGTATCATCTAAAGATCAAGTTCCATGTAATGAAAAGGAGGTAGAATACACGAGTCAAATTCCATATTCAAATGTGATTGGTTCTGTTATGTATTTGATGGTTTGCACTAGGCCTGATTTAGCTTTCCCTGTGAGCACTCTTAGTAGGTATATGTCTAATCCTGGTCTCGAGCACTAGGAAGCCTTAAAAGGGTTGTTAAAGTATTTAAAGGGTACTTATAATGTAGGTCTAAAGTTTGGTGTTAATAACGATGGTGTTAAACTGAAGGGATATGTTGATGCTGACTATGCTGAGGATAGGGATAATAGGAAATCCTCTTCTACTTATGTGTTTACTTTGTCTAACTTTTGTGTTAGTTGAAAATCACAGTTACAATACATAGTTGCACTATCCACTACAGAATCTGAATACATTTCTACTACTGAAGCTATTAAAGAGGCTTTATGGCTTAGAGGCCTTCTACATGAACTGTGTATTCTAAATGATTGTGTGGTAGTGTATTCTGATATTCAGTCTTCTATACATCTATGTAAGAATCCTATTTTTCACGAACGCACCAAGCACATTGATGTTAGACTACATTTCATTGGAGATATTGTGTCTCAAGAAGTTGTAAAGCTTGAGAAAGTACATACACAATATAACCCTTCAGACATTGGTACTAAGTTGCTACCGTTGATGAAGTTTAAAAGTTGCAAAGATCTTCTAAATATCGGTGGAGGTAAATGATTTCCAATTTTATTGGTTTTACCTTCTTGAACTATTACTAATGCTTAGTAATTTCTTTCTTTTCAGGTCCTTTGACACCAATGTGGAGGTTTGTTAGGCAATTTGTTGTCAAACGACCTTCCTGGACGATGATGAAAATCTCGTTGTTTTATCCAGTCGGCATTGGCCAATTGATTGAATGTATATCGATACCACAAATCGTTGAACTCTTCACGTAATCCATTTGGGCCATTTGAAGCAACATAATTTAAATTAGGTTGCTCATGGCCCAACCCGAATTAGGACGGCTCTTACGATTGGCTAGCCCACTACTATGTGTTATTGGGCCTAATCTATCTTCTAACCTAAATCTCATCCTATTCCTATTTATACTTACCCATTACTGTTGCTAGGTATGAGATTATTATTGAAAGCCGACCTAGTCTTGAGAAAGAAAGAATCAGTACCTATTTTTGCTTAGTGCTTCGGTTGTGTGCCTCTTTGGTAGAAACCTTTTCTCTTCTTCTTCAGTTAGCCTTCGTGGCTAATTACTTTGGCTGTAATATCTCATCTTAAGTCCTTTGTGGGCTATCTATTTGTTGGAGCAACCATTGGGAAGTGTTTGGTTTGTGGATTGGTTCGTTGATTGATCTGTGGTGTCGATTAGAGACTGAGCCCGGTATACCTTGGTGTTAGTGGCGGTTTTCTACCTCACATAATGCATTTTGTATTAGTGAATATTTGAAGAATGTGTGGTTAAAATGTATAAAAGAAGTTTTAGGTTTACATGCAAAATACTTTATTGTAAAACTGTATGGTTGAAAATAAGTCTAATAAAAAAAGGGGGGTTTAAGATAACGAAAATCGGACAAGGGCTAGTCATACACAGTGCCCGCTGAATAATGCCTTCACTAGTTAAATATTTCTATTAACGTATCATTTTCACTAGGATAAGTTCTCACCATCCATTACATAGCATTAACTAGAAAAAAAAAAAAAAAAAACTGGACTCAAACAAGCTCTTAATATGTTGATAAATGAGTAATATTTTTTCTTGTTCCTAACATTTATTTTTTTATAGAGGTTTTACTCTATGTTCAACATAAACAAACAAACTAGAATAATGCTAAGTTGCACCACATTGTATCCAACGGTTGGTGAATATCAAAAATTTATATGTAGTCGTTGTCTCTTTAATCACTTTATTAAACAAAAATAAAAATTATGTTATCATTGTTCTCTTTTCACTCTTGGTAGGCATTGTTTTTAATCACAATTTGTTCACAAAAAACAAAAAAATCGGTCCTAATTTTCATAGTTTGTTGAAAGATTTTGTGCTAATCATTTTGTCCTACCTTGCAACTTGGCATAACATCTGTGTGGCCAACCCATGAATAAAAAGCTCACACGGTCACACCAATCCGCGTGCAACCAGTTGCCCACAACGCATCTTCTATCACATGGAGGTGGCAACAATTTTGTCATGTTCACCCTCTATAAATAGACTTATACTCGCTCTCTTGCCTTGTGCCATTCATACAACCTAAAAGAAAAAGAACGTTTGAAAAGTAGAACTTAGGACACTCAGAAAAGAGAAAATAACGGTGTTCTTGTTCTCTAATCATGGAGAAAAATGAGGTTGCTGTTACTAAAAAAGAGCCTAATTATAGAGGAATCAAAGCCATGCCTTTTGTTATAGGTAAATTTCCACAAAAGTGTTGAAATCTTAGCTTTGTTTTGTTGTTGCACACTAAATCTGTATCAAATGTTCTTTTCTTGGAGTCGCGTTTTGTGCAAGCTCCCCTCACTGGTTTTAGAAAATTTTCCAGGGCTTTCTCGACTAAGATTGCATCTAGTTAATGTTCTTGAATTTTGCGAAATATTTTACTAATTTTGACATTTGAGCTAATTTTACTGATGTTACCAAAATTTTGCCTTGCAGGCAATGAGACATTTGAGAAGCTGGGAACAATTGGAACATCTTCTAACATGTTGGTGTACCTTAGTACAGTGTTCAACATGAGCTCTATTTCTTCCACTAATCTCATCAACATCTTCAATGGAACTTGCAATTTTGGAACATTGTTTGGTGCCTTTCTCTCCGATACTTATCTAGGCCGATATAAGACCCTCGGAATTGCTTCAGTTTCCTCTTTCCTGGTACAATTTCTGTTCATAATCCTTCATCCTATGCAGTAAAATCAATATAAATTTGTTCAAACCGGAATAATTTTTATGTTAATTGCAGGGGATGCTAGTCCTAACTCTGACAGCAGCAGTTTCAGCTCTACATCCTCCTAAATGTGGAGCAGAAGAGAGTAGCAAATGTGTTGATCCAACACCATGGCAACTCGCGTTCTTGTTTAGTGCATTTGGGCTGCTGGTAGTCGGAGCTAGTGGCATAAGACCATGTAACTTAGCATTTGGAGCAGATCAATTCAATCCCAATACTGATTCAGGGAGAAAAGGAATCAACAGCTTTTTCAATTGGTACTACTTCACTTTTACTTTTGCAATGATGATATCTTTGACAATCATCGTCTACGTGCAATCCAATGTGAATTGGGCTATCGGATTAGGCATTCCCACATTTCTGATGTTCTTGTCATGTGCCTTCTTCTTCGTCGGGAGCAGAATTTATGTTAAAGTATTGCCTGAAGGCAGTCCCCTGACAAGTATGGCACAAGCACTAGTTGTTGCATTTAAGAAGAGAAACTTGAATTTGCCAGAGCAACCCTGGAGTAATCTGTTTAATCACTTCTCACCTAGTTCAATCAACTCAAAGCTTGCTTATTCTGACCAACTAAGGTGTCAATCTTTAGCCTGTGGCGTTCACTTGTTTCATTAAATCACAAGATCGACTTTATAGTCTTTCACGTACTGAATATCAAACATTTCGTTAATGTAATTAAGTGTCATAATTCAGGTTCCTAAATAAAGCAGCAATCATCACAGACGACGATGAAATCAATGCGGATGGATCAGCAGCCAATCCATGGGGTGTTTGCAGTATACAGCAAGTGGAAGAGGTGAAATGTGTGGTAAGAGTAATTCCCATGTGGATTGCAGGCATACTATACTATGTTGTCCTAGCACAAATGCAGACATATGTAGTATTCCAAGCCATCCAAAGCAACAGACAACTAGGAAGTGGCAAATTCCAAATCCCAGCAGCATCCTACTCTGTTTTCACGATGTTGAGCCTCACAATATGGATTCCCATTTATGACAGGCTAATCATCCCTTCACTCCGACGAATAACAAGAAAGGAAGAATGCATAAGTCTCCTCCAGCGAATCGGGATTGGAATGGTGCTTGCTATAGTCACAATGCTTGTATCAGCGTTAGTCGAAAACCACAGGAGGACGTTGGCCTTAACTCGTCCCACATTAGGCCTCGTTTCACGAAAGGGTGCCATTTCGTCCATGTCCGGCTCCTGGCTGATACCTCAATTGGCAATTGCAGGAATTTCTGAGGCATTCACTGTCATTGGACAAGTTGAATTTTTCTACAAACAGTTCCCGGAAAACATGCGCAGTTTCGCAGGATCTTTCCTGTTTTGTGGATTCGCAATGTCGAATTATTTGAGCAGTTTCTTGATATCAGTCGTTCATCGGACCACGAGAGTGGGACAAACAGAAAATTGGTTGTCTGAAGATCTTAACAAGGCAAGATTGGATTACTTTTATTACCTTGTTGCTGGTTTAGAAGTGGTCAATTTGGGATACTTTTTGATTTGCTCAAAGTATTACAAGTACAAAACAACAGAAAAGGACAGTAAAGATGTTGCTATGGATGAATTACAACCTCAAAAACCCGTAGTTTAGTTTCAGAATCAGAAATTTTGACAGATTCATCGAACAAGAAAAACAGGCAGCGCTTGAATATCCCGAACTGCCTTACTGGACATGATCAAAGAAGTTGAAATGTCATAAACTATACTATGCAATATAGTACTATCGAGTACTAACTAGAAATATAGTAATATTGAGTACTATGTACAAACATAAATTATTAAGGGTATCTTATAATAAATGTTTTTTCTTCTAATATATATATATATATATATATATATACTCATGAGCGGGGATGTCAACTTTAATGAGTCAGAAATACCATGTTCAACTAGCAAAAGTTGCACGAAATCGAAACTTTACACGAGCTCACCAACTCGATGGAGATGGAGATACCTATTCAACAACCCTTGGAGGAAGAAATAGAGATCTGAAATGATGAAGTATTAGAATAGAATCAACAAGCACAAATGAATTATTTATGGACGATCAATTAACAAGAGATAATAGTAGGAAACAAATTAGGGAGCCACTAAGGTTTGGAAATGATTCAGATTATCGTGTGTGTCTTTTGCTATCTCTAATTATCAAAGATTTGACAGACAAAGAACCAAAAACCTTGAGTAATAATTAATGTGAACAGTCAAAGTAGTGATTAAAGCTGTGGAAGATATTGACTCCTTGATTAAAAATAAGACCAGTAAACAAAAACAGCTTTTCACAACATTCCAAAAATGTTGTCTTAAACCTATGCAAGTTTTGAAGTTTAAGGATACGACAACGTTCGAAAACCTCAACATTGTCATAGAGTATAAGGATACGACAACGTTTTTTGAATGTTACTAATAACTTTTTTGCAATGTTTTCGATTGTTGCTAATAACCGTTTTGCAACTTTTTAAAAATGTTTCTAATAATCTTTTTGCAACATTTTTTGAATGTTACTAATAAATTTTTTGCAACGTTTTTTTGAATGTTGTCTATGTTTATCCTTATTTTTTGCAACAGTTATTAAATGTTGCCGTTTCCTACCTTTTAAAAACAATTACTACATATATTATTTTACATGTATCAAACTCATTTCATAATAGTCTTTAAATTTATTTATAGAATAACAATAAATAATAAATACATCCTCACAAATAATAAATATCACATGCTTATTGTGTTAGAAAATAAATCAATTAACTCATGTAAGTATGTATTTATTTGTAGTGCAGAGCACATTATGTGGATCAAACCAGATTTCTAGCCTAACACTAGTTAATTACCTAGAATAGTTTCCACTATTCTTTATATTCCTCGCATCATCATGTATCAATGCATTAATTCAATTGAGAAAATATTCTCCATATTTCATTTTACATATTGTAAGAGAAAAAGAAAAACCTTAAAATTTAGTACTTTTCAATTCTCCAACAACAAAAACAAGTATCGTTGGACAATGTATTTTATTAAGGAAAAATGAAAATTCTCTTTTAGAAAAACACAACTACCCATCCAATTAGGGGTGAGCATTGGGTCGGGTTGGGTCGGGTCGGCCCAAAAACGACCCGACCCGACCCGGTTCCTAACCTAAACCGACCCAACCCGAATCAGGTCTCGTCGGGTCCAACAATTTTTATTTTTTTTTGCAGCACTTAATTTATTGAGACTTAAATATAAATAATAATTTTGTCATTTCAATAAGAAATTTTCAATGAAATAATATTTGTCATTCATATAACACAATCAACTAAAATTGAAATTCACAAATTTTTACTAAGAATAGGTCTATAATTTGAATTTTTTCACAAACAAAAATTAAGGCGTACACCCCAAATAATTATTTTCATGCAAGTTAATATCATACTAATAAAATCAAACACTAAAAGTTATCATTAATCACGAAAAGTAAATACTAAAATATTACAATCAACCAACTGTTAAAAATATACAGTAATCCAAATTTAATAAATAAAAAAATACTACTCATCCAAAATTCAAACTTTTAAAAAATTAAACAATAAAGTAGAATATTATAATCTTCGATTCTCGCATAACTTTAAGTAGCATTCCTACAAAATAATATAAACGTTTAGAGAAAAAAAAATAATAATATAATGACAAAGCTAGTTGTGCACCTTGAATACAAAAGCTAGTTTTGCTGATGACATAACATTACCAAGCAAATTTGGGATAAGAAGCTGAAAATAAGTTGACAACGAAATGCATTGTGTTCAACTTCGAATCATTTCATTTGAACATGAATACAAGTGTTGTATAGCAGCTCGGAACTCTTTTTTCCACCATAATAAGCAAAAATCTTGAAGCCAATTTCCAGAAACATAGGGTCATAGGAATAAACAAAAATATTTTGTAATTGGGTAAGACCAAGAAATTGGATTGAATCCAAAGAGCATTTTGCAATAGAAAACCCGAAACAAACTGAGAAAGATCCAACTAATAAACTCTATCATGACTAGATAAATATCTCACAATTAAACACACCAACATGATAAGAAAATTACACAGAGAGCTGAAGAATCCAGGTCAATCTTGATAAGTGAAGAGTACAAGGTACTTAACAAGTTCAATTCATTAGGAATTAACAGTCCACAAGTGTCCCATTGCATGTCAACATTGCTTTAGCCTTTATATCCTTCTGGGTGGGGAAGAGGTCACAAGACTGGATGAAAAAGAGCATGCTTCATTGCATTGCAAATATTAACAATTGATGCATGTGCTGCGGATGAGTCTCTATGTAACAAGTTAAAAAGTGAATAAAGTTTACTATTTTTACTCCTACACTAACAGAGACCATTCAAGTCTTGCATTTGGAAATTTCATGTCCACGTCACCACCTCGTCGTCTTGAATAGCCACGGAATATTCACTCATCACTTCACATATCCACCGCATCACCTAAACCAAGCCTTAGTCCATATACCTTACCTCACCTCCTTGAATAGCCTTGGTATGTCCACTTTATCCACCCCCACAGACTGCCTAACACTCGTCACCTCAGATGGCCTCAACTGAATGAGCTACACTCAATGATCTAACCCAAGAAGGGAAGGTTTGTCTACACTCTTGAGTCGGGGTGGAGCATGCAGCTTTGCACAAGGGATCTACAAAATGTTCTTTTATGTACGTACTAAATTCACATTATGCATTGGAAATGTTCTTTGTTTGGAATATTGGGTCTAACTCCACCTAATAAAATCGACTTATTATGGGAGGATTGCCCTCACCTTATTAAGTGGATCATTTATATTTTTCCAAGCAATATGGGATTCTAATACGCCCCCTCACGCACAGCGTGGACCATGCCAAACAACTGTGAATAGATCGATATTGGGTGGCACCCAACATTGCATAATTGGGCCTAGCTCTGATACCATGTTTGGAATATTGGGTCTAACTCCACCTAATAAAATCGGCTTATTAGGGGAGGATTGCCCTCACCTTATTAAGTGGATCATTTATATTTTTCCAAACAATGTGGGATTCTAATATTCTTATTGAAGCGACTCAAATAACTCAAAGGGTCTTGAGAAAATCTTCGAAAATAATCATAAAAAAAAAAAAGAAGAATTAAATGAAAACTGATAACCAACAAAATCACCTATGATACTTAACGAAAAATATGTGTTGGCGATATAAACAAAATTACTAACAACAATACTATCATGTCAACGAAGCATAGCAATTGGCATCAACAATGTCGTTCGAGATTGCTAATTGCGGACAAAGAAACATTTTATCTTCACTTTATTTTTTTCGTGAACAACTTAAATATCTTTTTTATTTATTATTTATAATATTTCCGGTGTTATTTTAATTTCGACAAAAATCTTCTTAATTAATATTTGAGTTTATTTTTTAATTATTGATGTAATCTCTGTCACTAAGCTAAATAAATTGAAATATTCAGTTTTTATATATTACTAATTGCAAATTCCTTTGTGATCTTAAATTATTTTTAATTGTTATTTAACTACCACATAATTTTGTTAAGGTAATATTTTATTTTTTTATATGTATATTATTTTATTTAAGGGCGAAAATTAAACTGAATTTATTGAAACATATTTTCAAAAACTCAATTTGTAATGTCAATTTCTTATTTTTAAAAGCTTGAATTACTTATTAGCATTAGAATTTTCTTCAATAAATTATATTTATCAGAATAACATTTTTAATTATTACCGACATGAAATATAACTCAAAGATTATGGTTGTAAAACCATTTCGAATGGGATTTCCTAAAAGAAAAATGTTAAATGTGCACGGGGTGTGTGTACACTCCCCTCACAAGAGAGGGGCCCCACAACTAATAAAATAACCGTGGGCCCCTCTTGTGAGGGGGCGTCAACCCCGTGTATGTGTAGCAATTCGCTTCCTAAAATTCGGAGGCATAGTCTGAATGTGGTAGGCGAACACCTCAATTGTCAAAAGGTTGATATGACTTCCTTCTTTAGAATTTTTAATTTAAATATTTTTTGTGTCAATTATTTTCTTTTGCAATGATTAAAAGCGACAAATAATCCATGTACAATGACATAATTATTTTTCAAGTGTAAGTTTTCAGATAATTTTACTTAAATTGTTAAACATAATCTTTAGATTTTCATAGTTTTACTATTTTCCTTTTGAAAAGTAATAAACAAATTCATTAATGATAATGAGAAAAGGACAAATGTAACCTGATTGATGTGAAAAATTATAAAATCGTTGGACCCATAATTAATGACAAATATAAAATGAAAGTCATTTTCATGAATCGTGAATGTGACTAATTGAAGATCTAGCGAATGTAGACTAAATCATTTTCTTGATCTAGCTAAAGTATTATTAACAAATATGATTAAAAAAAAAGAAGGGTACTATTAAAAGTAATAAAAATCTTGGACACGTAATTAATTAATAAAAAACGAAATCATTTTCATGAATGCTACTAACCTAAGCGATTGTGCTACATATACATAACAACTTAAATACTGGTTTACCAACAAATAACGTAGCGAGATCAAAATTTCATTAGTAAAATAATTTCTCCACTTACATTTTGGAGCATATTTCTAACATAAAATACTAAATCAAAAACTAACTAATGGCCTGATGCAGTTTTGGACTTTACCTGCCAATAACTCTCCAATGATGACTCTTTGCTTTAATAATAATTTTCGTCAAAATTTATCAAAAAGATGTTGACTTAAAATTTGAATAAATGTTTCATTTTAAAATGTCGATTTTTATTAAAAAGAGCAATTTAAACCTTTCTAATAAACTATTGTCATTTTGAGCTTCCAATGTCACTAACTCTCCAAATTATCGCGTAGTTACAGTCAAAATTTATCTAAAAATATCGACATAAATTGACCTTGTAACTCTTAAAAAATAAGTAAAGAAATTCAATAAGGGTTCCATTTTAAAATGTCAATTTTATTAAGGTGTTTGGTTAAAACCCTTTTATTAAATATGCTATTATAAAATACTGACTAGTTAAAAAATATTAATCTTGAAATTCAACCGTTCATTTGACTTTTACAATGATCGAATTTTTTATTTTTGAGTTTCTAAATCATATTGAGTCTTTAGTTTAAATATGGACATTTTAATCGGAAATGAACCTCTCAAATCAAAATCAAGTCAGTTCCGGTCTTGTTCTAAAGAAAAATAAAAATAATAAGAACTGAAATCGAAACCAAGAACCGACTAGATTCAAGCCAATTTTTGGTTCTTGAACCAGAACTTTGGGTAACCGAATGGAATCGATTTTTATATAATTTTTATTTCTAATTTGTATGTTGGATAAAAAAAAATTCAAAACTTAGCAGTAATTTGTTTAAAACTCTTAACTTTAACTCTAAGAAATCAAGATTGACTCATTTTTATTGCCTCCTACATTAGATTGTCACATTTCAGATGTTAGTATATGTTAATCTTTGTAATTTGGATTTTTTAGGAATCAAAGAGTTTAAGCTAGATTGTGGTGTAAGTTGATGAATTAAAATGTTCTATCTTTGCAATTCGAGCTTATTTCTTTCTTGCTTTGTTTACAAATTTAAACGATTTTTAGAAAAAAAAAATTATAGCACTTGACAATTAAACTTGATATATCCATAGTTTGGTTAATGATGTACATTTCTGGTTATCTCGAGTTCGCAGTTTTTTTTTTTAAATATAAATTTTTATTTTTTTATTCAAACAAAGCGAGTTCAGTGTTTGGACTGCAATTTCTTGATACCATGTAGTTATTACGTATCTAATTAGTATTTTAATGGCAGTTCATTTTAAGAGTTGAAAATTTAAGCATTATCCATAATTAAAATATAGGCTTCAACATGCCTCACTTATGAATCGAATAAGATTTATTAGAAAAAAAAAATCTTCTCAAACTGTAATTTAATTTTTAATGATTTAATCTTCTCGTTTTTTCTTGATTTTTAATCTCCATTATTTTGCTTATTGAAGATTTGTTAGCTTGATTTTTTTCATTGTACAAATATTGTCTGAGTAATAGTATGTTAAGCGTATGTATTGAAAAGACCAATATGAAAATGTTTATTAAATTTATATAAGAAGACATTATAGGTATAATTGAATTCGAACAGAAACCGACGGTACGTGTTTGGGTTTGATTTCAGTAGTTACAAAACCCAAATGATTTCATTTACGAAATTCCCAAAGTACAACGGATGATTTTGAGTATTGAAGTACCTAGACCGACGTACCCAATTCCCAGGCCTACTTGAGGATTATAAGTCTTAACATTTTTTTTTTTAAAATAACTCAAATCTTTTGTGTGTATTATTTGTCATATCAAAATAATTTTACCTTTATAAATATTCCGATACTTGAATCAATATATGAGAAATAAGAGAGCAAATTTGATACGTAAATGGAAGATATATGAGATTTTGTAGAATATTCTTTATATAATAAAATAGATGGGGTAAGTGATAGAGTTTAGTATTATCTCTTCAGTTCACACGCAATATGTACAAACTATAATTAATTATTAATTTGCAGTGTGAATTCTTTGTTCAGTTCATACTTGACACGACACCATTGAGTTTGGAATTTTGTGAGTGATTGAATTTTTCGATATACATTAAGCCCATATTAAATTCAGAGTAGTGGAAAAATACTACTTTGCAAGTAGCTTATAATGTGTTCCCAACCTAAATTAGCCTAGTTTTACCTTTCAACTTATTGGTGTATGGGTTTTGCGAGCAATAGTGCGGCGACACGACTGCTCAGACGATTAACATCGTCAAAAGTATTATTTTTTTGGATTGTTACGAAAATGATCTCAATCGAGGAAGTCTTCTATATATAGTTTCTAATAAGTTCTACTTAAACACAAGTAGTTGCCAAGATCGGCAATTGTTGCAAGCTTCCTTGGATTTTATTATACTTTAGCGTGGCATGTATCGTTGACCTCTATAGTAAAACATTCACGGGACTTTCAATGTCTAACTTGACAAAATTTCTTCAAGGATGAATAGGTATTTTTGGATATCAAATTTAACGGTCTAAACTTCTATAGAAAATGATTTGTCACTATGGTTTTGAAATAATATCATCCACGGCTATCTTTCTTACCACATATGTTTTTGACTTTAGAAATAAAAATAAAAATAGGGGGACCAATCTCTTGGACTAAGCAGTTGGCCACAAGCTCATTTTAACACGTGACCAATTTGTGTGGGAACATACATGGATTAGTACAAGACGTGTTTGTTTACAGAGGATCTTACTACATATATATATTATATAACACATGACACTCTATTATTCGTCAGTTTAAAATTTAGTCAACTTGTCGTTCAATTTTTTTCCTTCACATCATATTATGTAACATTTTATGTACAATTTTGATGTACAAGAAAATGATAAAACTACTTTGTCAGAAGGATTTGACAGAAAGCTTGACATAATTACATGAGGAAGTAGATAATTGGATATAAAAGATGACTGTATTTTAAACTGTCCAATAATAGAAAACCACACGATATTAAGTTTGAACACGTGTAATCACTTTGTAGACTAGTAAAATGCACTTAACCGAACGTGTATCAACATTTAGATCAATAATATGGTAAAATAGGATTAATCTATTTGTACAATCGAGATTGACAGTGATGGATGACAACATTGACGTTGTTAAAATATAGATCATTAATTTTAAAAATAATTTTTTGAAATGGATGAATGTTATATTGTCAAGTATGATTGTCAATAAAAAAAAAATTATTGCACAATAGCATGATGGGATGTGCTACTTGTACATCAGGAGACACATAGGGCCAGTGTCCCCTCCAATAAGGGGCATCATGTGTCCATTATGGACACCATTATGTACCCTGATGATGTACAAGTAAATAACTCATATCATGATTGGGTAAAATAACATGGTCATAACTTTCGAGGTACTGGTGAAGCTGGACACGACAGTCGAAGTGCAAGAGAATACAGGCGAATAGCAATAAAGGACGAGAAGCTCCAGCAGTTGTCTCAATTAATTTCTTTTCCCAATACATCTGCTGCTGCTGCTACACATTTATTGTGCTCATACTGAATTTATATAACGTAATCATGTGTCTACATCGGAATTATTTGGTGTTTTCAAGATCCAGTTATTGATTGTTTTCTTCACGTAATAAATGCGTTTGTTTGTTGCCCGAAATTTAATTGTTACATTTTGTCGGTCTCATTTATAAAGGCTCACTTTCCTCATTTTCTTGTTACACTGATATAGTTTTGTTTCTTTATTAAAAATGTTTTATTTTGTTCATTTACTAATATATCATTATTTCTTTACCATTTTCAATAATAATTTACTACTAATTATTGATAATGAAATGAGGGTAAAATAGGAAAGTTTTTTACAAAGATTGCTTTTCCAATAATATTAAATAAGATTTCATAATTCGTGTAAAAAATAAAACAAGCTTATATAAATGGAACGTAGAGAGTATTTTATTAGTTAATATATTTTATACGGTTCCGCCTAAAACATACATTAAGAGGCACACAAAAGTGATTTGCTCCTAATATTTTTAAATAAATAAAAAATTACAAATACAAAAATTCAATAAAATACTTATCCTTCATTTTAAAGTACATTAACATAATATTTGGAGTTGATGACGACATATTCTAATTAATAAAAGACTGATAATAAAATTGTGATAAAAGAAGTTGTAAAAATAAGTGCGACAATAGATAAGGTTGGAGACGTTCAATGCATAAAACACAATGCAATAAAAAGAAATTGTGGTATCAATATAATTACCCTAAATGTTCCATATGTTGTCTCCTAAACATGAATCAACAATAACAACAAATATTTAATCTTTCACAAGTGTCAAATTTGTTAAGTTAATTTTTGCTTTGTTTTCATCCATCAATAGTGTTGTACTTAAAAAGGTTCGTGTGAGGCTAGTGATTGAACCAGAGACTCTCACTCAAACTTAGTTCATCTGCAAATGTCACCATCGATGTCTAATAGCAAATATAAATGTTGTTAGGCTCGGGCCTGAAGGACTATTGTTACTCCTACTATCCATGTGGACTTCGCATGGAGAGCAACATAGGGCCATGCCGTGGGCAACACCCATCATACACCACCGTAGGTGCATTCCGAAAGAAAAACCTACTAGACAAATCAAGTAAAAAACAATCATGTGACCCTCACTCTAACACGATGTACGACCCCAAACCACCAAGGCTATTGTTCGCGTGAAAAGCCGCAAACGTACAAGATCGTTGTACAATTAATAAGATTTGTGAGTTAAGAGTATCATTCCCACGAGACATAAGGTAGAATTTGTAGTTCAATAGATACTATTAAATTCGAAGTGTGGTAATATCAAAAGAGATGGTTTATATGTTTTCTATATTAATCCTAAACTATTTCTTTAATATGTAAATGTTTGCATTGGAATTGTGAATCCCTCTATTGTCATTTAATTCAATTCTTAACTCGTAATCTAGTAAATTCATGCATTTAAGATAATCGGTAACCAACTATTGTTCAATATTTTTTTTTCAAGATATATTAAACATATGTTTAACACGACCCGATCATATTTATGGTCCAAATTCATATGAAAAACATGCATTGATTTACATGATTACACATGTCATATATATTATTTGTAATACATATTGTCCATGTGTTGATGTTGTCGTGTTCTAGATTTATTGTGAGTATTCCTACACTAAAACAAGCAACTTACTATCTGATGCTACCAAGATTCGTACATCAGTCAACTCGAACCGAATGAAAGAACTCCACGTGATCTGGCCTTCAATATCTGAAACAAAGGCATCGAGATGTGTCCTCATCGTCCCTCCGATGGTTAAGTCAATTAAGTATTCAAGAGAAACTTTATGCTGAATGTCATTAAAAACGTACCTGAATGATGAAGAAGGATTGCATATTCATAGAGGGTGGTGGTGGAGTTCTAGAAGGATTAATCTTCCCATAGTCAATTTGAGTCCTATTAGGATTGTACAATCTGAGTGATGAGTTTGTGTTTAAGTAGGACTGACATTCCTAGGAGACATGTGGTAAGTTCGAAGGGGATAAAAGACCTGACCTAATTATTGGGCCCGACCTAGAAGGTGGCCTGACCTTGGAAATGGCCCAGCAATAGTGGGCTGAGGTCGGGTCACTGAGGTCGAGGTCGTGTTCAACCTTGGATCTAGCCCAACGAGAGTGGGCCGAGGTCGGGCCAACAAGGTCGAGTTCGGTTGATACTACATTTATACGCATCACTATCTAATTGGTGATCAAGCAATCAAATAGTCTAATGGGAATACAAAACCAATCAAGAAATATTAAACTAATTGTCTTGAATTAAAATAAACAAATAATAGGGTTCATCATTCATCAAATACAATGAAAAACTTAGCCTAACATTCTTATCATTAAATTACACAAGAATAATTGGAAAAATATCACCTGAAAATAAGAAAAATGGAAGAAGTAGGAAAATTCACTTTCTTGACTCAAATCTTCAAATCGGACTATGAATCTTCAAAATCCTTACATGATTCGCCTTGAATCGATATATAGACTTGCTCTTCACCTCCAAAATACATAGCATATGATGAAATTTAGGTTCAATGGAGGTCTCACCACATTCTGGTCGAGTTTGGTATTTCAAAAATGCCAAAAAGATTGCATTGAATTGTTACCAAAACAAAAGAAGGAAAGTGGGGTTTTTTCCCATTTAGCCTTGAGGTGAGCGCCTAATGTAACCTAGGGTGCACGTCTTGGGAGTTTGGGCAGCCTCGGGCTGTCTTGGTTTTTTGGGGGGGGGGGGTCTCTCTTGCAAGCGATGGCACATGCCTCGTCTAATTTTCAACAGCTTAATAGCTCTCAATATTTTTGTCATAACTTTCTCTCCCAAAATTCAATTGATGTGATTCAAAGTGCATTGGAAAGATAACTCGGAGGGCTACAAATATTTCAGAATGTATAATATTTCCAATTTGAACATTTCATATGCCAAAAATGGATTCCAAACTAGGATTAGAAATCAGAAGCATAACTTTTTCGGTTGGAAGTTGATATGTGATGGTACTTGGACTATATTTCATCTCTTTACCTTCTTTTTCATCCAATTGATGTCTAACATTCTCAAATCTTCATCGTGAGGTTCGACGTAACTTTTGAGTATTTTCATTTCAGTCCTAGAACTATGTATTCGATACAATTGAGTCATTTTCTACTATATTTGCATTATTTCCTCCAATTCTTCATCAAATATTAAGTTTTATCTATAAAATGAAATATAAAAAAAGTTAGGTAGCATTTTATCCAAAGAATAGTAAAATATCATCGTTTAAGATCTCAAATAAGTGTAGAAACTACACTTATCAGCTACTCTCGTGCTACCCAATATCATAGATTGGTCATCTATAACTCCACAACCACTTTGGTTCGTCGATTCAAAGCCAAAGTGGCAAAGTACGAACCTTATGCCTTGAAGTACATCAACTATTCGTTCCTAACAATTACAGTGATGTCAGTAGAGGACATTGTAGCATCTTCCTCAAAGGGACAATAATCCTTTGACACATTGAACTTCATCATATACATTTCCCCAATTAAGAATGTATAGGAGATATACCGACATTCCTAAGACAATTCAGTAAAAGGATAACATTCAATGGCCAAAAAATGGCACAATCAAATATATGAAAAGGTCGTTGGACCAGCATGCGATGGTGGCTTGCATTGTAAAGACGTTCAAGAGTGCAAGTGGCACATAGGTGGACAAAGACGTGGCAGAGATCTATTGACAATTAGGTTCAGTGGCGAAGTGAGGTGGGGCCAATGGGTCTTAGGTTTCAACTGAAATTCGGGTTTTTTTAAAAAATAAAATAAAATAGAAAATTAATAAGAAAATGCAGTGAGACGGAGTGGCATTAAAATAGAAAATGATGGTGGGAAATTAAATCAATTAATTATCTATTTGTTTATCTCTAACCTTTTATGTCAATTTTGTCCCAATTCCAATCCATTAGAAACTAAGGTATTTTTCTCATTAATGTATATGAATATGAAAGATTTGTATGGATATAGCTTTCTTTGTGTGTTTTATGTGATGCCCTTTTGAAATAAAAAAATAAAAAGCTCTTTTCATGACATATGGAGTGTAAAAAGCTCTTAGCATAGATTTAATATTAGAAATGTTTTGTAAATTCATTTGGACTGGATTTCGAGAAATATGGGTTGAGTCATAGAAGATAGTAGAACTTTACGATCCATTTTGTCCTTTTAATTAGACTAGGAAAAACTAATTTATTTTATATAAAATTTTATATTATTTACTATATTATTGCATTGTTTGAAAAAACTTTGCTTAATTAATTTATACCATGCTGAATTTAGATCTTGGCTCTGTAAAGATCAACATGCGTAATTATGTATTTAATGAATTCTCATGTTATGTAGCAACAAATCTAACATATTTTGAGTGTAGTGATTTGTATAATAATTAGTTAATTTTTCACAAAGGTAGCGTGCAAGTAACAATTTATTTTGAAAGCACCGAAGTTCAAGAGTCATAAGTACATTTTCCCATACATACCCATTAAAAAAAAAATTACATTTGGGTAGTTTTATGAAACTTTTGGGGGAGTTCGATGATCAATTACCAAAATTTGTTATAAAATAACAAATTTAAAAAAAAACAGAGAAATAAGTATACTAGTTTGTATTTCATTGTGAACCAAAAACTCGTATTTATAAGGAAAAATTAGGACTGCCAACGGATACAATAATCATAATAACTAGGATGGTAGTGGTACAATGATCATTCACTAAAAAACATATAATTTAAAACATTTCATTTAAATAACACATTACAAAATATTTACCTCATTAAAACCTTGTCAAAAAAATTTAACGAGACAAAGCTTGAGATAAGGAAAAATAGTGTAGCTTTCCTCATGATTTCAATAAATGAAAATTCTTGAATCGAGTCATTCATGTCTTGTAGTAAATGTCTTCGATATTGTAATTATGATGAAGCATGTTTTGTGTTATCTTTTATAGCCTTCAAGCAATATCGTTTCCATAGATAATATTTATTAATCTTTATTTGTCTTAAGTCACATGATGATCTGTTAATGGATTATGTTGTTGCTCTCTTTAGGATTGGTACACAATTTGTAATATATAAGAATTTTTTTTTTTAGGGTAAATGTCTTGTAAGTTATAAACATCATCACATAAAGAATATGTCTCGTTAAAATCTTATTAGAAAAGACTCTGTAGAAAAAGTCCTAATGAAGAAAAAAGAGTGTTATTCTTTTGAGTAAACTACAAAATTTGTTTCATTAAAAATATTGCCAGCAAAATACAAATGAAACAAAACCTTGATCAAGAAAAAGAGTACAACGTGTATTCACCATCCCTCATGATAATGTCACTCGAATTATATGCTTCATGCATAAAATCCTTCGAGGATAGTATTAACATTATACAAGATAAGTTAACATTAATCACATTTATTACATACATATCAAATTTCATATATTGTCGATTAACAAGATAAAGACTAGTGATTACATAGACCACATGATAATTTATCTATTTATACAACTTTTTGTGAAATTCATTATGCTAAGAATCGTATGTTACATATTACGACTTTATTTTTTCTATTTTCATTTCAAATAAATATACACCTTAGGTGTTCGAACTAAAGATTCAAAAATTTCATATTTTTCTAATAAATTTAATTTGTAAGGATTGCGTCCATTTATTTGGCCAATTATTTCTTGGATCGATGCTTCAATGAATTTATTTTGATATCATCGCTATTTATAGTATGAAACAATACATTTGTAGAAAAAATATTGACGACAACTTTTTCTTTCTATTTTATTTATTTCTAATAACAACATAATTTATTGAAATATTTCGTTTTTTCACATTTCAAGTACCTAAACCTTTTTTAGGATTTTACTTTTTATTATGTCTATGCACTTTTCAAAAGTATGTGCCTACTAAATGGGACCGTTTTTGTTAATTGCTCCATTTTTTGAAACTTTTTATCTTAGAATCGAATGTATTCACGCTTCAAACATGCCATGGATATATTAATCCGTGTTGGAGCATTTAAAGCTGGCATGTGAGATATTGTTAATCTCTTCAATCGATAAGTCAAATTAAATGAATTATCTTTTGAATTTTTGGTTCGAATTGTCTTTTAAGAGGATATAGATAATATAATGATTCTTTTGTGCATTATTTTCAATTTCTTAATTCCCCCTAATGCTGATAAAAAAGTTCAATCAAATTGACAGTCAGCAATCCGCACTACAAAATATCAACTATTAGGACTTAAGATTTGTAGTGTCTATATCAATGCACTGTGATTGAGAAATTATAGATATATTTCACTTTAAAAATCATTATATAGAATACATTAGGCATTGACCATAAAGCTAATTATAATAAGGAAAAGTCTGATATTGACATGATGAGTAATAACATTCTCTAAACAGAAATGAAACGTACTTTGTTCTCAATAGTAATTGTAAAGAAATTAATTTGAAGGTGCTTAACAAATAATAGGATTAAACCATTTACTGACATCCCCACTAACACTTACTAAAAATGAAATTTAGGCTCATTAGCATTAACAAGACTACCTTGATGTGTATAATTTAAAAATTACTCTTATAATTTAAAATTTAAGTAGTAATTTTGCAAATTTCAAATTGTGAACACTGTACAATTATCTAGTAGATGTATCAAATTTATTATATACAAATAATATAGTGATGATCAACGTGGAGGGTTAAGGTGCTCCTTTTGTTCATTGAATGTCCATTGAATTTTCAATTTCTCACATTATTCATCCATTAATGGTCCATCTGGATATGCTAAACAATAATAAATTCAATAATTGAACTTATGATTCAATATAGTCTTTATTTCAATTGTACCACACATTTAGAATTTAGTAGAGAATAAACTACAATCAACAATAAAATTTTATTCTCTCGCATTACGCAATATTGACTCTTCTATAGTATCAAAATAATATTCTTCTGAAATATTGATGTATACTTGGTTATAATTACTCGCAAGTGATAGAACAATATTTTTCGAAACTATCGATACATTTAAATTAATCATAATATTCTTTTAAAATATTAATATGTATAAATGTGTGTTTCTTAGGAATACAACATGGTATTCTTCACGAATACTAATATGTATTATTTTTGTTTCTTCTAGATTAATATATCAATATTTTTCTGAAATATTAAAATTGTAATGGCATACTATTAATGAGAAAATAATATTATTTTTGGAACATTTATATAAGGTGAGATGTGCTTCTAGAACTTCAACATTATATTCATTTATGAGCACTAGTACTCTAATTATGCTTCTTTATGAGCACTAGTTAAATCAAAATATTTTAACTAATTTAAAACTTCACAAATATAATATATAATAGAAATAGAAAGACTTTTAAATGATAGACTTACTTGAATTTGAAAACTTTAAAAAACTTGAATACTTAAAAAAATCTCATATTCTTCAAATTTGAAAATTTCGTAATACTTAAAAATTTGCTACTGTTCACATAGTTATTTCTCACAAATGAACTGTTGGATTTTGATATTAAAAGTTAGATTTAAAGAGCAATGAGAAGTAAACTTTATGTCGAAAATTTCATGACGACCAGACCACCCAAAAGTTGAGTATGAGATATTAATGTTTGATCATAGATATCATAGGTTGTCCAGATTTTGCGAATTTTCTGCACTATTGATTTCAAATTTTCTCTCTATCTGCTAATTAGAATACTTGATGATTTATTTTACATCTGTTTAATTTATCAATGTTTATACTTTCGATAGCAATAATACAATATTCTCAAAGAATATTGCAACATGGAATGTTATGTTGTTCATGAGCAAAAATTAGTCCATGTTTCACAATCATTATTTAAAAATTCTTTTTTTATCTACATACTTATTTTTAATTCCACATTCACACAATAATACTTTGCACATAAACTCAAAAGTTTACCCTACTTTTTAAACTATACATTTTCCTAAAAACCATTATTCAAAACATTGCTTGTCAAACAAGGACTTGATATTTTGCTGGATATTAACAAAATAGAAAGTAACTTTTCTTCAAATATAACTCAAAATTAAGTTATTTAATTTCTGCTTCTTCTTCTTCTTCAGGAACACTAATAAGTAATAAACTATTATTAATCATATAACATTTGCTCTTTACAAGTAATATCATAATATTATTATTAAACTTTAAAAGTATTTTTCTAGAATATTTATAGATTTGTGAAGTTGTGATTATGTTAGAACACACAACTTGTTTTCATAAAACGTTTCATATAGACAATAACTCGGACGTATTTTTTTTTCGAGATATGTGCTACTCCTCGAAATTATTATTATCACTTTTTATTTAAAAATGATGTTACGATTACTTATTCAAGAGCAATGAATCAATATTGTTCTGAAATATTGAAATTATAATATTATGTTTCACCAAGAACATCAACTGCTAGAATATGATATGCACAAATATTATACATTTTCAAAGTAATAATCCAATATTATTATTAGATATTGTTACGAATTTGTGTTTCTTTAGGAGAAACAAAATAATATAAATATGATATTCCTTCTCAAGCAATGCTACAATATTCTTCTGAAATATTATTAGATATTGTTATGTATGCATTTTTGTTTCTTTGGGAGCAACAAAATAATCAAAATATCATATTCCTTTTCAAACAATCCTACAATATTCTTCTGAAATATTGTACTAAAATATTGAACCAAAAATTAAAAAAATAAAATAAAATTACATCAACTAAATATTTATTTATCATAAATTAGTATAGTCAAATCGAACAACTATAACTCTTTATTATGTAATTTAAAGTTAAGAAAATTGACATTTTCTTTGAACAAAAAAGGAAGAGTTTCTTTGTAAACTCAATTGGCTATAATTTTTTTACTTTCTTTGATTGAAGGTGGGGAAAAAAAAAAGCCTCCACTGGCTAGAGATTTATAAGCAGAAAAAGAAATAAATTTTGCTAATTTAATTGTCTAGAATTTCATTCTGATAACGTATTATAGAATATAGAGAAAAGATAGACAAATATAAAGCAGTCAATAGACTTGTCTTTATTTCATTAACAACAAAAATTCAATATTTATAGGGAAAAGTTAGGGTTGCAAGGGATACAATAATTATAATAACTAGTGTTGCAGTAGTATAATTGTGATCCACTAATAAACACATAATTTACAACAAAATTCACTTTTTATGAACATTTTTGGTAGTGCTTCTTCAATCTCGATAATTAATGGTGTCAATAAAATTCAAGTTAATTTCGATATATTCTTGTATATACAAATAGTTTGATACCTTTTAAAATTTAAACGTAATATATTATCTTTTATAAATATAAAACCGAACATAATTTTTATTTTTATTTTCGTATTCTTTTATCGTTTCAAACTCCAAATGTAGGTGTACCCTACTTGTTGCAAACATAAATGCTCAACGAAAGAATTTTATTGTATCAAACAAAAAATAATTTCATTGTTTCAAACTCCGAATCGCATTCCAAAACTAGCTCAACGAAGTGCTCCACGTACTATCAAACTCCAAATCCATTCCAGAACAAAGCGCTCCACACTTAAGAGTTTGGTATACTTGAAATATTCAAAGAAATAGAAAATAAATTATGATCCACTCAAATCCGATAGAAATAATTGTACAAAAAAAAAAAGTAGACTTGTAACCATTAGACCCGTGTGAAAACTCTTGGTAACAATTGCGTCACACAAGTTGGGACATTATTGGCACACGGAACTCCATTATTCCCAATGATAAACATCTATATCAGATGGAAAGGTCCAATTTCTCCAGCCTGAAAGGTCGGTCACTTGTCTAAAAGGTTAGAATAGCATATGTAAGTGTACACGTCATGCGCGCTTATGTTGTCGGATAATTAATGAAATAAAAGCCTCTTAAATACGGATTTGTCCAATTTGAAGGATAATTGAAAATCCGCCTCTTAAAATACAACGCTTTTGTACAAGAGTTTACATAATACTGTAACAATCTTGTCGATCGAACTTGAATTATGATTATACTTTTTTTTACGAGAACAAGAAGATCTGAAAACTTGAAAATTGGAACAATAATTAGGTACTACGTCAAGTTTACATTACAAAAAAGTAGACATTATCTAGACCAAAAAAGTCTCGTATTTGACAAATTTGTTACTATAATAACCTTAGTTAGATCCAACAAATTCAACCGACCTCGCTGCAAGAATTAATTATAACCTATTTAAATAAATTAATTAAACATAAGACCCACCTAAAAAGCCCTCAAAGTTGGCAAACTAATGTATTTAATAATCCCACTTAATGCCAACATATTCAACGCTTCTAAGTTTGAATTTCAATAATAGTACATTTTACAAAAATATTTTCATCACATAAAGAAATTCGTCAAATTATAAACCAATTTTCTTATTGAAATTATAGTTATAATCTATTGAAATGCTCCTATTTAATATACTTTGCTATCAATAAATATAAATTAATCTTATTTACCTTGTTTGAGCCCAATTTTGATAAGAAAAATGTATTTTTGAATAATGTTATTTGGAGAATATGAGATTAAAAATAAATATTTTTTTCGATTTACGTGTAATATTATTTTATTAGAGAATGTGTAGTTGAAAATAAGATTTGAAAAAAAAAAACGAACTTTTGATAAATTGAGGCTCAAACAAGGAACCATTATTTAGTATATTAGGAAAAATATAAGAAAACATTATTTTATTTATATTTTCTTAATTTGTATGAAAATAAAAAATAAATAAGTTGGACTATATTGAGCATTAACGAAACAAAGAGAATAATAATATATAATGCCATATTTAATGTGATAATGAACATTAATGAACATAAGACAAAAAAATCACTCCTAAGTTTCATAGTTTGTTCAAAGATTTTTGTGCTCTTCAATTTTACTAACATGCAACGTAGCATAAGTAACATTATTGTCGACAGCTTTTATACTTAAAAAATATCACTCATATCCGCCCGCAATCTTCTACCACATGGAGGTGGCAACAATTTCGTCAGTTTCCCCACCTATAAAATAGCTTTATCTTCACTCTTGCATTTTGCCATTCGTACAACATTAAAAAAAAATCTCTTTTCTAGAAATCTCAGAGAAGAGAAAAAACTGTGTTCTTTTGGTCTAATCATGGAGAAAAATGAGGTTGCTGTTACTAAGAAAGAGCCTAATTACAGAGGAATCAAAGCCATGCCTTTTGTTATAGGTATTATATCCACAAAAAGAGATGAAATCTTAGCTTCATGTTTTGTTATTTCTTGCTAAATCTGTATCAAATAATCTTTTCTTGGAGTCGCATTTTGTGCAAACTCCCCTCCTCGGATATAGAATTTTTTTGTGCTCTCTCGATTAGGATTGAATATGGTAAATGTTTGTGAATTTTGTGAAAAGTTTAACACTAATTTTGAAAAATGCTTGGAAAACCTTGCAGGTAATGAGACATTTGAGAAGCTGGGAACAATTGGAACATCTTCTAACATGTTGGTGTACCTTGGTACAGTGTTCAACATGAGCTCTATTTCTGCCACTAATCTCATCAATATCTTCAATGGAACTTGCAATTTTGGAACATTGTTTGGTGCCTTTCTCTCGGATACTTATCTAGGCCGATATAAGACACTCGGATTTGCTTCGATTTCCTCTTTCCTGGTATAATTTCTGTTCATAATCCTTCATTCTATGAAGTAGATTAAATGTAAATTTGTTCAAACTCGAATAATAGTCGTGTTAATTACAGGGGATGCTTGTGTTAACATTGACAGCAGCAGTTTCAACTCTACATCCTCCTAAATGTGGAGTAGAAGAGAGTAGCAAATGTGTAGATCCAACACCATGGCAACTCGCGTTCTTGTTTAGTGCATTCGGACTGCTGGTAGTCGGGGCTAGTGGCATAAGACCATGTAACTTAGCGTTTGGAGCGGATCAATTCAATCCCAATACAGATTCAGGGAGAAAGGGAATCAACAGCTTTTTCAATTGGTATTACTTCACATTCACTTTTGCCATGATGATATCTCTGACACTCATCGTCTACGTTCAATCCAACGTGAATTGGGCTATTGGATTGGGCATTCCCACGTTTCTGATGTTCTTGTCATGCGCCTTCTTCTTCGTTGGTAGCAGAATTTATGTCAAAGTATTGCCAGAAGGCAGTCCCTTGACAAGTATAGCTCAGGCACTAGTTGTTGCATTTAAGAAGAGAAAATTGAGTTTGCCAGAGCAACCTTGGAGTACTCTGTTTAATTACCTCTCACCTAATTCAATCAACTCAAAGCTTGCTTATTCTGATCAACTAAGGTAACAATCTTTGGCCTGTGGCATTCACTTCTTTCATTAAATCACAATGTTAACTGTACAGTATACCAAACATTTCGTTCACATTAGGAACTAATTAAGCGTCTTATAATTCAGGTTCCTAAATAAAGCAGCAATCATCACAGAAGACGATGAAATCAATACGGATGGATCTGCAGCCAATCCATGGGGTCTTTGCAGTATCCAGCAAGTGGAAGAGGTGAAATGTGTGATTAGAGTAATTCCCATATGGATTGCAGGCATAATATACCATGTCGTCCTAGCACAAATGCAGACATATGTAGTTTTCCAAGCAATCCAAAGCAACAGACACCTAGGAAGTGGCAAATTCCAAATCCCAGCAGCATCTTACATTGTTTTCATGATGTTGAGCCTCTCAATTTGGATTCCCATTTATGACAGGCTCATCGTCCCTTTACTCAGACGAATCTCAAGAAAGGAAGAAGGCATCAGTCTCCTCCAGCGAATCGGGATTGGAATGGTACTTGGTATATTCACAATGCTTGTATCAGCATTAGTCGAAAACCACAGGAGGACGTTGGCCTCAACGCATCCCACATTAGGCCTCGTGCCTCGAAAAGGCGCCATTTCGTCCATGTCCGGTTTCTGGTTGATACCTCAGTTGGCAATAGCAGGAATTTCCGAGGCCTTTACCGTCATTGGGCTAATCGAATTCTTCTACAAACAGTTCCCGGAAAACATGCGTAGTTTTGCTGGATCTTTCCTGTTTTGTGCAGCTGCAATGGCGAGTTATTTGAGCAGTTTCTTGATATCAGTCGTTCATCGGACAACGAGAGTGGGGATAACAGAAAATTGGTTGTCCGAAGATCTTAACAAGGCGAGATTGGATTACTTTTATTACCTGGTTGCTGGTCTAGAAGTGGCGAATTTTGGATACTTTTTTATTTGCACAAAGTATTACAAGTACAAAACAGCAGAAAACAGCACTGCAGATGTTGCTATGGAGGAATTACAATCTCAAAAGCCAATAATTTAGCTCGGAGTCGGAAATTTTGACGAATTCATCAAACAGGAAGAAATACGGTCGGCAGGTGAATCTCCCATGGTGCCGAACTGGATATGATTAAAGAAGTAAAATTGTCATCAGATTGTATTATGGAATACTGTAGTGTTCAAGAAAAAATATCTCAAATTAAAACAACGGCAAGCGTACGATTGGTTAACAAGTAATAAAATGGATTTTGAGTTCAAACATCGTCCTACAAAAATTGACTAGTTCAATTTAATTATAACAACCTTAATCGAAACATGAATAATATGATGTATTTGTTGTGACAAATTTATGAATAAATTAATCTACTTATGCAATTATGAGTAAATTAATTAAACTAAATGTAAATTATTCTAAATGCAAATTAATGTGTAATAAATGACAAATGCACTAGGATCCCGACATGCAATAATCATTTTTAATCTTAGTTTCACTTTGACGACACGATTGAATTTTGACGAATCAGTATCATATATTATTTAACAATCTCTCTCGAGTAATGTTAAACATACTTTTATATATGATCCGACTATATTTTTATGACGAATGCGAATATACAAGAGTGCATGAATTTTTATTAACATTTCAAGATTTACATAGAGTATAGCATTATATTTGTATCTCCTATTTATATATGTCGAACATATTTCCTTTCTTTCGAATGCATAAAATAGGTAACCACATTCACACAACACCGTGCATAATAATTGTGGAGAAAATAAAATCATACTAATAATTCAATATTCAAAAACGTGTTTTTAATGTCAAAGTACGTAAAACTAAAAATCAAAAATTCATATTACATGGTTCATCGTTCTCCTAATATAAAGAAAACTAGCCTATCATTTTAATATGAAAAAAAAAGATAATTGAAGAATCTACATAACCCAAATAAATCTTAAATTGAATCTTCGAGTTTTGGAATCGATCTTCGTATTCTTTCCTCCTTCTATGTTCCCAAAATTTCTTAGTATATGTCATAATGCGTGATACGAGTTCTGGAGACCCTGATTTTTTAAAAGATGCCCAAAATTTATTTTCATAGGAGTTTTATTCAAATAAGGAAATCAGAATTTTTCGTTCGAAAATGTACTATGCGACCGCATAGATCAATGAAATTCACTCTTTCAATTTCCTGAATCTAACCATGCGACCGCATTGTTTAAAGTAACATCCATAAGTTCCGTTTTAGTCCCCGAACTCTGTTTTCTCGTTTCTCGATCTCTTTTCTTACTTCTTCTTCTTCTTCCACCACTTTATTCCTTTGCTCAATTGGTTCTTGATTATTTCACATCTTTGTTTCTTCTTCGGGGTCATCTTTCGACTATTTGCTCTTTGATCCCTGAACTTTGACTTTCTTCCATTTTAGTCCTTTTTGCTTCTTTTTCCTAAATTCCACTGTGTTCATCAATGTTATTCTACAAAACATAATTTATATAGAATTAATTCATATTTCAATATATTTTACCAACAATTGTCCATATTTTGTTTCCTAAATAAGTGTATATAACGCACTTATCAAATCCCCAAACTTGCAATTGTTTGTTCTCAAACAAATTGTAGCTTAATTCCAAACAAAATATGATTTGACAACCTGTCGTGTCTCAAGATTGGAATTTAATAATGAACATAATGAATAGCTTCAATAGTATAAAATCAAATCAATCTTTGATGCAGTCATCGATTCTCCCAAAAGTTCACAATCTCCACCTATTATATGTATAACTCAACGAGGTGTGTGGAAACTCATGTAAACATATCAAACTCATGATTGGCTCAACTCCTAACCCGTAGTAGTCAAATATTTCCTTTCTTCTCTCGAGAGATGCACATCCCTCAAACTTATTCTTTTAACTTAATTTTCCTAGGTGGATTCTAAGTTGAACTATTTAATTCTATTCTTTACCCACTCTTAGTTTGGATGGATCTTATCACTAGTTCGTATTTCAACAAGTTGAGATTCTCCTATATTTTTTACTGTCTTAACCTTTAAGACTAAACTAAATTACTTGCATCGTATCAAAGGTATAATACTATCAACCAAATGTCGTGGGGCTTAATTAATGTAATTGTGCTTCTTCTCAACTGTTATTTTTTTTCATTTCTTTTTTTTTTTCCTTTGGAAATATCTTCCCATTTGCTTTCTATATAACCTATGTAATGAGTTTTAGGCTGATGACTCCCAAATCAGATGACTATAGGGCAACAAATTTTAAACCCTTATAGGCTTATTCACTTGAGTTATACATGCTCGAAAATATGATTTTTATTCACACATAGATTAGTGTTATGCCATTTTCTTTCAGACATCCAGCCTCTAAAACCAGCTCCTAACTTAAGACTTTCACATCGTCTTCGTCTCAATGGCTTTAGACAATCCACATAAGGTAATTTCATGCACGAAACCTTACTTATATCAATGTTCCTCGTAATAGCTAAATCACCTCCAAAATATTCTATAGATGAATTATGGTTAAATACAATAGAGTTATTCGGGTTTAACTTACTATGTTCAGCTCTTCTCTAAGTAATGAGTCAAATCACCCACTTAATGTTTAAAACATGAGTGTCGTGCATAAAGAATGTCAAGTTTCACATAAACAAGTATTAATTAATCCAATCATGCAATATTTCCACCATTTATAGCCTATACTTATTCCAATAGTTAATATCATTGCCGGCAAGATCATCAAACACATACAAGCACACAAAACAATAAGCAAATACTAGAAAATAAATAAAAATTACTACTAAAATTTTATTTATTTATTTTTTCACACAAAAAGCAATATAAGTTATACAAAAATATTGATGAATGACCAAAGAATCATTAAAGTTCTGCCACCCCCAAACTTATACAAAACATTATTCTCCACGTGTAGCAAATTTAGTGAAATACAGAAAGTTAGGAAAAAAATAGAATTAGGTACCAAAATAGAGGTAACAAGTATTCCCCTGATCAATAAGAATGTGACAGTGAACATGGTGGATGAAAAGTAGAGCCAGATGCGCCATCTGTTGAAGGTGGATGTAGTTGTGCAAGAATCAGTTGTATCAACTCGGATTGTTGGGCGAACTCATGTAAGCCTCTCATCATGCCAAAACCCTCGTCAAGATGCCCCTGCATACCCTGAAATAGTGTTGACTGTTCCTGAACTTCAGTTTCAACGCTGCCTAATTGGTCACACATCTCATTAGCCCTCAGATGTATACCATCAACTCTACCCACATAAGTTTTCAACCTCCCATTCAGGATCTCAACCTCTCTCCTTGCAACCAAAGATTCCTCTCTAGCAATAGCAGCGAAATTCCTAGTGGTCAACATATCACTCCACACTGTCTGGATATCCGCACCCATGGCGCCAACAGCCTGCTAAAAACTTTAAATATCTTGACTAGAGTCGGTCATAGTAGCGAACATGTGTCTCAGCAACTATGTATCGACATCACTAGGTGATGGTGGAGCCAGAGGCATCTTAACGTCGTCGACTATCTAACCCTGTTCAGTTGGCAGCTGTCTAAGGCGTTCCCTCTTTATGTGCTCTCTATGCTTCTCTCGAGCTATTTACTAAGCCTCAAATATAGTGCACTGAATAAAAGCGTTGGGTCTTTTTGGAACCTCACCAGATAGGATATTAACCCATGAGCTCTTGCAAATCCCACTGATTAGACTCGAGAATATCAAAGAATGATGTCGGTTCCCCAAATCCCTTGAGAATGAATATGCTCATAGATAAATGACGCCAAGCCAATCTTCTGGCCTCTCACTAAGTGGTAGATGAATCTAGCCTTGGGATCAATGAATGTTATTCGATGAGTTGTAGGCTCAATATTGTGGCATATAAACAGCCACAAGATAGCTATTGAAGGTGTAAACTCAATTTGATGTCATTATGGAGTTTGCAATGGCCAAGCATTCTTTCGCACAAGCAAAACATTCCCCATTTCATTCCAATGGAAGTCACTTGTAATTGGGACAACATTATCCTAGGTTAGTTGATAATACTCATGTATGACCTCTGGTGAGAACATAATCCACTTGACTCTCACTCATGTCTGATATAAATGCTCGAAGCCAGAGGTGTCTATCTCACTATTGAAGTTTGCGTAGAACTCCCAAACAAGTCCTTTGTATATTGGGTGTGGTCTCTCCACCACTTTGTCCCATCCACAATTTTGCCCTAAGGTGATGATCTTAAACCCTGGAAAGTCCTCTAGTTTAACCGGCCTCTCCATAAGTAATGCCCAATGGTTGACGATATTAGAGTATGACTCTTGATTCAAAAACTGTCTTACACCCTTATCATGTCCCGGAGTACGAACAATATCAGAAGTAGAGGCAACCTTCTCCTTTCCTTTAGCAGTTCACTTAGGAGGCATCATGCAAACACAAACAAAATTAAAAGTATTAATCTATCAGTAATGCATAAATGAATGATATGTCACTTGAAAATAAGTTAATATTGTGAGTAACTAAATTTCCCAAACTTATGCCGAAAGGTACGTATACAATGCTCGCACTCAATGAATTCAAGTAACGAAACCAACAAAGCATAAAATGATGGAATGATGCCATGCTTGGCTAAACATGTAATGAAGTATGGGTATTATCTAAAAAATTCAAAGTGAGTTTCACAAACCCGAAATCAACTCAAACAATAAAAAGAATTCATTTGAAACCATGATCTACCAAGGAAGTTCACTTTCAGGTATCGTCGAGAAAAATCGAAATTTTCCCAAACGATCTTTGGGCATATCATAAAGGACATATTGATCTTACATATATTAAAATTTGATGTCAAACAGATGTCATTGGATTAGATGAGGAAGGGGCGAACTAGGTTATGTGAAGTGTCATACATGTGTGCGAATTTAGGTTTTGTTGTTTTCAACTACATTGTTCAACGAATGTCAACACAAAAAGCAATCAAAAATATATATCAACAATGTCAAATGTTAAATTAACTTGAACGCAACACAAATGTTCGCATAGGTAATTTATCAAACACCTAGTAAGCATTCTCATTATTTGAACATTGAGGGGGAAAAGTTGAGTTCAAATCCAACCAGTATATTCACAATTCAGTCCAAAACAATTCCTCCACAATCTACCTAATCCCCATACTCCTCAATCAATCAACTTTAGTCACAAAACAACAAAAACTCCATTTGTATGGAAAGACGACAAAGAAAGATGTTGAATAATTGAAGATAAAATTGAGACAAGTGTGTGTGATTGATGTTGTCTAAAGTGGACGTGTATATTGAAGAAGGGTGTGTATGCGGTTGTGTGTGGTAAATAAGATGAAATGTCATGTGTGTGGGTGTTTAAAAATCTGTTTCAATTTTTTTAATGTTATGCCACCGCATAGTGTAAAGTAAGTAGTTGCATAGAACAAAGATTCAGAGCCAAATTAGGCCCTAGTGTATTAGATACGACCGCATGGTATATAGAACTATGCGATTGCATAGGCCACCAGAAAGAAGGATTGTGCCTCGAGGGATTTGTCTATTTCAACAATTTTTTATCGTTCAACCATCCCTAAACTCCTAGACCTTGAATTTTGTACCAAACAAATTTAAATTAGTAAGTTAAGCATAAGAAACATGGATAATTTAAAAAATCACTCTTTTCCTCGATTTGTTTTTTCAAAATCTCGATTTTCCATCTACAACTCAAATCGACTTCCCACTGCCCACAAAACTTGTAAAAACACATTACAAATTGTATTGGGTGTGTGTATGCCATGAAATTGGTTCTAAAACCACTTTCAAACTCGAAAATACTTATTGATCCAGATAAAATTAAAAAAATATGATTGTATTGTCTCGAAATTCATGTTTTTCACACTGAATCAACTAAGTAACACTCCAACACCTCCAAACTCATACACAACACCTTTTCACTCCAGCGTTTGAAGATGAACGGTAGATTTTTTCTTTGAGAATTCACTGCTCCAGTAAGGCTTCAATCATTGTCCATTAACTTTAAACATCCCCTTGCTTTTATGAGTGATTTCTATAGCCCTATATGGAAATACCTTGGTAATTGTTTATGGACTTAACCATCTTGACCTCAATTTTTTGAGAAAATGCTCAAGTCCAGAGTTGTATAATAAGACTTTTTGGCCCATATCGAACTTTCTTCTTTGAATATGCATGTCGTGCCACTTTTTTGGTGCACTCCTTGTAGAGCTTTACATTCTCATAGGCTTCTAATCGAAATTCATCAATTTCATTCAACTGAATTAATCTCTTTCACCACCTACGTTCAAATCAAAATTTAAGTTTCTAACCGCCCAATAAGTACGGTGTTCTATTTCAACTTGCAGGGGACATGCTTTCCCAAAACCCAAGTGATAAGGAAGCAAGCCTATAGGTATTATGAAAGTTGTTATGTAAGCACACAAAACATCATCAAGCTTATTCAACCAATCCTTTCTCGAAGAACTCACCGTTACCTCAAGTATCTGCTTTAATTCTCTATTGGAAATTTCAACTTGCTCGCTAGTTTGAGGGTGATAAGGAGTAGCTATACGACGCTGGATACCATATCTAGCTAATAATGACTCCAATTGTCGATTGCAAAAGTGTTTGCCCCCATCACTTGTGATAGCTTGAGGTGTGCCATAACGGATGAAGATGTACTTCTTTAGAAACCTAATCACCACCTTAGCATCTTTGGTTAGCAATGCTACTGTTTCTACCCATTTGGAGAGATAATCAACTGCAACTAATATATACTAATTTGAGAACGACGGAGGGAATGGCCCCATAAAGTCAATCACTCACATGTCAAAAAGCTCCACCTCTAGAATGCTATTTAAAGGCATCTTGTTCCTTCAAGAGATATAACATGTGTGCTTACATCTATCATACTTCTTCACAAACTCAAAAGCATGTTGAAAAAGTGAAAGCAAATAGAACCCAGACTTTTAAACTTTCGCAGTTGTCTTTGATGCACTAAAGTGTTTTACGTATGCAAATAAATGACATTGCTCTAGTATTCGAGATACTTCATCCTCAGGAACACATCGCCAAATAATCTGATCCATCCCTCGCTTGTAGAGAATAGAATTCTTTTAATTATATTCAAGACAGCGAAAAATTTCTTTCTTGGATGACTTGAATAATCTGGTAGAATGATAGAATTGTCCAAATAATTTACTATATCAGCATACCAAGGCGCCTTTTCCACAAGAAATATCTGCTCATCTAGAAAAATCTTATTTATCTATACTGACTCTTTCTGCTCTCCAGGCTTAAGTTGAGATGAGTGATCGGCTACCACATTTTTACTGCCCTTCTTGTCCCTAATCTCCAAATTAATATGATCGAGATTTGTCAAAGGCACAGACCACGGCTATAAGCTCTTCTCAGTTGAGGGATAGTTGATTTGTGCCTTATTCTAGGTTCTGGTTGAATCACGTAGAATATTTTGTTCATATGTTGTCCTAATACGACCCCCATGGCGTAATCACTTGAATCATAAATTTATTCGAATGGCAAACTTGAATTCGATGCAATGATCATTGGTGCTAAGGTTAACTTTTTTAAGTGTCTAAAGCTAATAAACAATTTGTAAAGGAGTAATGTTATTCATCCCCAGTGTGTTTACAAACACAGTCTAGGTGGCTCCAAATGATAGGTGGAATGAAAGGTGAAATTAAATGACTTATTTAATTTCACCTATCATTTAATGCCACATTAACGCCACCTAGACTGTGTTTGGAAACACACTGGGGATGAATAGCATTACTCTTTGTAAAGAAGTCAAAAATAACATCCTTGGCTAGTAAGTCGCACATAGGCTTTATGATCTTTGAGAAATTCTAAATGAAGCGTTGATAAAATCAGGTATTCCCAAAGAAATTGCAAACACTTTTAACTGATATAGGCGGCGATAATTTCTCGATTACCTAAATTTTTACTTTGTCCACCTCTATTCCGTTTGCTGAAATGGCATTTTTTCCTGTTCAATACCAAATTTGCCTCTTTGCATTGTCGTAATACTGAACTTAGATACTCTAAACATTCATCGAAAGAATATCCAAACACTAAGAAGTCATCCATGAAGATTTCTATGAATTTCTCCACCATATCAAAAAAGATCGCCACATGGAACGCTGAAAGGTAGCGTGAACATTACACAAATCGAATGGCATCCTAAAGTAAGCAAATGTACCATAGGGACAATTAAAAGTGATTTTTTCCTAATCATCGAGAGCTACTAAGATCTGATTATATCCAGAATATTCGTCAAGAAAACAGTAGTGAAAATTCCATGCCAATCTTTCCAACATCTGATCGATACATGGAAGGAAAAAGTGATCCTTCTAATTAGCAGTATTGAATTTGTGAAAATCAATGCAAACTCTATATCTTGTAATAGTTTTGGTGAGATTTAATTTGTTCATTTAATTCTGCACCACCATAATACCATCATTCTTTAGCATAACCTAAACTGGGATGGTCCATGCACTGTCTGATAATTGATAGATGATACATGCATCTAGGAGTTTCAATTAATCTGATCTGACTATCTCTTTCATGTTTGGATTTAGCCTCTGTTGACCGTCTACACTTGGTCGAAAATTCTTCTCCATGAGGATATTATGCATATACGGTGAATTGTTGATTCCTTTAATATCTGCAATGGACCATCCAATGGCTGTCTTATTATCTCTGAGTACCCGAAGTAGTCTCTTCTCCTCCACCTTGTTGACTGAATTTGAGATAACTACTGGAGTGTAAAAGACTCCCTCAAATAAGCATATTAGAGATGAGGTGGTAGTGGCTTGAGTTTCAATTTAGGAAGTTGTTGAATGGACAATAGAGGCTTAGTAGGACCGATTCCCAACTCCTCAAAGTGACGTTTGTGTGTGTATGGTGGATTGGTCTCGAGAAACCTTATACGTGCCTTGATCTCAAAAGAATCAGAGTGGGTAGATTGAGAAAGTACAATGCATGCCTCATATGCATCCGACTTGTTATATAGCAAAAAAGTGTCTTGGACTACCTTCTCAATTACATCTATCTGAAAGAGTTGTCTGACTCGGTAGGAAGTTTTATAGCTTTGAAGACATTGAACGAAATATGTTCTTCACCCAGTCTCAAAATTAGTTGACCCTTCTGAATATCAATAAGAGCTCTTTATGTAATTTGAAATGGCCGACCTAATATAAGTGGAACATCATTATCTTCATCCATGTCAAGAATGAGAAAATCAGTTGGAAAGATGAATTTTTCCACTATAATCAATACATATTCAATGAACATTCTTGGATGAGTAAATGATCGATCAACTAGCTAAAGAGTTACTGTAGTTGCTTTAGCTTCTTCTAATTCGAGTTTCTTGAAAACTAAAGATGGTATTAAATTAATACTTACACCTAAATTGCATAAAGCTTTATTAAAATAACAATCTCCAATGTTGCAAGGTACAGTAAAACTCCGTGGGTCTTTTAATTTTGGAGGTAGCGTTTTCTGGATTCTGGCTCCGCACTCCTTAGTCAACATCACTATTTCATGTTTCTCCAATTTGCAATTTTTTAATAAGATATCCTTTAGGAATTTGACATAACTAGGCATTTGGACGAGTGCATCGGCGAATGGAATGTTGATGTGGAGTTTCTTGAAGACCTCAGGAAATTTTGTGTACTTTAATCCAATTTGTGCCTTTTCAACTTCTGTGGAAATGGAATAGGATGCTCGTAAGGATTGATAGGAGTGGTTGCTTTAACCCGTGGTGTATCTAAACTCTCCTTAGCAAATGTTTATGCTGGCTTTTCCACATGCTCTTCATCTGAATGTATTGTTTCCTTACTCGTAACCAACCTCTTGACATGTGTTTTCGATAATTACACCCCGCTTCTGGTTGTTATTGCTTTGGCATGTTCAATGGGGTTGATTTCCGTATTGTTGTGTAATGAACCTTGTGCTCTACTAGCCACAAAAAGTGCCATCTATCCCACTAAGTCTCCACATTTTTAATAGTAGCACTCTGATCTTGGAGAGTTATTTCGGTCTTCCTCATGAACTGATTATTAGTTTACATGTATTGATTTGTTTTTTCCACAAATTTCCCGACATCTCTTCCAACTGAAACCGCTTCTCCTGCTGTTGAAACTAAACCTGTGGCTTATTCTGATTCTGATTAGCCCAAGAGAAATTTGGACGCTTTATCCAACCTGGGTTGTAAGTATCGAAATGTGGATTATTCTGTTGACGTTGTCCCTATTGTACAAAATCCAATTGTTACATTCATTGTGCTAGAATAGGACAATCTATTGTATTATGATTTGCCCCACATTCTTCACAACTTTGCTTGTGCTGCATTGGTTGTCTTTGATATGCTCTTCACCATATGAAATAATGAATCTATTTTCGCAGATACGCTAAGCATCCACCTCGTATACACCCATTGCTTTTTTTTAACAACTCGCTTAGAAGCTCACGTGGTTATAGTAGTAGCCATTGTCTCGAGTAATTTCAAAGCTTCATCATCACGCTTTTGAAAGAAAGAAGCAAGCTCGTATAGAAATATTGGACTTGTAGTCCTTTGCTAATACTGTGATGAAAACACTTCCAAAGCATGTTCTTGAACCTGTTCCAAGCTTTAACAAAAGATTTTGATTCACTTTGCCGGAAGATAGATATGTCATGCTTCAACTTTGCTATCTTGGCCTGTGGGAAGAATTTTGTGTAGAGTTTTTGGGCAAGATCATTACACTTGCTATTGACGATAGGTTGAGAATCTAACTAGTTAAGTGATTTGTCATGAAAAGTGTAGTGAAATAGCATTAGTCTAATAGTACTATTTGAAATACCTGGATATCGAAAATGTTGACCCATTTTCAAGAATCGAGAGACGTGTGTATGTGGATTTTCTTCATTTATGCCATAAAACTGATGCCTATTATTAATAGATGAATAACGTTGGTCTTTGGTTGGAAATTAGGCTACCCAAATGAAGGGCAGACAATGTGGATTGACTTTGAATGATCTATGATGCCATGAAATCTCCAACAAGCATACTTTCCTCATCAATGGCTTCTTCTTCGTTGACTTGAACTATTGGGTTGTTTTGCTCATTAGCCATTTGTACTTTATGTTTTTTTATCTTTTTGCTATGTTGCTCTTATTTCTCTTTGTCTACGATGAAATGTGCGTTCAATTTCCAGATCAACTGGAATCAATTCACCTCAAGCAACCTTTACATACAAGACTTGAAAGAAAAACAATAGTAGCACTTAGATACACTAAAATGGAAGGAAATAAATAACTAAAAATGTTCGAATTAGTGTCGAGGTAAATGAAATCAAACTAAACTCAATCCCTGACAGCGGCGCCAAAAACTTGTTCACGAAAATATATCTTGAATTAAAATCACTGCAAGTGTACGATATGTTAACAAATAATAAAGTGGATTTTGTGTCCAAGTATCGTCCTACAGAGATTGATTAGTTCAATTTTAATTATCACGGCCTTAACCAAAACAAGAATAATATGGTGTTTGTTGTGACAAGATTATGAATAAATTAATCTACTTATGCAATTATGAGTAAATTAATTAAACTAAATGTAAATTATTCTAAATGCAATTTAATGTGTTTAATAAATGAAAAGCACACTAGGATCCCAAATTCCTATGGAATAATCATTTTTAACATTAGTTTTATACTTTGACAACACGATTGAATTTTGAAAAAACAATATTTCTATTTTATTTAACAATCTCTCTCGATAATGTTAAACCTACTCTTATATATGACCAGACTATATTTCTATGACGGATGCGAACACACAATAGTGTATGAATTTATATGAACACTTCAAGATTCACATAAGTCGAACATATTTTCATTCTTTCGAATGCATAAAATAGGTCACCACATTCACACAACTATCATGTACAATAATTATGGAGAAAATAAAATCATATAAATCGTTCAATATTCAAAAACGTATTTTTAATGTCAAGTATGTAAAACTAAAGATTAAAAATTCATATTACATGGTTCATCGTTCAAGCATGGTATTTACACTACGCGACTGCATAGTTTAAAGTAAAATCCATAAGTTCCGTTTTAATCATTGAACTTCGTTTCTCGTTTCTTGATATCTTTTCTCACTTCTTGTTAATCCAACACTTCATTCCTTTGCTCAATTGATTCTTGATTCTTTCACATTCGTTTCTTCTTCCGGGTCATCTTTTGTCTGTTTGCACTTTGGTTTTTGAACTTTCATTTTCTTCCATTTTAGTCATTTTTCGTTTCTTTTTCCTAAATTCCACCTTGTTCATCAATGTTATCCTACGAAACATAATTTATATATAACTAAGCCATATTTCAATATATTTTACCAACGATTTTCCATATTATGTTCCATAAATAAGTGTATATGACACAATTATCATGTATCTCCTCCAAGAGAAAATATCCAACTTGAAGTAGACTTGTTTTCTCCCATACTCGATATCAACTAGTGTCGATATATCCTTCAAGTATAGTTGAGAACTTTGTATAGTGTATTCTAAGGTTTTTGGTTTTCTTTAAGTAACCAAGAATCTTTCATATGGCCTTTCATTACTCTGAACATGGATTGCTATGACTTAATTAATTTGCATACCTTATGTTCATTTCCCGATATAATAAATCCTTCTGATTGAACCATATAGAACTCCTCTTCAAAATCTACATTTAAGAATATTGTCTTGACATTCATTTTATAAACTTATAAATCATAAATAGATACTAATGTAAACAAGATCCTTATCGAGGTTATCCTAGCCATGGGTGCATATGTGTCAAAGTAATTCATTCATTCTTTTGTCAATACCATTTAGCTATTAATCTAGTTTTATAGGTATTGAGTGTTCCATCAGAATTATATTTCCTTCTAAACACCCATTTACAACTAATGGATTTAGACCCCTTTGGTAAATCAACTATTTTCCAAGTGTTATTTGGTATAATAGAATCCATTTGAAGACATTGCTTCCTTATAGATTTTAGAATCACTTTTGACTTGAAAAACAAAATGAATTGTACTTACAACATCCTTTCTATCTCACTCTACTAAGTAGAAATAAATAAGTTGAGAATATATTTCATTTGATCCTAGACCTTTTTTCATTTTTAGTTCTTTTAAGCCATCAAAAAGAATAGCAGAACCAATAGAATGATTTTCTTTAAATAAACTCAAACATCAATTTCCACCATTAAAAAAAAATACAAAACAATCAAGTTTTGATAAGAAAACTAAATTGCAGGAAATAAAAGGTACATAAAGAGTTTGAAATAAATCTAAATGATGTGTGTATTAAAATTAAATGGTAGGTTCCAATTGCCTCAACAGAAGCATTGACTCGATTTCCCATGAGAACAAACTTTTCATTTTGATTTATGGTCTGGATTAAAAGGAATCCTTACATCGTATTGACAACGTGAGTAGTACATCCAAAATCAATCCACCAAGTATTATAAGGAACTTCTGTCAAATTAGATTCAAAAAATACATAAGAAATCATCTTTCCTTTACTTTCGAACCATGCCTTACGTTTCAGGCAATCCTTTTTATGGTGCCCAGGTTTACGACAGAAATGGCATGTATCTTCTTGTGTTCCGTATTGTAGATTTGGACAGAAGACTCATTTATCTTTAGCGGTCCTTGCTTAATGCCCTTTTCAAACATTTTCTTATATTTCTTTCCAGTTCCTTGATGACTTACAAGATGAACAAAATGAGTTCATTGATTCTTAATTCTTGGCTTCTCTTGCACCATCATATTGTGCAATTCATTCACATTCCATTTGTCCTTTAAGGTATTATAGTTCATATGGAATGGACCATACTTAGGAGGCAATAAGTTGATGATAACCTGTACCAGAAAGTTCTCATCCATAGTCATCCTAAGAGTATTAAGTCTTGCTTCAATATTACTCATTTTAGTAACATGCTCATGCATAATACATGAACCATCAAATTTCATGGTGGTTAGGGTACCCATTAGTATGCCAGCAAGTGATTTGTCAGTTGTTTGGGAACGTTTTTCCACAAACTTCATATATTCCTTAGCAATCTCAATTTTAGGGGCAGTGGGCTTGATATTCTTTGCTATGGTCATCCGCATAAATATGATGTTTAATCTTTCCCAAGCCTTATGGAAAGATCTTTCATCAGCATTACTCTTATCAGTGAAATTAGCAGGTTTCTCAACTTGAAGTGTCAAGTCTAAGTCTAAAACATCTAAGTTGAACTGAACTTGTTCATACTAGTCAAAGAAATTGAGCCCATTGAACAGTGGTACATATGAAGCATGCGAATGTAGAGAAATGGGAACAAATACTACAAAATATAAAATGCTTTAACATTAATGCTTTGAGTTTTGACTTAAAACACTTGAATTCAGATTCAAATAACATTAAATGTATACTGTAGTTCTCCTTTGAGTGATACTACGTAATACCATCATAATAAACATAATGATGTTAGTTGATTTCACTTAATTGATAGTTAAATATACCCTAATCATATATGTATGTTATCTTTGGATATAGAGAACACATCTAACTAAAGATATCAATTAACCACAATTATGTTCAAGATAGATAAAATTAATTGACCAGCCTTTAGGTTGTCCTTAATAATTTTATAATCTATGAACATCAATAAATTCCTGACAATAATTGTAGCGCCCCGAGTTCTGTTAACCCGGATTGCCACGTCATCGTCTTTTGCCCTAAATTTCAAAATCAATTTTTTGTGGAAATAACCTAATTTTGAAATCACATTTGTAATTGAAGAACTGTATCGACAATAAACTCATAGAAATTTAAAATTTAAATATCACATTTTAGAAATAGCGGAAATCGTCAAAATGTTATCAATATTCGAATACAAAAAACTTCAAAGAGATAATAATTTTGATAGTCAAATTTTCTATGCCACCACTGCCGGATCAATCACGATCGCCTTCGAAGTCTGCAAATATTGTTAAAAATAGCAGAGTGAGTATTTCGAAGAAATACTCAGTAGACTCATCGCCGATAATTAATTTACAGAATAATTGAATACACACTTATGCAATATACATTGTGATATCATCTTTGGTTCATTTTCTTGAAAATCATAGGCTCTTTAAAAACATGGGATGTGGGTACTCTTTCTTTCTTGTGCTGATGAGGCACATAAGTTATGCATAACATTCTTTTCTTATCCCATAAGGGATTCTCTTCTTATCCCGTAAGGGATTCTCTTCTTTCTCATGCAATTAAGCATATAAGTTATGGCAAGCATAACAATATCATATATCTCATATGATAAATTCTCATCTTATGCATTAAAGCATATAAATCACGTAATTCACATAAAGCATGCAATTATAATTTAAACTAATTAATGGTGGCGAGTCTACCCTCAATATATCGAGTTCGTGAAAATAGTGCGAGAAGTAACTTCAATCTCTTAGTGGTCCGTACGTTTCGTCTAGCCAATAGGAAAAATAAGTTTGAATCAGTATTTCGAACTTTAAAGTTTTAAAGTGTTGAAATCAAGTTTAATGACTTAATTGAAATTATTGGAATTGAAATAAATGACTTAAAATGATAAAATAAAGTTTAGGGGCTAAATTGGAAATTTATTAAATCTGAAAATAAAACTTTAAGGGCTAAAATAATAACTTTCATAAGTTTAGGGACTAAACTGTAATTATAATAAAGCTGGAAATAAAAGTTAAAAACTGAAATAATAACTTATGTAAACTAGGGACTGAAATAACTAAACCTTTAAACTGAAAATAGGAAATGTAAGGGCTGAAATTAAAACATAAATAATTAAGGGACTGAAATGAATAAAACTTAAAACTTGAGGCTTAAATTAATAATTTCTAAAATAACAATATATATATATATATATATATATATACACACACACACACTAACTAAACTAATTAAAATCAAAACAAAACCTAATTAAATAAAATCATCCCTCTCTCTCTCTCGACCGAGAGGAGAGGCGACGGGGGGGAGGTCCCTCCCTCCTCCTTCCTGCCGCCGGCAAGCGGTGGCAGCAGCGCCACCATCGTGGTGGCGCCGGTAAGGGGTGGGGGTTCCATTTGGTGCTTTTGGTTCATGGAGATTTGGGGTGCGAAATGGAGGTTCAAACGGAGGCATAAGGAGTTCGAGTTCGACATTAGGTATGTGGGTTTTTGATTTCTTTTCTTGGTTTGGGGACTTGAGGTAGCTGTCGAGTGGTGGTGGGTGGCTGCTTGGATGTTTTTGCTTTCGGGTTTGGGGACTGTTCGCTGAGTTTGGTTGATTTCGGTTTCATGAATGTGGGGCAGTGACCGGTGGTGTTGTTGGTCTGAGCGGCTTCGTTTGGTGGTTTGGGTTTCAGTGTTGGGAGTGATGAATGGTGGTGGTTTTGCTCTCGGGTTGGAGTTGGGTTTTGAGTAGGGTGTTTGCAGTTGGTGTCTTGCTGTAGCTTGAACTTGGCTACGGTGTTGGGAGATGGTTTAGTGGTGAAGAATGGTGGAATGGTGGATGTGTTGTGCAGTGTTGGTGATGGAAACTGCAGTGAACCTTGCAGTGAGTTCGAATCTGTCTTGCAGTGACTAATGGTGAAGGTGGTTTGATTGCTGTTGGTTTGATGTTGGCAATGGAGTGTTGAGTTAAGGAGATGGTGGTGGACGACTGCTTGCTGGAGGTTGGTGGTTTCGTATTGGTTGTTCTTGGTTTGGAGGTGAGGGCAGTGAGTTGTCCTGAGGCTGATGGTGTTGGTGGTGTTGCAGGAGTTGATGGTGAACGGCTGCATAGTATTGCAGCTTTGGGAGCTCACTGTTGATGCTAGAAATGGTTGTTCTAGTATCAATGGTGACCCAAAATGGAGTTGAAAGTGTGAGGGAGAAATGGTGTTGATGCTAGAAATTGATGTTCTAGCATCCACATTAATCTCCAAGAATTGAGGAGAAAGGGAGAGAGCTTACCAAGTGGATATTGTGTGAGTGAGTGAGTGTGAGTGGAGTGGAGTGAGTGGGGTATGAATAGGGGTGGAATTTGGGCACAAAACCCTAGACGGGTTATTGGGCCAAGTTATTGGGCTTTAGGGTTTTCAAGTTGGGCTGAAATAAATAATATCCGATTTTGGGCTCATTTAATTGGGTTTAAGTGAATTGAGCTAAATAAATTAAAATTCAAGATATTGGACCATAAATGTTGGACTTTAAATAATTGGACTTGATTAAAATTGGGCTAAGACAAATAGAATTGGACTAATAAAATTGGACCTTAAAGTATAAAGTATTGGACTTATATTAAATTGGACTTTAAATAAAATAATTCGAAATTGATAATAAAATTATTATTCGGGATCGGATTCGATCGAATACATTTGAATTCAATATAATAACGGCTAGACGAACGCGCTTCTCTAAAAATTAGGGTTAACGTTCTAGCGACACGTTTTTCGAGAAAAATAATTTATAATAATTAAAAGTTCGCGGTCGCTACAATAATCCTAATGTCATCTTCATTTATAAGCATCAAATATCAAGATTAATTGACAAATAAATTATATAATTAGTGTTCGCAATACCATAAGGTTTGGCCACTTTGATGACTAACAAAGAACACTAATCGAACATAAATTACATAAATGAAGCATTTACCACTTAATATTTATTTACAGTTTTACATATTCTTATTCAGCCACAAAATACATAATAAATCCATCACTTTATTAACATTTTTGAGCAATAAGAAGAATATATGTCGAGAGTGAAAGACACTAATTATCACAATTAATTATCATTCACATAGAAACCTGAAATCTCATATAATAACTCCAAAATTCTTATCCAGTGCACTGAAGTATCTTCAATGTGTTTGATCCATTAATTACGATACTGTACATAAATATATATATATATATATATATATATATATATATATACACATTTCTGCCATTTCTTGGAAATTGAGGCTTTTGGAAGAAATTGAAGTACGAACCAAGTTCAAGATTAAAACAGATAGTGGCGTATTCTATACGCTTTTCGATAGTACTATAAACGTATGAAACTATTACAAAGAAAATAAAGAACCCAGAACTTAATTAACACAATTAATGGTTATGTGCAAACTAAATTTAACAACAATTGATATCATTAATTTCAACAGAGACGGAACCTTAATTGTATTCTAATTTCAGACCTTGATTCATAAATCGATAAAAGTTATGAACTATCGATAAATGAAATAAAAATAATCTTTAAAGGAAAATCAAGGATTCCCTAACTTGACTCTGATACCACATGTAAGCAATTAATTATCCCTAATACCAAGTTATTTAGAATTCATGATTGTCATGTATTAGTTTAATTTATAAAAAAACATATCTTCATTCATAGCAATAATTGAAAGATCTAAACCAGCAAAAGAGAAACTAGTAAAATCAAGAAATCATTCTCTCTATTTGCCTCTCTATAATTGAATATTTTAATTTGATGTGTTTCAACAGAGAAATGCAATTTCATGGGCAAAAATAAATAAAATAAAATTAATTACACACTTTCTATCAAAGTGGACAGTTATTAATACATGAATTTAAATACCCATTAAAATGTATAAATACATAAATCTTTCTATATATAAAAAGTGGCTATTAAACGGAATTTGTTGGTTTAACGGAAAAACTAACGGAATTTCTTATTTTAACGGAAAATCTTTTTTCACCACCTCTTACTTTCAAAATTATAATTAAATAATAATAAAAATAAATTAGTTTTTGATAATTCTTTCAAACTAAAATATCTTGGAGCTAACTTATCTAAATCGACTTTTTCTCGAATCTGATTTATGTATCTAATTACGATTTATCCAACGAGACCAATATTCATATATTTACGATAACTCCATCAATATCTAAATATTTGACACAAATAAAATATAATTTGATAAATATATCATTTAGTCCCTAACTTTTAAAATATTAAAATATAGTATATAAAAATTGAATTATATTTTATGAAAATTTTCGGGGTATTACATTCTCACCCCCTTAAAATATTTTCAGCCTCGAAAATCTACCCGTCACTTACCAATACTAAGTCTAACACATGATGTACATACATTATCGTAATACATATCATACTTTAACGATAAAATGAATTGCATTATTACTTAAAAAAGAGTAAAGACTTAAGCCATGCAAAAAGTTTAAGCCTCCATTTGTTTCTCACTAAAAACCCATAAAAATGAAAAATATGACAGTTATCAATCACATCAATCTATCAATTTTGAATTTCTATCTCTTGTGTGGGGTTCAATAACGGCTATATTTTTCATTCTCATTCTACATTAATGAGAATCTAACGGAGCCTAAGTAAACTCATATTCTTACCCCTTAACATACCTTGAGTTTTCTGTTTGTGATTTTGGTTGGAGATGACAGAGAGAAACACTTTATTTAATTATTTATCAATTACATAAACATTACATCATTAATTATTTAATTAACCAAAAAAATTACATCTTTATTAATAACAAATTAATTCTTAAACAAAACTATTAAATATAAACTAAGCAAACGTGCATTGCACGTTGCTTGCACCTAGTAGAAATAAATTCATCTATAATAACTCTAGATTAATTAATTGAGAATTAATAATACGAAATTCATACATGATAAGGATTTTGTAATATTTATTACATATTGAAAAACGAAAAATAAAGTATTATTGAAATAATTGAATTGTAATAAAGTTAAAATTGTCCAAAAAATGATTCTCACTTGATGTGAAATTTAATATATTATAGATAAATAAGAGGAAAAAACAGATTAATTATTCTGCCGCAAAAATTTCGTATTTGGAACATTTAACTTCTTTCTCAACATAGAAAATATAATATTGTGTAACTCGAGGATGCTTAGACAATCAATATCCAGAGTTACGCAACATAAGCATTCTCTGTGCTAAAACAACGTCAATTTTAGTTTAAACGAGCGGATTTCAGTGAAGAAAGGGGTAAATATTATAAAATTTAATGATCAAATATTGACATTAAAGTTTAAAACCATTTATAAGTATACTTCATAATTTTATTGGCGAACCACGTTCTTGGCATTTTCCTTTTACTCCATTTCAATACAGGTTCCTCAAACTTATAATTTTCTATTCTATATCATTTTGCCTTCGAATTTTCGCCTCTAATACCCAATGAGATCTCAAACCAAACTACCCAATAAACATGCTCCAAAAAAAATACATAATAAACTGAAAAATAAGTTTAATACGTAGTTTGGACATGTTGAGATAGGCCATAGACACACAATGGCCACTCTTCGATAAAAATAGCCCAATTAACACCACTAGTGTGGAGTGTGAAGTAGAAAACGTGATTGCATGTGTTAAGACTGTAAGGGTTTTTAATTGATCATGTGGGCTTCTATGTGAATTATTGTATAACAAATTAAATGCTATCAATTTTGATTAAGCCCTTTTAAAATGATCTAATAATGTTTCGATATTATGGGTTTTGAAGCATCTAATTAATATGAGATTTATGTGTCACCAGACATGTTCTTAATTTCATGATGGACCGAATTAGGTTAACAGACCGTTAGTATATATATAATATTATGGTCCCCGGTTCATACGTGATTGTTCATTCTGTTATGACTCTCATCGTCAGAGAGAAATAAATGAACGACGTGTTGATCTGGAAGAATAAAATCGCATGACTCATTTGTTGCGTTAACCATGACTGATTCATGTACGTTTCCGCTTTGGTTTACGAATTCTTGATGGTCCAACATGAATGATTATTATGACGATGACAAGTTTTCCCAACAAGTAGTGTCAGAGCTAGTTTCATGTTGAATCATTGAGAATAAAAAATTAATTTGGTTCTTTTACTAATTTTATTGTTTTCGAATTTAGCAATTTCGAATTTATTTTTGTTAAATTTGAAAACTATTTCGTCTTCCAGATTTTAGTTTTCATAAAAAAAAATAATGGCGTCGTCGGCGGCTGGAACTGGCAACGGCACTGGACAACATCGTGCGGGCTACGGTTGCAACGCCGTACAGCCCACTCGATGTTAACAGCAGCAGCACGACAGTTGCTGTAATTTTCTGCAGCAGGACGCTACTGAAAAAGGTTGCACGGCATCGACGAGTGCCACCCTTTTTTTTTTAGATTTAGGGTTTGATGAGTTTTTGGGGCGGGGCTTGAGCTGAAATTTTGAATATTTAAGGTCCATGCTTGCAATTTCAGATTAGGATTAGGGTTGCAATATTTAAAATCTATTTTTAATAATTCAACCCCTTAAGTTTAAAACTTTAATAATTTAGTCCCTTAAGTTTAAAGTTTTAATAATTCAACCCCTTAAGTTTAAAATTCATCCAAATTAGGCCTTTAAAGTTCTGAGTTTAATAATTCTGTCCCTAAAATTTGAAAATTAATTATTTTGGACAATTAAAGTTCTGGATTTTGTAATTAAACCCCTAAAAGCATGTAATTTGTTTAAATTGGTCCCTAAAGTTTTGAATAATTAATTTTTGGACACCTTAAGTTTCTAATAACTAATTCTTGACCCTTAAAGTTTTGGATAATTAATTTTCAATCCTTAAATTTCTGAATTATTAACCCTTAAGGACCCTAAAGTTTCAAAATAAATTAAATATGCAAATTCGGTGTTTTTTTTTTTATTTCAGTGCAAATGACTCTTTTGAGAGATACAATATTCGAAAGTGAATTAATTGAAGCAACATATTGTCAAAACTACCTCTCTTGTGAAAATTAATTAACTTATAATATAAAAAGATGGTGTGTGTGTGTGTGTGTGTGTTATTCATACAATTATTTGATCGGTCCAAATAATGGTCAATATTTGGTCGAATTGCACATACACGTGGTGATAAACATGTAGCAATTATTTGGTTTAACGTGTAATCAATAAATCGGTTCAAATAAAGGTTTATTAATTGACATGTTTCCTTATTGTCAATGTTTGATCACCACACCAAGAGTATCACTTACAAGTAAATATTTCTATCCAAAGACTATGTAGTGATGTTGTGCTAGGTATCTTGTGATGTGCCCTACCATTCATTGAAATTATTATTTGCATATTATGGATTGTGAACTTTTCAAATTAATTGTTCTCTAATTCAGTTTCAGGTTCTGCTGTCAATATCTCTACTAGCATCAATTTAATTCCAATACTTAATGGGATGAACTTCGAGGCATGGTAAGAGAACGTGAAGTTGTTCTCGAAGTCATGGATCTGGACCTTGCTATACGGATCGATCAACCTGTTGTACTTACTTATAAGAGTACCTCTTATGACAAGAGGGAGATAGAAAAGTGGGAACGATCGAACCGTATAAGCTTGATGATCATAAAGCGTGCTATTCTAAAAGCATTTCGGGGCACTATGTTCGATACGGTGACTATGGCTAAGGGTTTCCTTAAGGACCTTGAGAATAGGTTTGCCAAGAATGAAAGGTTAAAACTAGTACACTTTTGGCAAACTTTATCTCAATGAGGTATAAAAGGAAAAGAAACATACGAGAGTACATTATGAAAATGTCTCACATTGCTTCAAAACTAACTGCACTCAAGTTGGATTTATTGAAGGCTTGTTTGTGCTCTTGGTTCTGATATCCCTTTCGGCACACTTCAGTTAATTCAAGGTGATCCACAATTGCCAAAAGGACTCGTGGTCCCTTAATGAGCTCATCTCACACTATGTCCAAGAAGAGGAGATACTCATTTAGCCACCACATATAAGGACGAAAGGAATAAGAAAAGGAAAACTAATAAGAAAGCTGATGGTACAGCATTGCAAAAGAAAAATCATAAAGAACAAATTGAGGGTGGTTGTTTCTTCTGTGGAGCTTCAGGTCATAAGAAGAAGAATTGTACCAACTAGCACGCATGGCGTGCCAGAAAGGTATTCTTCTTCATTTAGTTTGTTTTGAGGTTAATTTAACTTCGGTACCAAGATACATATGGTGAAAAGATTCTGGTGCAACAACTTACATCACTGTGTCTATGCAAGGTTGCCTAAGTTGCCGAAAATCAAGTGATAGTGAAAGATACATCTATGTTGGCGACGACAAGACGGTGAAAATAGAAGCAATATGAAAATTTAGATTATTCTAAAAGACTAGTTTTTATTTGGATTTTAAAGAAAAATTTAGTGTACCATTTTTTAGATAAAATTTGATTTCCATTTCTATTTTGGATAAATCTGGTTGTTTTTGTTCATTCGAGAATTGACAATTTAGTTTGTTTCATAATTCAAAATTGGTTGGTTCTGATTCTTTATAAGGTTATGATAATCATTATTTAATTGATACGATTGCTTCTTTTAATAAATCCTTACATGTAAGTACTCAAGGTGTAAAGCTAAAATTAACCATTGAGAATTTTGTCTCGTTGTGGTACAAGAGATTAGATCACATCTCCAAGAGGAAAACTAAGAAACTTGTGTCGAATGGAATTCTTGATCCCCTTGATTTTACAGATTATGATATGTGTGTTAACTGTATAAAAGGAAAACAAACCAATAAAAGGAGATTTCAAGCCAATAGAACTTTGGACGTCTTAGAACTTATACATACGGACATTTGAGAACCATTCACTATAGCTTCTTGGAATGGTCAACAATATTTTATGATGTTCATAGATAACTTTTCAAGATATGGCTATATATATCGCATTCATAAAAAATCACATCCACTGGATGTGTTGAAAATTATAAAGCTGAAGTTGAAAACCAACTCGACAAAATGATTAAACAAAAGGACTAAAAGCATCAGATCCTACCGTAATGGTGAATATTATGGCAAGTATGATGGTTTAGGTGAACAACGTCCAAGACCGCTTGCTAAATTCCTAAAGGAATGCGGTATCGTCCTACAGTTTACGATGTTGGATTTACCCACTATGAATGATGTTGCTGAAAGACGAAATAAAATGCTTAACAACATGGTAATGAGTATGATTACTTATTCTACCTTGTCAAAATCACTCTGGGCAAGCATTAGAGACCGCAGCTTATGTACTCAACAAAGTTCCAACTAAGGCTACTGACAAAACCTGTTTATGAGCTTTGGACAGGCAAGATACCCAGTTTGAAGTACATACATATTTGGGAATGTCCAACTGAGGCAAGACCTTATAGGCCAAATGAAAAGAAACAAGATGCAAGGACTGTCAGTTGCTATTTTATTGGATATTCTTAAAGGTCCATGGGTTGCAAATATTATGATCCCACAACTAAGGCAATTTTCTAAACAGGAAATGCTCGATTTTTTTTAAGATGTTGAGTTTGCAGGGGGATAAAGGGTTGCAGACTTTGTCTTTAAGGATGAATACATTGAAATTCCTCTAATTGCCATTGACAATGATCAGGATCAGGTTTCTATCCCTAACATTGTTTAAGAAACAACATTGGATCAAGACAATATCGTTGTATCTCCATCTGAAGGTCGACAACTTGTTCTAGAAGAACAAACTCTACAGCCTAAAAAACCAATGTCATTAAGAAGATCCACTAGAGAGAGGAGAAGTGCGATTTTGGATGATTATATTGTATTTCTCCAAGAACATAAAGTTGACATTAGAGTAGTGGAAGATGATTCGATCAACTTTTGTCAAGCCATGGAAAGTTCTAACTCTCAAAAGTGGATCGATGCCATGACTGAAAAGATGAAGTCCATGAAGGACAACGACGTGTAGGACCTCGTTCCATTGCCTGAAGGTGTGAAACCCGTTGGTTGAAAATGGATATTTAAGACCAAGAGGGATTCAAAGGATGTTGTAGAGAGGTAAGACTCGTCATGTCACAAAGGGCTTTATACAGAAAGAAGACATCGATTATAAAGAGATTTTATCTCCAATTTCTTCAAAAGACTCTTTTGGATTATAATGGCATTGGTAGTGCATTTCGACCTTGAGTTACATCAGATGGGTGTTAAGACATCGTTTCTCAATGGTGACATTGATAAAATAATTTATATGGTGTAACTAGAAAACTTTGTATCGAATGATGCAAAGTAAATGGTTTGTAAACTAAAGAAATCCATCTATGAACTCAAATAGGCCTCTCATCAATGGTATTACAAGTTTCATCAAGTGATCATCTCATATGAATTTGGTCGATGATTGTATGTACCGTAAGTTTAGTGAGAGTAAGTATATATTTTTTATTTAATATGTCGATGACATATTGCTTGCCAACAACAATATAGGCTTATTGTACGAAACCAAGAGATTTCTAACAAGGAGTTAGAGATGAAAGATATTGTGATGCCTCTTTTGTATTAGGAATTCAAAAACACCGAGATCATTCTCGGGGTATTCTTGGATTATCGAAAATGTACTTAAAATATATGGCATGCAAGATCGTAAACTAGGTGACACTCATGTAGCTAAAAGAGACAAGTTTAGTTTAAGTCAATTCCCAAAAATGACTTGGAAATTAAAGAAATGTAGAAGATTCCTTATTCTTAAACTATAGAGAGTCTGATGTATGGTCAAATTTGTACGCGTCCGAATATAGCGTGCATTGTTGAGATGCTAGGGAGATATTTAAGTAACCCGGGAATGGATCATTGGAAAATAGCCAAACTGGTCATGTGGTATTTACAGATAACAAAAGACTACATGCTCACATACATGAGATCAGATCAGTTGGAGATCATTGGTTATTATAATTTTGATTTCGCGGGATATCAAGATAGTAGGAGATCCACTTTAGGCTATATCTACCTGCTTGCTAGATGTGCTATTTCCTGGAAGAGTACTAAGCAGACATTCATTGCTACCCTGGCAGCAAAGTTTATAGCATGTTATAAAGCATCAAACCATGGAATTTGGCTGCGAAATTTTGTTACTGGACTGCGCATCATGGACAGTATAGAAAGACCACTCCAAGTTATTTTGTGACAATAATTCAACAGTGTTATATTCTAATAATAACAGGAGCTCGACGAAGTCAAAACATATAGAGATCAAGTTCCTGATTGTTAAAGAAAGAGTTCAGAGTGAACATGTGTCAATAAAGCATATTGGGACAAACTGCATGGTTGCGAATCCGCTTATTAAGAGATTGATACCCAATGTCTTTCATGAGCACGCTGCTTATATGGGTCTAATATCTCTTGAAGATATCTAGTTTTAGTGGGAGTTTGTGCCTTTCATATTAGATACATGTACTGTCATTTTGGATATGGTTTATGGTTAAAGTTATTTTCGGTTATAATATTTTTGGTTTATTATCTCTGGCTTGTTTGAAAATAATCTCATTAAGGTATTAAGGTGAATCAAATGGAAATAGGCATGTTAAGATTATATCACTTGTAATTTCCATGCTACAAATGCTTGATCCATGTCATTCAATTATGTCGATGTATGTGACTATTGATGGGTTTAGTTACAATATAAGTAGCGAAAGCCGATTTGATCATACATTGATATGATTGATGGATCGAATTGTTTGGGGATGCATTCGATAATGATAGCAAAATTCAAGTACTCATAAGGTTATGTTTAATGCACAATTATAAGGTGCCACATATAGCTCAAGTGGGAGATTGTAAAGATTTTTAATCGATCATGTGAGCTTATACGTGAATTGTTGTGTATTAAATTAAAGGCTATTAATTTTGATTAAACTCGTTTAAAATGATATAATAAGGTTTCTGTATTATGGGTTTAGAAGTATCTAATTAAAGTTTGGACTTTATGTGCAGAGACCAAGCATGTTCCTAATTTCATGATGGGCAGAATTAGGTTAACTAGTCGTTAGTATATATATAGGGTTATGGTCTTCAGATCATACATGATTGTTCATTATATTCTGACTTCGGTCATTAGAGATAAATAAAGGAACTATGTATTGATTTGGAAGACTAAAATTGTAGAACTCATTCGTTGCGTTAATCATGTCTGATTCAAGTACGCTTCTACTTTGGTTCATAAATTCTTGATGGTCCAACATGAATGATCATTATGACGGTGACAAGTTTTCCCAACAAAGACTTGTCATGTCCCTCTATGAGTGTAATTATGAAAAACTCTTCTAGTCTACATTTTGTAGAAGAGGATGTTAGACCGTGAAGCATGCTTCCATTTGGTTTGTCATGCCATATATATGTGATGCTTCAATCGAGCAGCGTCGTCACATTTGTATGGACAATTTAGGGATCAAACTCGACATCTTTATTGTCGTGATTACTTGTCATGTAATTGAGCATGTGCTCTTTAATTACTTGACCTATTTGCTAGAAATATTTCATAGGACCATTCAAATTTTAATATAGTGGCTACCAATTATAAACTTACACCCCGGGGCGGAGCCAGGATTGTAATTCAGGGTGGGCACAATTTATTGACGTTGAACGTCGAGTTTTTGGTTGTGAATTTAATGATATAAAAATATAAAACAATATTACGACAATACTAAAAATGACTAGTTTATAAATTACACTTGTTCCTTTTGAGTTTTCATACTTTGATATCGTTTTACAATAACTTCATTATCGAACTTCAAAAATATATTTTTCTCTACATAAATAATTGTGCTATCATTCATCCACTGATCACTCATTCGATTATACAATCTATCATTTACAATACTCGTTGCAGAAAAGACTATCTCCACAATAGCGATAGCAGCCGGTAGAATCAATGCTAAAGTCAAAAGCTTGTAAACCAAAGGATATACCATTTTTTTCTTTATCAGAATTAACTTTTTTGCAAGATCACCAAAGTCGTTCAACCTTCAAACTCTTTGTTAGAGAGCATGTCAAAAATATAAGTCTCAAGTTGATCATGAAGTATAATGAAATCTACAAGAAATCTAATGGATAAAAGATACCAAAAAACTAATCTCTTTGAAAAAGAGTTTCTAATTGCACTAAAAACTAATATTTTCCGACAAAATCCCTATGTTAAACTTGAAAACAATAGACCAACAAACTCAAATCTCTTTGAATCCTCGAACTAAGGTTACAAATATTGATTTACAAACCGAACCACAAGTCTATGTAACTCAGAATAAACTATTTCAACTTATGAGGAGAACTGACCTCAACATCGCTAAGTACCCCGGCTTCTTCAACTGTCTCACGCAATGCAGCTTCTTTAATGGATTCATCTTTCTCCTAACCTCCTTGGTAATTAATAACAATCAGAAATTAACTGGATTGGCCAAAACGATGCCGTTTGGGGGAAATTAAAAACAAAATTGAGAGTCGACATTGGTTATTTCTCTTCCGCTTAACCCTAATTGCAAATTTCAATCTCTCTCTCTCTCTCTCTCTCGAGCTATCTATTACATAGTTGCAAAGAATTATTGGAGATTTGAGCCAACTAAGACATATGTATGAGGCTTCGACTATTGGGTACTCATTTGTTTCTATCCCTTAACCCTAATCGCTCTCTTTCTCTCGCAATCGTACAAAGAAATTCCAACGCGTACAAAGAAATTCCCCAAAAAATGAGGCAACTGAGACATATACGTATCATCTCTACTATAAAAGAGTGGATCCTAGATTACTATTCATTTTTGAAATCTCATTTTCACACCTATCCAATTTGCTGTTGTGTATTAACTGGATAGGCCTAAACGACGTCGTTTGGAGGAAAAGAAAAAACAGAACTGAGAGTCGACATTGGTTATTTCACTTTCGCTTAACCCTAATTGCAAATTGCTCTCTCTCTCTCTCTCTCTCTCTCTCTCTCTCTCTCTCGCAATCTATAACACAGTAGCAAAGAATTACAGGAAAATTGAGCCAACTGAGACATATTTGTGAGGCTTCGACTGTTAGGTACTCATTTGTTCTGCCCCTTCACCCTAATTGCTCTCTTGCTCCCGCGATCGTACAAAGAAATTCCAACGCATACAAAGAAATTCCCAAAGAACTGAGGCAACTGAGACATATACATGTAAGAATAATTTTCATTGCTTCAATTCATAAATCCATTATTTTATATTGTTATAGACAGCAATTGGAAGAGAAACTGAAATTGAATTTGGACCTGAAACTGAAGCTGAGTTGGAAAATGGATGCTACGAATTATTGTTCAGGCCATATTCTGTATCGTTTGAATGAGATTTCCTGTTTCGATTTTTCTTCTTCATCTACTGCTCGTATCTCCATTGCTAAGAAAAAAGGTTATTCATGCAGGTACTCATTTTCCCCGTTCAACCCACCGTTAAAAAAAATGGATTTGCTTTCTCGTTGATTAATTTGGTGCCATCCGTGTAGTTCTATATGTTAATTTTTCAAGCGCCATGTTTCTGTATGACTCTTTGTAGAATTTTGAATGTAGACATAATGTGGAGCTACTGAATTTGATGGAGCTCTTAGGATTATGACCGGTACTACTACTATTGAATCTGCTGTTCTTTTTCTACAGACTAGAATCCACGGTGCATGAATAGATAGACTTATAGAATTGAACTTTACACGGAGTTCTGGATTTGGATTAACAATTCACTTTTTACTTTCCTCTCTGATTCGATCCACATGATGAAGATTGAGCTATCTAGACCATTATGATTGGTTTGGAATGATTTTGGACGGCTTGGGTTAGTTCATATTTGTGGATTTTGTGAATTCGGTATTGTTAAGCCTTAAAAAGTAATATTTTTTTCGTGAACAATTAAAGGTTATATTTATTTGTGTGTAATAGATGTATGAGTAATTGTATACATACAAATTGGTACGTAATTATTTTTGATGATTTAGGTTGGTTTATGTTCGTAGTTGTTGGGGATTTGGTATTCTTAAGCCTTCGAAAGCCGAAGAGTCATTTAGAGCTTCCATTGATATTGAAGAAACCAAAAAGCATCCATAAGTTTCCTAGAAGCCGAAGGTGTCCTTCTTAAAGGCTTTCAAGGTAGCGAATTTGTTGAGGTCAGATTTCAGCCCAGATAACTTGTGAGGACACGTGTGACAACGGAAAGAAACTTTGCCCCACATCGATTATTTGGTTACAAGTATGATTAACTATGTCAATGGCATGTAGGTTGGAACTTAACTTCATTATAGGTTTTAGCACTATGATTAAAACAAAAATAGGAAGCTTATTAATATTGAAATTTTAGGCAGAATATATGGAGAGAGTTCATACTTAGTACTCTATAGTTATTCAATTTGTTCAATTATGTATACGCTTGAAAAAATGTGCGATGGCTTCTTGTCCATGTAAATGCTTATATATACATATCAGATCAAGTACCTTGTAATTTATTTTTTAAATCTAAAACATGTATATTGTATCAGTTTGATGATCTTAATGTATAATTAAGTGGTTTAACTCTTGTAATCTTAGGTGAGAAGTTCTCTGAAATTATGGGAAGTCCTTACTATATGGCTCAAGAAGTACTCAATCGAAACTATGGACCAAAAACATATGAAGTACTTGAGTTATTCTCTATAGCTTATTCTGTGGAGTGGTATATTGAATTTCTTCAAAATAGTCTATCTTTCTCTCTCTTTCTGTGGCGAGCTTCTTGTTCTCATCCAGATATACACTTGCTTTACAGGTTCCATCTGCCTTACATTTCTTTAGAGTTTGTAATCTTAGGATTGTTTGCATTTCATCTCTAATGCTTTATATTCATCGAAAATCTCGTTTTTTGACATTGTACTTCAGTTCAGACTAGATTGTCTGAATGATGATATATTTTCCTTTTTTTTAAATCATGTTTGCAACCATGATTAATCATCCTTTTAAAGCAAGTTTTTGCACAAAATCAGAACAAAGAGTTTCTCTGGCCATTACACAACGAAAAATATATTTCGAAAGGAAACCATGGCCAAGCATTTCAGAAAGTGCCAAGAGTTTTGTATGACAAATGTTGGAGCCACACCCTAAGCTTCGACTCACTGTGCAAAACAAGTTCTAGGTAAAATATTGTTCACGTTTACTAAGTTATTTAATGAATATAAAATTCTTTTTCATTATGCTTCAAATCTGGTTTGTTCACACAACCACCATTTCTATTAATCTATGTCATGCTTTGTGCAATTTACGTTTTCTTTGGGGTTTTAGTTTTTGCTTGCTTACCTTCTTCGCTAAATCTTGAAATGTTCCCTGTTTTTAAGTTATCATTTTACTATTTGTCAAGATAAACAGAGGGACTGGTTGATTGAATTTTTCTATTGGGTTAAAAAGAGAATTTCAACTTGAATTAATCGAGGTTTACATTTATTTCTAATCGAAGTTATATCATTGTTATTGTAAATTCTCCACATGATTCTGACGTGTTTGGATATTAGAAGTTAAAACTTTACAAAGGTATATTGTAGGTTTCCAGATTTTTCCTAAACGAGAATTTCGGGATGGTTATCTGAACTTCAGTCATCCTCGGGTATTAGCACATATTTTTGTTTCGTATTTCATTTTTTGTTTGTAGAACACCTTGATTTTCTATGTTATACTATCGATTTTTCGTCATTTTACTGACTTCTTTTCATGTAGATAAAGCTCAGAAAGAATTGTATTTCAACAACCTAATGTGGCCAGGTATCATAGTCTGTATTCTCACTTACCAATCAACCTATGTATTAGTTGTTATACTTAAAAATGTGGTCTTCCATTACTTTATCCAATCCACGCGTTGAACGTTTTATCTCAACTCTGTTATGTAGAAATTTGTAGACTCATCTCAAGCAGGTTTGTTTTATAAGTTTCTTCAACCCGTTCTTTGTGATTTTTGGAACGAATTGGTAGTTTGATGTCAAAAGGTTGAATATTTTTGTCTTTTTTAACCCTTTTCAGCTTAAATTGTTGGAATATTATCATGTCCCCTTTTTTATTGAATTGATTTCTTTATTTTGTTTATTTGTAGATATCCGATCTTATTTCTCCTCTTTTGCACTTACCTATAAAGTCCTTTCGATGCGTTTATGAGCTATCTATAGGTATTGACAACGACATGAGAGGTTTATAGTGGTATGATCTCCTACTTCCTATTCAAACTGCTATATCCATGATTTGTTTCACCCGTCCATCGGAGTGAGACCAAGTACTTCTTGAGATTTTACTTAACATGCGCAATGGAAAAAAATACATTTTAATTCCCACCAAGAATCTTCTTTGTATTTAGAAAGAAATTGAGATAGAAATAATACATTTTTTCCAGCATTCAATGAAAATCCACACGGGGAACAAAACTGAGAGAATTATGGTTTCTCTTTTTCTTGTATGCTAGCAAGATAATGAATTATGTTTTATTATATTTTTTCTAAAATCCTAATGATTTATTAATATAAGTCCAAGTGGGCTTAACGAAATGCTTGGCCAATGTGTACTCATAAGTTGAAAATGAGTTTTCGACTTACATTAACTTAAAAGTGAGATGAAAGATATTATCGATAATTGAAATTGGCACATTCATATCTCATAATTGATCAAATCATAATGACGAAATGATTATATTTTCAAGATAAACGAAAAAGTTTGGTTTTGTCATACCACTTGACTTTTTCGTCACGTGTATATTGCCCTGACACATTGCTATATGTCAATTTGGGATGACAAATGTGAATTGATGATAAATTAAAAATGGGTCTTTTAATTTATAGATTTTGATTAGACCAAACTAATAATTTACGTCATTAGATATCGTGATCGGGAACCTGATGTGTCACCTATAAAAGGAGAGACAGAAGAATGAGATTCACAATTAATTAATTAACAAGTATTATACAATTAATTAATTTGGTTGCTTGTTAATATACTCGAATTAATTAATTCATTGATCAAATTTAATTAATTAAAAAATAAATATTGGACTACGTTAAGTTTAAGAGATGGGCCAAGCCCGTTGGACTTATATTAATAAGCCATTAGAGTTTCAGAAAAAATAGAACAGAACATAATTCATTATTTTATTAGCACAAGAAAAGAGACCATAATTCTCTCATTCTTGTTCCCTGTAAGGATTTTCATTGGATGTTGGATAATTTGACCGTTTTGGATTGCAAGTCGTGATTGTTTGTGTTCTAAGATCCGCAAAAGAGTTTGCTGATTCTATAAAAGGTGTAATTCCTGTCACAGTTTTTTTCTAAACACAAAGAAGATCTTTGGTGGGAATTGAAATTTATTTATTTTCTGTTGCGCATGTTAAGTAAATCCCCAACATGTATTTGGTCTCACTCTGATGGACGGGTGAAACAAATCATGAATATAACAGTTCGAATAGGAAGTAGGAAGTCATACCACTATAAACCTCACCCGTCATTGTCAATGCCAATAAATGGCTCATGAAATAATAGTATAATACACCATCTACCCATCGAACGAGGTTCTCGACGCTATTTCGGAGTATATAATTTTTATATGTTAGATTTTTTTTGCGCCTCTATTGATTTTTGGTTCATTTTGCAGATGAACAACTTCGTTGTAATGAAAATACACGTGTTGCAGTAACTCGGGTTAAGCTTACATATAAATATTATGGTTATTTATGGTTCAATCTTGACCAAAATCAAAGATCCAATAAAAACATATAAAATTGCAATATTAGTCCAAAATAACCAAATGTATAATCTCGGTGACTGAAGCTAATGGTGCGCTAAAGAGAGATCACTACTTATTACAACATTACCACTTCATAATAGTTTTAAGTGTGACCCCTACGATAATATCAATTCTCCGTGTTACGTTCTCCAATGTGAGTACGACATTTTGACAAAAATACACCCTTAAGCTAAAAAATCGTTGTGCTTGAAAACAAAATCATAATGCTGCCCTTGTAATCACTCCCAAACCGCGACATCCGAGTTATCGCAACATGTGTATTTTCACTACGGCGAAATTGTTCATTTGCAAAATGAATACAAAATAAATAGAGACAAAAAATCTTAACATATAAAAATTATATACTCCTGAGAACCTTGTGCGATGGGTAGATGGTGTATTACTTCATGAGCCATCTATAGGCATTGACAACAACATGAGAGGTTTATAGTGGTATGATCTCCTACTTCATATTCTAACTGCTATATCCATGATTTGTTTCACCCGTCCATCGGAGTGAGACCAAGTACTTCTTGAGAATTTATTTAACATGTGCAACGGAAAAAAATACATTTCAATTCCCACCAAAGATCTTCTTTGTGTTTAGAAAGAAATTGGGATAGAAATAATACATTTTGTCCAGCATTCAATGAAAATCCACATGAGGAACAAAAATGAGAGAATTATGATTTCTTTTTTTCTTGTGTGCTAGCAAGATAATGAATTATGTTTTATTATATTTTTCCAGAAATCCTATTGACTTATTAATATAAGTCCAAGTGGGCTTAACGAAATCCTTTGCCAATGTGTACTCATAAGTTGAAAATGAGTTTTCGACTTACATTGACTTAATAGTGAGATGAAAGATATATCGATAAATTTTATAAGTCACGACTTATTTAATGGTCACAAAATATCAAATTAATTGATCACAAATTATATTCAAGTCACAATTTATCAAATTACTGGTCACGAATTAATAAATGTTTAGGTCACACAGTATTTATTGGTCATAATGTATCTATTTTATTGGTCACACTTCAACCAATTTATTGGTCACACTCAACCAAACCATTTGTGACCACCACCAACGCTTGTGACCACTACCACATCATTGCAACATCCCAAACTACCATCGCCAAAACCACCAACACCACCTCCTAACAACAAAACCATCGTCTCGAATGTGATAAGTTGTGCCATCACAATCGTCGTCGCCGCCGCCGCCACCACCACCACCAACACCAACACCAACAAATCATATCCAAAACCGCCATCACCTCACAACCGTCATCATTGCCACCACCACCACAACCACCATTTTCAGCTACCACTACAACTACCATATCCAACCTACACATCTTCGTAGTCATGTTAACAAGAAACCATCACGGTAACAATACCTCACCGTCCCCACCAGTTCCGCCACCATCACTACGACCAACCACCACACATCGTTGTCGCCAGATCCACTGCCATCATCAAAACTACCTCACCAACATTGACAATAGCCAAAAAAACAAATCTAAAACTGCCCAACACCCCACAACCGCCATCACGTCACAATCGTCGTCGCCGTCTCCACCACCGTCACAACAAGCGGGTTGCTACAACGGCGGTGGCGGCTTTGATTTGAGAGTATAGAAACGACAGTGAAGAGAAAATGGGAGGAGATTAGAGGCCAGCCACCACCGTTGCCACCACCACCACCATCGTTTATGTTATCACCACTTCTACGACCTCCACTTGCACCACCAACAAAAACCTCAACAACTCACCATCATGCTCACAGATACAACCACTGTCGCCGACCATGCGGCAGACCACAACCACCCAAACACTACCACCGTGAGCACCTTCACCACCACAATCCAATTGTGATGTCATCGCAACTTCGCAACAACCATGTATCACCGCAAGTTCGCAACAACGCCTGGAAGTATTGGGCAGCTATGGAGACAAACTGCACACAATGGCCCGAACTCTACCTCCATTTTCTGATTTTGATTTCTCGGGCAGAGTAGAGAGAGAGAGATAGGATGAAATAATTAAAATTTTGATGTGTATTATTGGGTATAATGAATTTGTATATTTAATTTTGTAATATGATTATTAAAATTTTAAAATTTTAATTATCATCTGATTTTTGAAATAAAAAACTTGTTAATTTAAATTTTGAAATTGAAAGTTTAAAATTTTGGTATGATGTAATTTCCATTTAGTTAATTCATGGACCAAATTTAATTAATTGTATTAATTAAATATTAGACTGAGTTAAATTTAAAAAATGGGTCAAACTCACTTGAACTTACCTATAATGAAAGAGTGACTTTGCCTAGTACTATTCATAAGCGTATGGCTGGGCTCAGCTTGGCTTGGCTAAGCAGTTTTTTTTATACGTTTGGTTCAGTATTTTAAGTTACGAATATTCGTTTAAGTGATTTAAAATTTGTTGGAAATGTTGAAGTGCGGTCATGATAAATATATGATCGATAGATTTTATGGCTCAACTCGGCTAAGTCGTCTAAGCCTTTTTTTTTTTTTACGTTTGGTTTAGTATTTTAAGTTATATTCGTTTTAAGTGATTTAAAATTTGTTGAAAATGTTGAAGTGCAGTCATGATAAATATATAATCGATAGATCTTAAATATCAAAAATAATTTTACATTAATTGTGGAACGTAAAGTCGTGATTGTTTATATATCTTTTCAATCTCAACCTCATTCCAATATCATTTTTTCGAATTTTATTTTTCTATAATTTTTCTTTGTCTATTACTGTTTATAAGCCGATGGCTCAGCTCGGCTCGGCCAAGCCCCTTTTTTTATTCTGTATTTTATGGCTCGGCTCGGGTAAGCCGTTTTTTGGGTTTTTTTTTTTGGTTCAATATTTTGAAGTTACGAATATTCGTTTTAAGCGATTTAAAATTTGTGGGAAATGTTGAAGTGCGGCCATGATAAATATATGATTGGTAGATTTTAAATATCAAAAATAATTTTACATGAATTGTGATACGTAAATTCGTGATTGTTTATATCTTTTTTCAATCTCAACCTCATTCTAATGATAAATATATGATCGATAGATTTTAAATATCAAAAATAATTTTACATTAATTGTGAAACAAAAAGTCGTGATTGTTTATATCTCTTTTCAATCCCAACCTCATTCAAATGTTCTTTTTTCGAGCTTTATTTTCATATGATTTTTCTTTGTCTATTACTCTTCATAAGCCGATGGTTTGGCTAAGCCGTTTTTTTTTATTCTGTATTTTGTGGCTCGACTAAGCCATTTTTTGGTTTTTCTTTTTTCCTTTTTTTACGTTTGGTTCAGTATTTTAAGTTACGAATATTCGTTTTAAACGATTTAAAAATTTGTTGGAAATGTTGAAGTGCTACCATGATAAATATATGATCAATAGATTTTAAATATGAAAAATAATTTTACATTAATTGTAAAACGTAAAGTCGTGATTATTTATATCTCTTTTCAATTCCAACCTCATTCCAATGTCCTTTTTTCAAACTTTATTTTCCTACCATTTTTTTGTGTTTATTACTGTTCATAAGCCGATAGCTCGGCTAAGCCTTTTTTTTATTTTGTATTTTTTTATGAAGTTAGGTGATCGTTTGTCATTCTTTTTGTTTCTATGATGGAAATTTTCGTTGTATTGTGGTTTTAATATTGATGGAGACCTTTGATTTGTCCTAAATTCTACACTATGTTATTATTAATTAATTAGCCTTTACTACATACATCTTGCATAGGGTCTTGGTAAAGAAATTAAATACTGATGCAATTAATACATGTAATTGGAGATTCTATGAGCACGAGATGGACGAGATATTATGCCTAACCTCAATAAGTAGAAAAATGAGGGTTAAATTGAACTTCATTATTCCTTTAACAGGGTCAACACCTAATCATCTGTGCCCTGTCTTTTTTAAAAAGAACAGAGAGGCCTTCAAACGCAAAGTCTAGAAAATAAGTTTTGAATCAAATCTCCTAATATTATTTTTGTCACCTATCATCATTTCAAGCGTTTTAATTTTAATGTAACTGATACTTAAGACAAATAATTTTTTTTTAATATTTACGCTATCATGTATGACACGTGCATCGCACGTGCTTCTAACTAGTATTAATAAACAATTGGGTTTTAGGAAAAATATAATTATTAAAATGTGAAACTTGTAGGGCTTGTTTGATAAATCTTTTTTTTTCCATAGAAAATGGAATTGAAATTTCATTTCCTACTATTGCCATGTTTGATGACACTTTTTTTTTCCATGTAATTGATTTTCTTCCTTTGCTGATTTTCTTGATTTTAGTCAAACTGAAATTCCCACCTTTTAGGTGGGAATTGATTTTCCATCTTCTTTTTTTTTTTTTTTTTTGTTTCTTTTTTGGAAATAGAAACAAAATCTATCCCCAATTGTAAAAAAAATTATCCCTTAAATTGACATTTTTCATATAAAACAAAGTCAAGCGAACACAAAAAAATTTCCAATTTTTTGGTAATCCAAACAAATTATATCTCCAATTATAAGAAATTTTATCCATTTAATTGATATTTTTCATGAAAAACAAAGCCAAATGAACACCAAAAGATAGAAAATTTCAACATTTTTCAGGTGAAAAATTATACCAATCAAACACAATTAATTAACAATTTTCAGTAAAATAAGTTTTATGCAATTCAATTCCCTGTAATTCGTTTTCTTTCCACCCAAATTATATATTTGAATCAAACGGACCCTTAAGGATAATTCTGGCAAACTAATTATTAAAATGGGCATAATGGTCTTTACAATTTAAATGTAATAAATGTAGTCTGGTAAAAAGACTGCTGACTAATGTGAAACTTTAAGGATAATTCTGGCAAACTAATTATTAAAATGGGCATAATGGTCTTTACAATTTAAATGTAATAAACATGGACCGGTAAAAAGACTGTTGTTTGATAAATTAACTATACCACCGTCATTTGATGCGGTTCCTTTTGCTTTCATTTGTTCTGAAAACTTCATTCAACATGACAATGGCTGTCTTTGCCTCTTCACTTTACATTTTCTCCTTAACCCCTCAATCACTCTCCCAATCCCACCATTCATCTCCTTTTAACCTCTTTACACATCTAGTTCCTTTTAAACCTCTCACGAAATCTGTAATGTCGTTGTCTTACATTTTACAACAACGATTTCTCACGACAATCCAACTCTAAGTTTGTATGCACTGTTTCATTTTCATCTCATGTGGACCAAGTGGAAGAAGATGAGGTTGTAGCTATTCTCTACTCTATATTGCATGTATATGCATTTTCTTGATGACAATTTGGATGTTTTTAACAAGTTGGTTCAAGACAATGTGTCTGAAACCTATAAGGCTATCATTTTGCTTAATTCTATGTTTGATTTATATAGAGAGGTTAAGAATGCGATTAAATATGGTAGGGACACATTACCCCTGAGATTGTCATATATTCCCTTAAGAGTAAAGAGATGAAGATTAAGGCTAAAAATGAAGATAAGAGAAATTGTGAGTTGCATATGATGAGGAGTAGAATGAAGTTTAAGCAAATGAATTTGGGTAGAGCTCAAGATAGTAATGATTCGAGTAGTGACTCGATTGATGAGGGTGATAAGAAGAAGAGCAAGAGATGGGACAAGTCTGATGGTAGACGGCATTACAGTTGTGGTAAGTCTGGACACTTCATTAGGGACTACCTCGAGAGAAGGGATAAGCAGAATGGTAAGATGAGAGGTGAGGCGAATTTAGCTACGGGGTCGAGTGATGGCCCTAGTGAGCATTATTGAGTGTAACCCTAGTTACTGCATTTGCACCCATGTTATCCTTTCTGCATGTGTGTAATTGCTTAATTCGATTGTGTGATTATATGTGCATTTTTAATGTGTTTGATATGTGCACTGACATGAATTGAAGTGATCTTATTACTTTGTGTTATTGTTTGCATGCATAATGTGTAGTATGTATTTTGGTAGGGAGGAGTATAGATGCCTAGGGGTACATTGGTGGCTTGTACCGGGGATGTGGAGCGTGGCATTTGGATCACGAGTGGAGAGGTGATCAAATGTTAGAATCATTTATCTGTAGAGACTCTGATCAAGTGGAGTGCGAAAAAGACACTTCTATCACTTCGGTTGGAGAAGTGATATGGTGATAGATGATTATTTCGAGAACTTAGGATCTATAGAGACTTACCAGTTACACATGAGTTGAGTGATTAGTCTAGTGAGCATGGTGGGCGAGGAGGTGAGATATGTGTTCTCGATGAGTGAGTAACACGGAATGAGATAGGATAAGTGTGGTGAGATCTTCTTCGTGAGGTCATTTATACATTTGTTGCGTATGTGTTGGCCTGTTAATTAACTTGGTATTAATATGTTGTTTTGAGTGAATATGTTTAAAAAGGTCTATGTGTTATCCTATATGATATCTTAATCGCATGATTATTTACTCTTGATTGATTGCTATGATTATCTGTTTTTACTTGGGTGTTTTTTTACCTTAGCCCTGGTGAGTACATGAAACATGTACGATATGTGTTTCAGGTTCAAAACATGAGGTAAGGTCTGTGATTTCGATTTTATTTGGTTACCTTGATTATGCAAGTATAAATTGTGTGTTTTGATTGCTTGCAGATTTATTGGGAATTAATGTGGAGATTTATTAGTTTTTTGATACCCAATAAATATGGCGATGATGTAAAATCGATATTGGATAAATTATATCGACGCCTTAGTGATGGCTCGACCCAAAAACAACTTGGGGCCACTAGAAGCAACTTAATTTAGTTAATGTTGCTCGTAGCTCAACACTCGTGGATCGTCTAAATTATTGGGTTGGATGGTGTTTTATTAAGGGGTAGTTACACAAATACCTTATATTTTGGGACAGTTTTGAAAAAAAATGATAAACTTGGATTAAATGATAATTAACTATGTTTCACGTAGAAAATACGCACAAACACAAAATCACAGCATCAACAAAAACCAACCTCCAAATTGGAAATAAAAATCAAGGAGAAAGAGGAAATCATCGACAAATTCGATCATCATTCAAAGCTTAGGAAAAATATCAATGCTATTTTAATATTGAAACCCTTTGGCAAAAGATCAAGAAACAAAATTGCAGGTTTTTGTATGTTTTTGACTCATTGTTCAATTAGTTCTCCAATTTTATCATTTTAAAATTGTTTAATATTCTCTTTGCATAGATTATGAAAGTAACAAAGGTATTTATCAATTTTCAGCTAAACAATCTCTTGCGTGCGAATTTTAATCATCATGGTTCATTGTCTATCTCACTTTTGTTTGGATTTTGTGATTATGTTTAATTTAAACCTTATAGTGTAAATAATTAACATTTATAAAGTTTATTTTTGATGATTTTGGTGTTGTGATTGAAAACATGTTTGAAAATAATATTGTTAAACTTCAGAGGAAATGGATTGTGTCAATACATTAGCTTTGAATCAATTAAATCAGTGATGCATGCGAGGTGTTTGACAAAATGAGAATGTGAATTTTGTCACTTTTCCATAGAATATGTTCCGTCACTTTTCTTAAAAAAAAATCATACTATATCCTTAGAGCAATTAATTAGATGCATACGTGTGCATTTTTTAAATTTGAACATACCAATTCAACCCTTGGTTTATGGTAATACATATGAAAAAGAAAACTTTGAATCAATTAAATCATTGATGAATACAAGGTGTTTGACAAAACGAGAATGTGAATTATGTCCCTTTTCTAAAAAAAAAAAAAAGTCGCAATATATCATTGGAGCAATTAACTAGCTAGATACATACGTGTGCATTTTTGAAAACTTGAACATACCAATTTAACCCCCGTTTTATGGTAATATATATGAAAAAGAACATTTTGAATTATCATAGATGCATGCAAGGTGTTTGACAAAAGGAGAATGTGGATTCTGTCACTTTTCTTAAAATAAGTCGCATTATATCCTTGGAGAAAATTAACTAGATGCATACTGTGCATTTTTGGAAATTTAAACATATCAATTCAACCTCTATTTTATGGTAGTATGTATAAAAAAAGAAAACTTTGAATCAATTAAATCGTTGATGCATGCAAAATGTTTGACAAAAGGAGAATGTGAATTCTGTCACTTTTCTAAAAAAAAAAAAAAAAGTCGCACTATATCATTGGAGCAATTAACTAGATGCATATGTGTATATTTTTTTTTTTTGAAAATTTGAACATACCAATCCAACCCTTATTTTTTGGTAATACATATGAAAAAGAGAATTTTGAATCAATTAAATCATTGATGCATGCAGGGAGTTTGACAAAAAGAGAGCGTGAATTCTTTCACTTTTCTATGAAAAAAATGACATTTGGCACTTTTCTAAAAAAAATGCGCGCTATATTCTGTCATTTTTTTATTATTGCATTTAATTCATATTTCTTTGAATCATTTCAATTGATATATCCAAGGTATTTGACAAAATGAGAATGTGAAAAAATGACATTTACGAGCTTTATTTCTTCATTTGTCAAGTGAGATTTTTGTTATCATTTCGAAGTACTCACGACAAATTCTGAAATACATCTTTCGAATTTAAAAATCAATAAATGACAAGTTCATAATAACAAGACAAAAATGCCTCAAAAAATGGATTTAATAATTATGGTTTATTTTCCGTTCAATATTTCATGCGAAATAATTTTCACCATTTTGATATCGTCCATAACATATTTAGTAGGCCACATCGAAAGATTTCTAATAGAATTTGAATCACTAAAAATGGATAATTGTAATGTAAAATATGACTTTTTTAAATAAAAAAAGACTCTAAAAAGTGAAAAAAAAATCTGATCCGGAGTGCGGCTGTTTGTATTTGGAATGATTTTGCCGACTTTCAAATGTTTTATGTTTTGAATTTACGTAATTAGAGCATTTCTTAAGACTCTCTATTTTTAAAAAGTATATTCTATTATTTGGAGAACATCTATAAATTTAAAGAGTTAAAATTTTGAAGTATTCCCACAAACTCTTTATATTTAACACTTAATTTTACATCTCCAAAAAAATATTTATTATTTTTCTTTACCTTTTATTTTAACTAATTTTTCTTTAGAATATTTTCTTGTTTTCCTACATTGAATGCATTTAATTATAAAGAATGAGTTTGACTCTCCAAATTTGGAGAGTCAAAACACATTCTCTAAATTAAAACGTTAATTTAAAAAGTTTCTTAAAGCATGATTTTAAATGTTGACTCTTTAAAATAGAGAATATCTCATGTTTAAAAAGTCTCTTGGAGATGCTCTTAATACAATTATTAAAGTTTTAATTTGGTATAACTTATAAGCCTATTAATCAATTCTTTCTTTCTTTTAGAGTATTTTCTCTAAATTTCCCTTTTATTAACCTATTTGTTGTTGGATAGTTGTGGTCTTTATTGGTGGCCCAATTAATGTCATGGCCCAATTGGTGTGACCTAATATTATATATATATATATATATAGCCTATGGTTGGTGATTTGAGAGTGTTTTGAGAGGGAAAAACCGGCTGCTACTTGGTGGATAAAAACAGGCAGCCTTGAGGAGAAAATCCGGCCAGCTTAGTGCTCCAAGCTGGCCGGATTTGAGAGGGAAAAATCGGCTGCTACTTGGTGGAGAAAAACAGGCAGCCTTGAGGAGAAAATCCGGCCAGCTTGGTGCTCCAAAAATCGGTAATATACTTTGTGTATTGGTGTCTTCCTTGTCTCCTTAGTGGTGTCCCTTTCCCTTGCCTTTGTGGCTACAAATCACTACCACCAAGTGTACCCTTTGTGGGTGAGAAAACTAGTGGCAACTGAGTGTGAGAGTTGTGAGTCGAGTCGCCTTGTTGGTGGTGTTGTGGATGGATTAACTGAGCCCGGTTTATAGAGAGATTTGGAGCCAAAAAATCAACACTGTGAGGCTGTGATGCCATGGTCCAGCCCACTTAAGGCAATGATGATTGGCCTTCGGCCCATCCTTCTAATATAATCAGCTGAAGTAAGCCCAGTGAAGCCAGGCCCAGAACCCGGTCCAAACATAGTAAAAGTAAGCTGCTCTGAGCCGTTGGATTTAATCTGCCTAATCTCGAGGTTTTACTATTAGAGAGATTCTATTCGTTTCTAGAATTCATTGGATCGACCCTCTATTCTCTCTTTCTCTTCTGGAGACTTCTGAGTGTTCTTCTGTTCATCTTCTTCGTGAGGTTTACTCTAGAATCTGTTTCTTGAGTTGTTTTCTTTGTGAAATCGGTGTATCTGTAAGTCCTTTAGTGTGGTAGTCTTTAATCCCTCAGTCTCATTGAAGTAGCTTTGTGTTTACTGTTAGACTGTGGTGGGTTTCTGGTGGATCTGGGCTTATGGTGTTGAGAGAGTTTAGGTTTGATGTTCTGAGCCTAAAACATCGATGATATCTTGGTTGTGCAGTGGTTAATCTGATGGCTGAACTAGTTTTAGGTTTTTGTGGTTTATGAGATCATTCGAATATTTTCGATCTGTAAGTTTCTGTTGCAATATTGTATAACAGTGGTATCAGAGCCTTGGGTGGCTGTTCTTGGGTCTTCGATTGCGATCTGGGGCCTGGGAAATTAATTTTCAACCCTCAATTCGTGGATCTCCTGAAATCGCGAAAACCCTAGTTCTTTGTATTTCTATACTTGGTGTCTTTTGGGTGTTCTTGGTTTAGTACTGTGACTGGAGGTGACTGTTGGTGACTAAGTTCCTTATTCCGGTTCGATTGAGTGTTTCCTTTCTAGTTCTTGGTGGAACACCATCCCTATTGTGAACTTTGTGCTCTCCTGCTGTACAGAAACTGTGGAATTGGTAGCCATTCGTTGGCTGCCCTCTGGTTTGCACATTTCAACCCTAACTGCACCCTCCCTTGTGTCTTGACTAAATTTTTTGTCACTTTTTGGAGTGATCAAGTTGAGCCTTGACCTGAGAACATGATTCTCACGGAAACCTGATGAACTTAGCCACTCTTGTTCCATCTGTAGCACCTTTTAAATTCTGCCTTGCCATATTACTTGTTCCTTAATTTTGTCTTGAGGCATACTTGTCCATACTTAACTGTATATTGCTCTTGGCATGTTTTCTGGTTGATTAGCATATATTCTTGATTCTGTTTTGTGTTTGTTGGTTGAGAATCATTTTGTAATCTTGAATAACTGTAATAATTCTTTGCTACTCATTCACTGTGACCTATTCTCCCTTTATCTACTTGTGGAGTTCAAATTACCTTTTTTCTTGAGTGTTGTAGTTGTCATAGTTTTATTATCCCTTTTGAAATGCTTTGTGTTATTTCTGGATTTTAAAATCATGAAAAACGCTTTTGAATTTGGTATTTTTGATGGAAA